>JABMCL010001707.1:327500-332500 GCA_018857735.1 Alviniconcha marisindica
GGACCACAAAATGGCTGACGATTGTGTTTCCTTGGCCCGCACAAATACAGTTTCCTCAACAATAACTAAACTAATTAAAACATGAAATACACCAAATAAAAGCTACAGTTACAACCTTTTAAACCGTATAAACGAAATGTACACACATGACTTATTTAATGTACAACAAGAGTGGGAAGCGTGGCTTGCACCTATCTATAAGCAATTCGTACAACTAAATCACAACTAACACAATGTACAAAATATAACTGTCACTAAAACTTACATCAGAATAAAGAACACGCTCCCACGGTTAAAACGGTACATAACAATTACAATACAACGCTCTGTAAGAGAAACAAGACACACTCAAAGACTAGCACTAAAACAATCGGTGCGAACTTTCGCCTGGGGCGCGTTATCTTAGTCGCAGCAGCGCTGATAGTGATACCAAGTAGTCTATGAATACAACTTAGCTTCTACAGTACACAATACTTAATAAGTTAATTTCAACCCAAAATAAATACTAAACATGAAGCCAGCTAAGCAAAATACTATACAACAAAGCATTGATCGATACAGAATTACTTTAATCGAATCAAAACAACGATTCACTACTATTCACTAGTACTAAACAGAGAACGCACCATGCAGACGACGGCTATAAAAAGAATGGACCTAGAGAGGCATCGGCTACTGATTAAGCTCGACCCTGCGTCTAAACTAGATCTAAATAAACATTCTAAGATGCCAAATTATATTACACATGGCTTGCTGCCTAAAAAGGACTAGGTAAACAAAGAGTAGGTAAACAAACAAGCGGTCAAAATATTAAGGGAGTAAACAGATTTGAAAATGGCGCGCACCGGCGGCTTTGCCGGTCGGCTGTGAGAAGGACGTGTGGCGTTACGCAACACGCTGCGCTTCAAAACAAAACGTCGTCTGCTCCGGTTCCCGGGTTACTAACAGTACAGTAATGAAATTGCATGGATCTGATAACCGGGGCGGGATTGTTGTAAAAACGTACAAAGAGCACTTGCTCACATTAGGAAAGTAATTTTTATGATATGATACATGCAGCTTTGATGTCAGTCGGATGTATCATGTATTTATTTATCAGTGACTTTTTACCCCAGTGTTTGCTATTGTCGTTGTAATTTAATGACGTTTTATGACTGGCGTGAATGCGTGATGAGTGTACTTAGCAATTGCATAACCACCTGGCAATAGAGAGATGTTGCACTGTAATGAAATGCAATCAGTGAAAATGGATTTGAATCGGATGAGGAGCACCAGGCTACCGCCTGACAGCATGCCGTGCAGACTGCGTGACGATGCGAAAGCAGCTTAATGTCCTCAGCTGTCGGGCTGACAGAGGCCTAATTAGGGGGACAAATCAGTGTGACGTTACGCTACACGCAAGGCGCGCGTCATAACAAAAGCGTCGTCTGCTCAGGATCCTGGATTTCGCGTACAATAATAAGATTGCATTAAGACTGTGACAGCACGGGCAGGATTAATGTAAAAGTACAAAGTACAAACGTAAAAGTACAAAGTATAGGCATACTTTATGTATGCCTATATATGTTATTTTGCGAGTATTGACCACACCTTGAACAGGGATTTTTCTAGGCTTGTTGTTGTTGTTTTGTTTTGTTCAGCCGAATCTGGCATAAGCAAATCTGTCAGCAACAGCAACGAACATAACAACAACCAACAACAACCAAACGCGTCCATGTAGATATTTAATTTAACAACAACAGCAACTCTCTCTCTCTCTCTCTCTCTCTCTCTCTCTCTCTCCTCCTCTCTCTCTCTCTACTCTCTCACACACACACACACACACACACACACACACACACACACACACACACACACACGAAGGCACGCACGCGTGCGCGCATGCACGCACGCATGCACGCACGCACGCACACACAAACACAAACACACACACACACACACACACACACACACACACACACACACAGGAACATACTTTATGCATGCACTCCTTTGCGGCGATATGACCGGCACCAAAACTGCCCGGCGTGCCTTCGGACTGACCTTGCTGCTGTCCAGTACACGAAATCTATCTATGTCCGTGAGCGTCTGCCGTCAGTTTGTTTCTCAGTCTAGATCTGGCAGGTCTAGTCTCGCACGACACAAATTAAACCCAGAGAAATGTCAATGACGCTTAGTGTGTGTGTGTGTGTGTGTGTGTGTGTGTGTGTGTGTGTGTGTGTGTGTGTGTGTGTGTGTTGTTATTGGTTGGTATGCCATTCTTTCTCTTCTCTCTCTCTCTCTCTCTCTCTCTCTCTCTCTCTCTCTCTCTCTCGACTGGTTCCATTATTATGGAACTCTAACGCAATGTCAGAATCGGCTCTAGCACTAATCGTTGTCAGGATTTATCTGTCACTCTTTTTTATCCACTTCTTGTGTTTCCTCTTCGTGCCGCTTTTGCAGAAAGAGAAAGAAAGAAACAAAGAAAGAGGCAATCGTATTAGATCTGCTACTGCTTTTTTCGGTGTGTTCATTCCGCTAAAAATGAATAGTTTGTTAGAAGCTGATCAGGAAAGGATCGTGCGTGACAGTAAAATCAGTTAAAAAACAAACAAACAAAACAATATTTTAAAAAATTAAGAGAGAGAGAGCTGATGTTTGCGTGTGATGAGAGAGAGGGGGGGGGAGAGCTGATGTTTGCGTGTGATGAGAGAGAGGGGGGAGAGCTGATGTTTGCGTGTGATGAGAGAGAGAGAGAGAGAGAGAGAGAGAGAGAGAGAGAGAGAGAGAGAGAGAGAGAGAGAGAGAGAGAGAGAGAGAGAGAGCTGATGTTTGCGTGTGATGAGAGAGAGAGAGAGACAGAGAGAGAGAGACAGACAGACAGAGACAGAGAGACACACACACACACAGACAGAGACAGACAGCCAGACAGAGACAGAGACAGACGGAGACAGACAGACAGAGACAGAGAGAGTTGATGTTTGCGTTTGAAGAGTGAGAGAGAGAGAGGGAGAGAGTTGAGGTTTGCGTGTGATGATAGGTTTGCAATCTCTTACTGTTGGCCAGGAGAGAAGGTTGTTCAAGCGTGACGAGGCGAATAGATGACAATCCTGACTGTAGTCTTTTAACGTTAACGTCATCCTTATTATAGCTGTAAACACTTGAAACCGGCAGTCGGAGGATTATATCAAACCAAGCTAGTGAACACAACTGTACTAGCTGTCCCACTCGCTGCAGAAAACAAAGATGGAGGAAAAGGTGAGCAGGATGTGGACATTAAAAGTGAAGACCCGGGAGAGGTGAGCAAAGTGCAGGCAGAACGGGAGGCAACTGTCGTCACCTTAAACCAATCTGTTTAAAAGCTGTGCAGTTCTCTCTCTCTCTCTCTCTCTCTTGCTGGCTCGCTCAAGCGCGCTCGCACGCATGCATGCGTGCGTGCGTGCGTGCGTCCGTCCGTGCGTGCGTGCGTGCGTGCGTGCGTGCGTGGTGTGTGTGTGTGTGTGTGTGTGTGTGTGTGTGTGTGTGTGTGTGTGTATGTGTGTGTGGCGGGCTGGTGTTTCGTGTGTGTGTGTGTGTGTGTGTGTGTGTGTGTGTGTGTGTGTGTGTGTGTGTGTGTGTGTGTAGGCCTACATGTGTAAAGCATTCTGTGCAAGAAGGGGCGGTTTTCCCCCCCGGTAAAAAACAAACAAACAAACAAAAATCAGACTCGGCTGACGAACAAGAGCCGGAAAAAACGACAGCATTCGTCACCAGAACCTGGATGCCGGAGGACCTGTGAACATCGTCACAACAAGAAGATCACAAAAAGGGCGGAAACAGAAGACCCATTAAAGAGCCATATCTGAGAAACCATTGGCCGAAAAGAGAATCGTTTCCGAATAGCCTAACACTAACAGCTGAGATTTCTCGCTTTATTATCTCACCAACCTGTAGCAGCTTGCAGGAGTGCTTGTGGAGTCTGGTGACGCAGGTGGAACTGACGACGACGACGACGACGACGACGAGAAAAACCCAGCATTGGCTTGGGGAAGTTCCAAAACACAATTCGTCGCCAGCAAAATTAGGAAGCTGGTTATTAGTTCCGGCAGCAGCATGGTTAGGAGGGAAAAGATGTTATAGGATTATGCTGTCGACGAATTGTGTAAGCAACAGTGTCGTTCCTGAGTTTTCTGCCTCCAATAGCTTGCAGAGTATGCTTTCTCTCAGACGAGATAGACTATGCAAATGGCTCAAATTGGGATCCCGATTTTTACTGGTAACCATAGCCTGTAGTGCTGTCCCATCAATAAGGAGAGCCTTTCCTACTACATGGTTCGGTGTAACAGGCTACATGCATCCGTTGCGAACGAGCGACGTCACTGCACTGAAAAGCGCAGCCATTGCTCGGATGACCCAGACGAGAAAGAGCACAATTTATTCTGAGTGTCAAGAGCCGCTTATCACTGAAACATATATTTAGCCCGCGTTTGACAATAGCGACTTGGAGGCTGTGTTTGCCACTTCCGATGCACGGGGAAAGCGCACATGCACGGCAAGAATTTAATTATACGTTAGTCAGATTCGCATCCCGATGCCTCAGTGTGTGTTTGTTCCGTTTTCATTCGCGATCGTGGAAGTCCCAAGGAGCCGCGTACCTAGCAGGGACAACGCCACGGCTCCAGCAAATGCATTGAAGCACTCGAGTCGCTGAATGCACAACTGTCACACGACCGAAAAGTTTAGCCTCAAAACTTGCGCGAATCTATGTCTACTGTGAGCGGTTTGATATTGATCTCTGCCTTCGTGTTGATTACTTAGCCCATTTCTACACAAAACTTAAAACATGCACCAAAATTCAATAAGGACACCCTCGAGGACGTGGCCAGCTTCGGTGTAAAACTGGCCTCGCCCGTTGTGACTCGGTGAAACCTGAAATGGATACCTACACTGACTGCTGCGCACCAGAAACAGTCAAAAGGGCCTGCACTGCAGTGACGGCCTAAAAATAAACCATGTAGGCCTACGTCTCCGCTTCGTCCAGG
>JABMCL010001707.1:337500-391830 GCA_018857735.1 Alviniconcha marisindica
TCCACCCCTATCCTCCCGCCCCTACATCCCTATCCCCTTATCCTATTCCCCAACTTCCCTATCCCCTACTTCCCTATCGCCCTATCCTCCAGCCCCCTACTTCCCTATCCCTTTTACTCCCGCCCCCTACTTCCTACCCCCTTTATACTCCCCCCCCCCTACTTCCCCCCCCCCCCCCCCATCCCCCCCCCACCCCTACCCCCCCATCCCCTCCCTATCCTCCCCCCCCTATTTCCCCTATCGTCTATCCTCCCCCCCCCTACTTCCTACCCCTCCCCCTACTTCCCATCCCCCCCCCAGGGGGAAGAGGAGAGTGGGGGAAACGGGATGGGGGGTGGGGGGGGGGGGGGGGAAGGGGGAGGGGAAAGGGAAGGGGTGTAGGAGGAAGGGAATCGGGGGGGGGGAGTGGGTAGGGGAATAGGGCTCGGGGGAAAGGGGGAGAATGGGATCGGAAGGAGAGGGTGGCCGTAGTGGAGATAGGGACATGGTGAGGGGGGCGATAAGGGGGAAGGGAAGAGGGGTGGCGGTAGGGGAGATAGGGGCATGGAGGGAGAGTGGGGGGGGGTGAGAGGGGTGGCCGTAGGTGAGATAGGGGTATGGTGGAAGGGGGAGGGGCGGAATGTGAGAGGAGTGGCCGTAGAGGAGATAGGGGTATGGTGGGTGGGGGCGGTAGGGGAAAGGGGGGGGGGTCAGGGTGGAATGGGAGAGGGGTGGCCGTAGGGGAGATAGCGCTGTAACCGAGTGCATCTGCACATTGTGTTTGTGTTGTTGTACTCTGTGTATCGCTCTGTCGGTGTTCTTTCGTGTGTGTACGTCATTCGATCTTTTACGTATGTGTTACGTGTTGTGATTTAGGCGTCACAATAAGATGAGCCCCCCCCCCCCCCCCTCTCTCTCTCTCTCTCCTCTTCTCTCTCTCTCTCTCTCTCTCTCTCCCCTTCCTCTCTCTCCATTTTTTAAAGTAGAAACGAGGTTTGCAAGCCAAAGGGTTGCTGTCTCTGTCTGTGCCACTGTTTGTGCGCGTGTTATTGTGTGTGTGGTTTGAATTCAGGACGTGATACTAGTATAGTTGTAGATTTAGTCACCATTCTGTCTTACAAAGATGTAGGCAGTGAGGTTTTACATTATAATTATGTAAAACATGGGTGCGTTAACAAGCGTAAACAAAAAGCAAGACTAAAAACTTATAAGAGGCCAGGAGAGGCCACCAGTGTATCGTACAAATGCTAGAATTTTACCCCAATCTCCTAATGTGCGTCAGTCGAAAGAAGTCGTTTAAACACTAATTACCCAGTAAGCATGCCGGATCTGATCCGGAAGCGTTTTGGCCAGCGTACAGCCAGAATCGGCCCGGATCGTATATGTCGGATCCAACTTCCCGCATCCGTTTCAGCTCCGTTTTTGCAAAGAAGGCATGGATCATGTGCAAAACCGACCCGGATCCGATCTGGATGGCTGGTCAGGGTTTGGCGAAACCATCTGGTCTGGAAGCAAGCTGGTGTGCAGGAATCATCTGGCCCGGTTCTGGCAGGACGCAACCCGCCAGCTACCAGTTCCCCACTTTTAGACTCGGTTTCTTCATCCACAGACGTCCCGGATAATATTGTGCAAAACCAGCCCGGGTCCGATTTAGTTCTGGCTGATTGTGCCAGGTTTGGGCCAAACGGATCCGGTCGGGGGGGGGGGGGGGGGGGGATCGAGGGACGGGCGGACAGCTTCATTCTGGTCCCCTGGCATAGGCTTGCATCGTTTCACACGAATCACTATTAGAAATCAAACGAGACAAGATTCTCTGGAGTTTTGAACTGTCAGCAACATTGTGAAGATGAGATGTGAATGGCTTTCTTTTTCAATTTCTCCGACAATGACTCTGAGAAATAATGAAAATAAATATTACAAAGATTTTTGTTTGCTTAAGAAAAGTGACGAAAGAAAAGTCTATGAGAAACTAGGAAAGTTCTTCGGCTTGACATTAATAGTCTGACGGTCAGTTTACCTCAGGCAGAGAGGACAAATAGAAATGTGTGATTCGATCGGTGCATTCAGGGAATGGACGGTAAAGTGATATTTACCTTTCCATTTTGAAACTGGCCAAACCAGCATGTCATTAAACTCTCACGGTGGTGTTAACTGCGTACAAAAACCTTATGAAAATTTGATACCTTATCTTCAGGTGAAAACTCATTGAAGGAGTTGTTTTTCCATCGGATGCAATTAAACTGCTATTGAAGTAATTTCGTTTTCATTATTTTGGTTTTCGTTTACACACACAAAACACGTATTCTACTAATTCATACGGTGTTGCATGTCCGTGCGTTTCACATCTACGACATTGTGTTGCTTTTTGTGGTTGTTGTAAGAGAGTGTGTGTGTGTGGTGGTGGTGGGGGTGCGGTGGTGTCGTGCGTGCGTGCGTGCGTGCGTGCGTGCGTGCGTGCGTGCGTGGTGTGGTGTGTGGTTTTGTTGTTTTGTGTGTGTGTGTGTGTGTGTGTGTGTGTGTGTGTACATTGTGTTGTGTGTGTGGGTGTGCGTGCGTACGTGCGTGCATGTGCGTTTGCGTGTGTGCGTGCGTGCGTTGCGTGCATCGTGCGTGCGTGCGTGACGTGCGTGCGGCGTGAGTGCGTGCGCGTGCCCCGTGCGTGGTGTGTGGTGGTGTGTGTGTGTGTGTGTGTGTGTGTTTGTGTGTGTGGTGTGTGTGTGTGTGTGTGTGTGTGTGTGTGTGTCTGTGTGTGTCTGTGTGTGTGCCTGTGTCTGTGTGTCTGTGTGTCAGTCTGTAGCAGTACGTCGTGTTTTCACTAAATTTGGAATAGTCAATTTCAGTCAATCATTTGTTTTAATACATCACCGTAAAAGCAGCTTAAACCTCAGAACTGGAGAATAAACACTGGTACACCCTGTTCCTGATCCCACACGCTTCAAATTTCTCGTCAGCGGCTAAAAGGCGACATGGACACAGTGAAGCGCCCTTGCGACTGCTCGTTTATCTTCCAAATGTGACTGACAAGCAGTTTAAAGCGACATCAGAAAAACATTAGCACTTGGACAGCTCCGCAGGAACCCGACGCCTTTCAGGTTGCGGAGGGCGACAGATAAGCCGTTAACAGTCCACCGGTCGGGGACTTATCCAATATTGATAGCAGTCTTCTCCAGAGACGGTGATTCGCTTCTTCTGAATCATTGACACCGTCGACTGGGGGCCCTCTGTAATATGACAGGCGTTGGCCGTGGCGGTAAGAACGGAGGACGTAAACGGTCCCGTGCAGCGTTTCCGTCGACGATGTACTTCGCTTCTGGAGTAGGCCCTGCCGTTGTACAAACTGCGGTGCCGGCCCTGTGTTGTCTACGCAGCAGCTCGAAAGATGTCGCTTCTTCCTCGTCTCGACAACAGAACATAGTGTCCCCCCTTCCCCCCCCCAACCCCCCAAAAAAAAAACACACCAAAAAAAAAAAAAAAAAAATTTCAAAAAAAAACAAAAAAAAAAACACCCCCAAAAAAAAAATTAAAACAACACACACACACACACACACACACACACACACACACACACACACACACACACACACACACACACACACACACACACACACACACACACACACAAACAAAACAACACCAAAAACACACACACACACACACCACACAACAAACAAAAAAAACACAAAAAAAAAAAACAAAACAAAAAACACAAAAAAAAACAAAACCAAAAAACAAAACAAACCCCAGGGGGGGCCCGTCGTCTTTTTTCTGTCTTCGTCTGTCTGTCTGTCTGTCTGTCTTTTGTCTGTCTTTTTTGTCTGTCGTCTTTTTCTCCTCCTCCTCCTTCCTCCTTTTCCCTTTTCCCTTTTCCCTTTTCCCCCTTTTCCCCTCCTCCCTCCCTCCCTCCCTCCCCCCCCCTTTCCCATAAAGGGGTTGGTTAACCCCCCCACCACCCAGTTTTTTTAACCTTTTCAAAAAAATTTTTTTAAAATAGCAAATCAATTTTATTAATTGCTTTGGGGTCCAGTCCCCTTTGAATAATTCACAACAAGATAGTTTCTCAGTAAATAGTTATCCCGGAAAGAAAAAAAAGAAAAAAAGCTTGTCTCCCCTACATTGCCTCGAAAAAATTATGGCGCTGCGAGAGTTACCGCACGATGAACAGTGACGCGGCGAAAGTCACCACAAGATCAACAGTGACGCGGCGAAAGTCACCACAAGATCAACCGTGACGCGGCGAAAGTCACCACAAGATCAACAGTGACGCGGCGAAAACCACCACAAGATCAACAGTGACGCGGCGAAAGTCACCACAAGATGAATCGTGACGCGGCGAAAGTCACCACAAGATGAATCGTGACGCGGCGAAAGTCACCACAAGATGAACAGTCACCCGGCGAAAGTCACCACAAGACTGATGAACAGTCACGCAGCGAAAGTCATCACAAGAATAGCAGTGACGCGGCGAAAGGCACCACAAGATGATCAGTGACGCGGCAAATGTCACCACAAGATGAACAGTCACGCGGCGAAAGTCACCACAAGACTGATGAACAGTCACGCAGCGAAAGTCATCACAAGAATAGCAGTGACGCGGCGAAAGGCACCACAAGATGATCAGTGACGCGGCAAATGTCACCACAAGATGAACAGTCACGCGGCGAAAGTCACCACAAGAATAGCAGTGACGCGGCGAAAGGCACCACAAGATAAACAGTGACGCTGCGAAGACGAACAATGACGTGGCGATGTCCACCGTGCCATAATTATTAGTAGTCGGGCTCACAAGCAACAGCTAAAGTTGACGTTTCTCGGCGCTGGATTTATGCGTGGCTGGCTTCACAGGCTTCTTAGGTCAAGTGAGATCGTGTGCTAATTTTTATTTGATTTGATTTGTTTAAAAATCAGATTCCTTCACCCAACCAAACACTCTGCCCCACCACTTCTCTTTTCCCCCTCCATCTCTGCTCAATCTCTCTCCGTCCCTGTCCAGACTAAAATCAGTCGTAAACAACTAAAGCTCTCAAAAGTATGGCCGCTAAGTTGGTAACGTTAAAAGACAAACATAGTGATCATGCGCACATAATTACTAATTATCTATACATACTACTACTACTAATAATAATAAATTCTTCTAAAGGGCTTTTCTCTAACCAGAGTTAGACTCGCTGCGCTGTACAAACGTCTGATGACAAAAACCACATTAACATACATTTCAAACAAACAGAATCTTAAATATTATAGTCTACCATTGTCGCCTACCAAAAAAAACCATGTTACACACAAACACACACACACAACATATCACACACAAAAAAAACACACACACACACACACACACACAACAACAACACACACACAACACACAACACACAACACACACACACACACACACACACACACACACACACACACACACACACACACACACACACACACACACACAGAAAGAGAGAGAGCGAGACAGAGAGAGACAGAGAGAGACAGAGAGAGACAGAGAGAATGAATGAATGAATGAATAAACTTTATTTTACATCCAGCCCTCGCCCATGAGGGAAACTACTATTAATTAAGGATACAATGAGCTACAGTATGTTGAGTACATAGTACATTCATACAAACCATGTTGAAATGGACACCAGTAAACCGAGAAACTACTCGATAATAAGCATTAAAATATATATATATATTAGCTAGAGAGAGAGAGAGAGATGCGCACACCAATATCCGCCGGCTCGTCCACTCAGATACAAAAATTAATAAATAATCAATACTCTTTCCTAGATCTCTCATGCTCTCTCCCTCCCCCGGCCCCCCTCTCCCTATTCATGTGCATCCATCTACATTCATCAGCCACACACAGACACACCTTTTTTTTTTTTAGACAAAGCACTAGAAACTACTGCCGGAAAACCTGGGCAAACAAGAAGGTTTTTAGTTGAGATTTGAACTGGGATAATGTTGGTACAGTTCTTACATAACTACTAATTATGTCTCCAAATAATTGTAATTATGTACTTTAAGTGGTTTTGCTGTGCCACTCCGGCAGCCGGCGTCACTGAGAGCAGTTGCGGCCGCGGTGTCACACGACAGGTTGACATCATCACTGAGTGAGACCAAGCTGATGTGTGATCAGCTTATGTTAATGTTTACATTTTTGGCACAACCTGGACTCCGGCTGGAGTCCACTGCTCATAATTTGAATATATTAACCATGCGGCAAATATCAAATCCTCTGAGAACTTGGTTGTGACGACCGTCATCGACTGAGTAAAGCCGAGACGACCGCTTTTTTTCTTCTTCTTTTTTTTTTTTTTTTTTTAAATATTTTTTATAAGTCACTGAGTGACGGCTGCACTCGGCCGGATTTTGACTTGACTGACCTGCCGGCTGACAGGACAGCTTCCGTGGCTTGCTTTGGAAATGACGTGACCGGCTAAATTAGTCCAGACACCTTAACAAGCTTACATAATTATTGTCTCTGCTGTAGTCTTTTTTTCTTCTTCTTCTTCTCCATGGACCTATATATAGGTCCATGCTTTTTTCAGAGCCGAAAACCGGTTTGGCCTAGCGGTAAGGCGTTAGGCTGGTAAGCGGAAGGACCTCGGTTCGATACCGCTTCGGCTCTCCTTTCTCTTCAAAAAGGTTGTGGTTTGTGGACACTGTCTTGTGACTTTGTCCATCACTTCCTACTGAAACATTAAAATGGCTCTCATCGCTGCCCATCTTACACTCATGGTTCAGGAGCTGTGTGAGAGTCGAGGTGGACGTCCTGGACTGTCCGTCCTAACGACCCTTCTGGTTTCCGTGAACGTAAAGAATTATTGCACCGTGCTTCGGCATTGGTCACAACTTGTCCCTAATATGTCAACTGACATCTGAGGACATAAAGCATCACTTCATCATCATCATCATCAGCCCATCTTAATGCAGAAGTCATTCTGGTGGTGACAGTGTAGCGATAGGTATATAATCTCCCTCTCCCCCACCTCCATACCCCCCCCCCCCCCCCCCTTCTCCCCGTCCCTAATAAGACGTACGGTTTCTGTGGACGTTAAGCACCATGTTTACTTTACTCAGTTCAGGGAAAGGATTTGGGAAATGTCTAGAGGGAGAAAACTCGGGCAAGGTCTATTGGTTCATCGTTTTTGTTTCCCTTCCATGCAGATATAAACCGACTTTCTTGCCAAAAATTTAAAGACCAAGCATATTTTCTTCTGTTTCTTCCTTCGCTTTTCCACATTTTTTAGCAGGTATCCATATAATTATTTTTTATCATTTAAAGCAAATCTTTATTTTAATTTTATAACAAACTCTGATATTTTCCAATTCAACTTTTACACTCACCATCACAAGGGAAACAATCAAAATGGCTTCCAGTGTAAGTGCTTTAGAATGAAACCATTTTGGAACCAGTGAGTAATGTAATTAATTTGTACATACTGTTTGTCTGTTGTATGGCTGTAGTTTACTAGTCTACTAGTAGTAGTAACTTAAGTAGTAGTAGTACTACTAGTTACTGCCACCTGCACTTTTGGCACAATGACCGTCTTTCAGTACGTGCTACCAAAGATTATAAATACATAATCTTTGGTGCTTCTGCCGTCCGAGCGGAATGCAGGGATCGCGCTCATCACAACGTTTTATGTAAATGTTGCATTTTTGGAATGCCATACGCATTTTTTTTTAAATAGCCGCATCGCTGTGTACAGCACTGTGACTGTATGCAAACTGACTTAACATTTAATTAAGTTATGGCGCAACACTACTTCAGTACTTGCAAACTCAGTGTCATCTCACACACATGGTTCAGGAGCTGTGTGAGAGTCGAGGTGGACGTCCTGGACTGTCCGTCCTAACGAGCCTTCTGGTTTCCGTGGACGTAAAGATTTATTGCACCGTGCTTCGGCATTGGTCACAACTTGTCCCTAATATGTCAACTGACATCTGAGGACATAAAGCATCACTTCATCATCATCAGTGTCATCTCAGTCGTGGCCCTGCACTCCAACTCCTAGAGCTCTGGCATGCACTGCAAGTCCAGTCAATGAAGGGCAGAATGTGGATGATGACCAAATTGATGCACATAGTTTTGTAAGTTTTGGCCTATACTGGCTATAGTATAATTTTTATAAGGTGACACTTTTGCCTGCTAAAGTCTAATACAGGCTGTGCTTTGTTAAATTGTAGTTGTCAGCTCCTTGTCTGTGAATAAAATTGGCATACTTTTAATAATGATTAATTTAAAACTGAATTTAATGAACCCATATAATGATATATTGGAGAAGGATTGGTCTCCGTCAGTCCATGTCACTATCAGAAAAACAGACGTAGCATACTTTGTCAACTGATCTGCAATATTTTCCGGTCAATTGACAAAGTCAACACAATCTCAGAAATGACTGTGACACCAATATGACTTTTTTTAAACAGCTACTGAGCTAGTGGCTGATAATATGGTTTTAAATAACTAATTAATGCAGATTGGTAACACGTAAGTGCATGCGCATGCATGCGCGCCCGCACACGCGCACACACACGCACACACACACACATTGAGACAGGCATTAAATTAATAGATAAATGTGACAGAAGTGTCCATCTTGCTGTATTTTTGTACCTTGACTGACAATGTTTGATTGAAGCCAACTTGTTGATGACTAGTTGGCCAATCTTCACTTTTCTGGGGTAGCGTTGTCTTTCAGGTCTTGGACAACTTGAAAATGTTTGCAGGGACTGTCAGTGTCAGGGACTGCTGCTTGTCGTTTGAGCACTTCACACTTGACTTAATGACAGTGGCATTTGTCTTGCTGCTGGTCTGTGGGCAGATAGAGAACTGGCACTAACTAAGTGGAAGTCTGCGTTTCCTGAATAAACTGGTCGCCTGCAGGCTGACTGCTCTGTAGCTGTGGCTACTGATCAGTCACTTTTGCCTCCCTTTTCTCTTGGTATTTCTGCTGTTGCTTTCATTTGAACTTTGGGTTGGCATTCAGACTCAGAGTGGCACTTTGTTTCTTCTCCCCCCTCCACCCATGTCTTGCACACCAGTTGTTATTTCTAACTCAACAAGACTTTAAAGACAGGGTGTTTTACTGTATATTTTATTATTTATAGTTATATGTTATTGATTCAATACCATTGTTTCATTGTTTGTTTTCCCTTCCCCTCATGCTTACCTTCATTTCCTGATTCAGTCTGTTTTCTTTTTTAAATTTCAGTTTTACTGCACACTAGACTGCCAGTGCTAGTCTGCAAAGAAGCTAAACACTTGCGACCTCAGCAAGGTGTGAGGGCCAACATAAACCATGGCTGATGAAGAAGAGTTTGAGGATCAGCTGGAGCAGGAGAAGATTGCCAAGGTGGAGGAGGAGGAGAAAGAGTCAGTGCATCGCGGTCTGACCTACACCGACACTGATGGCACCGTCATGGAGTGGGACCCTGCTAAAAGGGCATACTTTCCCCAGGTGAGTAAGATTCAGAATGCTACTTATGAGTAAACTGTATGAGATGCTTTCTACAGCATATATTTGATGAACATAATAATAATAAATAATTCTTATAAAGCGCTCTTCTCTAACAAGAGTTAAACTCACTGCGCCATACAAACGTCTTATGACCAAAAAACCCATTAACATACTGTAATACATTTTGAACAAACAGAATCCTAAATATTGTACTCATAGTCTACCATTATTGCCTATCAAACAATAACCATGTTAGTTGTTACACACACACACACACACACACACACACACACAATGACAATTGCACACCAATCTCCGCTCATCCACTCAGATACAGAAAAATAATTAATAATCAATACTCTTTCCTAGATCTCTCATGCTCATAAACATGCAGTTTATTGTTGATACTGATAGTGATAATGAACTTGGGAAGATGGTCATTTTATAACAGGCTAGATGTTAACTATGTGATGTTAACTGACAATGACAGATGGTAACTGGACATAGCCTCAGTGGTAGCACTGGTACTGTGGAACTGAAAGCTGTAGAACTAGAAGGTTAGCTTGCAAACGGTTAGAATATTACTGACAATGAGATGCTTTCTAAAGAGTATATTTGATGAACATGCAGTTTATTGGTGATAGTGATGATGAACTCGGGAAGATGGTCATTTTATAACAGGTATGATGATGGTGACGTTAACTGACAATGACAGATGGTAACTGGACATAGCCTCAGTGGTACTGTGGAGATGGAAGCTGTAGAACTAGAACTAGAAGGTTAGCTTGCAAGCAGTTACTGAGTTAGCACTGATTTGGTGACATGTGCAAAACACCTGTTGAATTATGTTTCTGTGTAGACATTAGACTACAGAGTGATAATGATTAATGAAACTGGTATTATGTAGCTAAATTATTCAGTTTATTGCAATCACAAGTACAGTTTACCAGTAGAACTCCTGATGAAAAAGCTCTGTAGTGACTGTCAGTCACAGACAGTGATTTAGTAGTTAATCAAACTAAATATAGTTGAGGATTTCTTGTCATTCAGGTTTGTGGCTTTTCACTATCACAATATATATATACTGTCTGTGTAAGATCTGTAAGTATTGCTAAGTCGTAAGTGTTTTGGCCATGAGAATTTGCACTGCAAGAACCAAGAATTGTAAGTTTCAATATCTTTTTTCTCGACTTATGCCAGTTACATTTGATTTATGAAGATGCATACACTGGTTCAGACAGTTTAACATAACTTTTTTGTTTTGTTTTGATTGACACAGTCTCACACACACACACACACACACATGATGCTTTTTGTCATTTTTGAACTCTGTTTAATCTTTATAAAAATATAAAAATAAAATAATAAAATTCAATGCTATGGTTTACTTTAAATTTGGTTTAGCCAATGGATAAATAATCTCACAGCAGTGAGAGATAATTCCCCCCCCCCCCCCCCTTTTTTTTTTCTTCTTCTTCTTCTTCTTGGCTTCAGACTGACATCACTGCAGATTAATCCAGGCTAATTGAAATCTGATTGTTTACTGTCTGCAGATTGACAACGACTTCATTGCACGTTACCAGATGAATTATGGTACCGACGTCAGCCAGGCAGGAAGCAATCAAACCACCACTGGTGCTGGTGACAACAGCAGCACTACTGCAGCAGCAGCAAACAACAGCACCCAGGCCTGGAATGACTACTACTACCACTACTACTACCAGCAGGGGGTGGCTGCCGACACGTCCGCAGATCCAGCGTCTGGCGGCACTGATGCCAAAGATGAGGACCAGCAGAACTACACCAAGGCTGATTACTATGCTTACTACTCATACTACTATGGAGAAGACTACGCAAGGAAGTGGCTGAATGCCCAGGAAGAGGAGGAAGAAGAGGATGCAGCTGAGGAAGAAGAGGATGCAGCTGAGGAAGAAGAGGAAGAGAAAAGCAAGGAGGAGGAGAAGAATGGCAAGGAGAAAAACAAGAAGAAAGGAAAAGAGAAAGGAGATGTGAAGAGAAAAGCTCCTGAGGAACCACCTTGTAAGTTGTACGGTTAAAAGCTAATTATTTCTCGTCCAAGTTTTGTGCTTTTGCTTTTGATTGATTTGTTCTTTTTGACTCAGAAATAATGTGATGATCATTGCTACTCCAGCCATCCGGGGCAAAGAGATCTTAACATTTAGGTTTCTTTGCCAGTATTGTTATAGTACCAAAGGAGACCCAGATTGCTTCCCAGAATTGACCCATTGATGCAAGTTACTAGTTTCAAGTAGACTGCATCTGTCAAAATCTGTTTACTTGAAACACATTAATTTTGTATAAAAGTAAAGTATGGTGACAGTTAAAATGCAAGACACGTAAACAGATTTGGTTCTACTTCTAGCTCTACATGTCTCGAGGCCTATCTGGGAACCCTTTTGGTGCATGTATGTTGTAAAAGTGACTCAGTTAATGAGAACAGAGGACAGATCACTGACAGTATGATTATTTCTGTTTAATTAAAAAAGTATTGACGATATCATAATTGTAAATTACCATGTCACTGACTGAACAGCCACATGGCACTTTAAAATAAAACGAGACTACAAACTAAAGTCACACAAAAGTCATAGCCTTCAAAGACTAGGACTAAAATGTCATTTACATCAGGTGGAATTAATGACCAAATTGAGAACATAAAAATGAGAATTTAGTTATCCAGCACCACTTTTTGCATGGTGCTGTAACATACTGAATGGTTTTCATGGGAAATCCAAAAAATAGTGGTGTGTACTTGGCTGTAGTTTGTGTAAATGCAGCCATATCAGCAGGGTGTGCATACATGAGTGTGTGTGTGTGGTGGTGGGGGGGGGGGTATTCCATGAAATGTGCAAAAACAAATGGCCCATTGATACATTCAGTGGACAGTGATGCTTTTGTGCTGCGGTGGTGTCTGGTAAGTTTCTCGTTGCCTTGCGCTTTGCAGCATGGTTCGATGTGGACACTGAGAAATCGACCCATGTGTACGTGTCAGGCCTGCCTTCAGACTTGACTGATGAAGAGTTCAATGAGCTGATGGCCAAGTGTGGACTGATCATGTTTGACCCACACACCCACAAGCCCAAGCTGAAGCTGTACCGCAATGCTGATGGCTCACTGAAAGGGGATGGGCGTTGTTGCTACATCAAGGTAATGATGTGGACACTCATTTCCCGCTTCATTAGTCACCAGTGAAATGTGAATGTGGCTCTCAAAGAAATAGTCATTCCTGTATTTTTATTTTAGATTAAGCTTTTTTTCCTTCTTTTTTTCTTCTCGGAGATCAGGTATTTTGGGGATGTTTTTTTTTCCAGAGATCAGTTTCTTTTCTTTTCTTTTTCTCAGAGAGCAGTTTCTTTTTGACTGTACTAGTACTACTAGTAACATTTTCACTGAAATTAGAAAACAAACAAAATAGAGAATACAACAACAAGAACAACAAACAAACAAACAAACAAAATGCAGACAGATAAGCAAACAAACGAAGGAATAAGCAGGTGAATTTATTAAAAGAGGCAGGTTGTTTACCTTTCTCTCCAAGTGCAGTTTTAGCTGTAGTCAATAGAGTTAGAAATGGAGTTTAGCTAGGTGACGTGAGATGGTTTTAGAATTCTACTTTTAGGCTCATCTATGGGTTGAATTGGCTGCCACAATCAGTTTATGTGTAGCTGGCAGCCAAGTAAATGATGTCAAAAATGCAGATTTGAAATTATGCAAGATTGTGCAACAACCAAAGGACGTTATCAGTACACCACTTCCGTGGATATTAATAATACATGCTATAAAAGGTTGCAGTCAGTCGAGAGAGAATAGAGCTATATAAAAGCTATGAATAATAATAAGCTCCACAGAATAGATGATTTCTTCTTTTTTTCCAGCAAGAATCTGTGGATCTGGCTTTGAAGATTCTTGATGGATCAAATGTTCATGGCAGTACCATCTCCGTGGAGCGAGCAAAGTTTGAACTGAAGGGAGACTTTGACCCCAGCAAGAAGAAGAAGAAACTCAGCAACAAAGCAAAGAGGAAAATGAAAGAACGGCAGCAAAAGTAAGTTAGAGATTAAATCTGTTGTTTTTGTCCCCTCAGTAAGGCTGAGATTTGCATCCTCTTCTGTTTCCTTGCAACTGCCTAATAATGACAAAGTAAGTATTAAACTTTGAAATGTTGAACTTCAACTTTTGTTCTTTATTTTTTTGGAAAAAGGTGTCAGTGCATCTCTGGCAGATTTTTCACTCAATTCTTTGTTGTTTGTCTTCTTTTGTGTGTGTGTGTGTGTGTTTTTCTTTGGGGGGGGGGGGGGGGGTTATTTTTTTGTTGCCTGTTTGTTTTTGCTAGATTAAGCCATTATTGACTTTTCTGTGTGCAGGGGTATATTTTGATAACAATCATATGTAAATTTGTACTGTGCAGATTATTTGACTGGAGACCCGACTTGCCCCCTGCCACTCGCCTCCGCTATGAACGAATCGTTATCCTCAAGAACATGTTTGATGTCAAGGAGTTTGAGGTAATAACTTCTTTTTATGAAACTAATTAGATGGATTCAAAGTGAAAATTAAAGATGATGGAAGCCTGTCCACCTGCCCTTTGCTGTAGTCTGAGTGACCCTCAGGTGCCTAGCCTGAGTCACAGTTACATCTTTAAATCTGTTGCAGAAAGGTTACAGCAGTGGCTAATACAGTGCTGCCCAATGCTACTATTGCATGCAGTATTTTAGTTTGTGTTTGCTTACCAGAAAGTAACGGGTTGATTCAAGATTCAAGATTACTTTGTTATCTCCTCAGAGAAATTAAAACGTGGCTGAACATTAACCACATCACAGTACACAATAACACATATTGTATATTTTAAAACAGTTATTGAAAATACAAGTTACAGAATAAACTAGTAATTTATGTAATTTACACACACAGACACACACACAAATTGGCCAAAGCCAGCTGGAAATGACTTTGCTTTAATTTCCAACCTACTAGGGATCTGCTTTGTGTGCAGCCAGAAGTGTGTATGACATTGGCATGCTAGTGATTCTGATCCTTGAGACTGGACCTTCAATTGGGTCTCCGCACCGGACCAGAAGGCAGTACAGCATTGAGCACAACACATTTATTGCATTTCGAGACAAAACACAGTTCCAAATGCAGAACAAAGAGCAGTAATACACACACATGAAAGTAGCAACATATACAGAGTACAGCTAAAAATTCTGAGCAGTTGGGGGTGGGGGTGGGGAGGAATTGTTTCAGCAGGAAGTCAGCAGGTGTTGTTTGTTCTCTTGGTCTTACTTTTATGATGTACGATTAGCAGGTTTCCTCCTGTCTCCATAACTAGGTCACTGTGTGTGCAGGATGACCCTGCCTTGATCAATGAGCTGCGAGAAGATGTACGCAGCGAGTGCAGCAAATTTGGAGAGGTCCGCAAGGTTCAGGTGTACGATGTAAGTTAATTTGTGTGTGTGTGTGTGTGTGTACATAGGTAATGGTGTTTGTGTATACTAGTGTGTGTATGTCTATGTGTGCATAGGTGATGGTGTGTGTGTGTGTGTGTGTGTGTGTGTGTGTGTGTGCTAGTCTGTTACCTGTGTCGGTGAGTGTGTGGTAGGTAATGGTGTGTGTATATGTCTGTGTGCACATAGGTGATGTGTGTATGTGTGTGTGTGTGTGTGTGTGTGTGTGTGTGTGTGTGCTAGTCTGTTACCAGTGTAGGTGATTTTGTGTATCTGTGTGTAAGTCTAAGAAGATCAAATTTATATCCTTGTTCCCCCCATGAGATTTAGCAGGTGGCCTGAACTAATTAAAGAATTGTCATTGTGCCAGTACATATCCTGACTTTGCAAAAGTGAATTGATAAGGAGGAGGGGGGGGGGGGGGGGGGGCAGGGGGAAGGGGGCAATGTTTTAAGGGAAAGCTTTCAAACTTATGCACAATGCAAACCTCAGTCAGGTTTATCTTTTTATATTAGTTTTTATGACCCTGTACTGTGTGCTTCATAAGAGAGATCCAAATGAAAATGGATGGTTGTATTTTTGCTGTTCTGAATACAGGATGTTTAACTGTCTGCACAGTTACCCATCTAATATTATGTTCAAAGCATGCATGCTTCAGAAACATGACTCTTAATACAACTGCTAGTATGATATGTCACTATACGTGTTCTGTGTTTTTCTCCCCCAGCGCCATCCAGAGGGTGTTGTATCAGTCATGTTCCGGTCTCCCGAGGAAGGAGATGTGTGTGTGGCAGCTTTGAGGGGACGCTGGTTTGCCAAGAAGCAGATCATCGCTGAAACCTACGATGGCAAAACCAAGTACCAGGTTCATGAAACTGATGAAGAGAAGGAAGAGCGGCTGCGTGGTTGGGAGACATTTCTGGAAACCGATTCGGACAGCAAAAAGGCTCAGCCAAAGAAGAAAGATGTGGAGAATAATGGCCAAGGACAGGGTGAGAGCAGCATTGCTGGGCAAGGAGGTGCACCCGGATCAGACAGTGCAACCGTGGCAGGTTCCTCTTCTGGGGCTGGGGCTGATGGTGCCAGCAGTGATTTGACACAGAGTGAGGGCTATCCTGGCAACAGTGGTGGCAGTCACAGCCCAGCACAACCTGTACAAGATTCTGATGGAGGAGGGGCAGCCAACTGACACCAGTAGGCAGTGGACTAAGAGGGAGGCTGGGTTATCCTGTATCATTGGTGGCAGTGGCAGTCACAGCCCAGCACAGCCTTCACAAGATTCTGATGGATGAGGGGCAGCCAACTGTCATCAGTCAGACTGAAACTGAGACTGAGAGGGAGCCTGGGTTATCCTGGATCATTGGTGACATTGACAGTCACAGCCCAGCACAGCCTGCACAAGATTCTGATGGAGGAGGGGCAGCCAACTGACATCAGAAGGCAGTGAACTGAGAGGGAGGCTGGGTTATCCTGTATCACTGGTGACACTGACAGCCACAGCCACGCACAGCTTTCACAAGACTCTGATGGAGGAGGGGCAGCCAACTGACATCAATAGGTAGTGGACTGAGAGGGAGGCTGGGTTATGTTGTATCAGTGGTGCAGAGCCACAGGACAACTCTGCCATCACAAGATCCTGATGGACCAGCAGCTAACTCACTGCAGTGGTGAATGGACTGAGAGGGAGGGATGGGCTGTCTAGTATCAGTTAATCATAGCCACAGTACAGCAAAGCCTTCACAAGAGTCTGATGAAGAAGCAGCTAAGAATTAGAACGAGAAGCAGGTAATTCCAGCTGAGTAGGCGACTTCACCAGTGACTGTCCAAACTGGTTTAAAACTGCATAACTCATTTTTGGGGGACTTTTGTTGTTGTTGTTGTTGTTTTAGTTTTGTAGTTTTGATAACTTGATATTTATATGTTCTCAACATTCATTTATAATACAAAGTTCTGAGGTTTACTGGAACACATGTCTGCAGTCACTAAACTTTTTACACCTTAAACTTTTAAGATTTCAGCCTGCCATGGTACCAGCAAAGGCCATTGGCATTTAGGTAAGATTAACAAATAGAATAACTTGAGATCCAAACACAAAAAGGTACAAAAAACGCTTATTTATTATGACATGGACATACAATATGCAAATTTTGGGGGAGATTCGCTTCCTCAAGCCACAAAATGACACTTAACAGTTAAATGGTTCAAAGCAATCAAAAATGAGAAAGAAACTTATCTTTTTGGGGTTGATCTGTTGTCACTTGTTCAGCGATTGGAAGATTGTTGGCATGGATTGTCATGCCAACAACTATCTTCCAAGCTACAACAGATCAGCCCCAAAAAGACAAGTTTGTTTCTCATTTTTTATTGTTTTTAACCATTTAACTGTTGTTTAAGTGTCATTTTGTGGCTCGACGAAGGGGATTTCCCTGAAAATTTGCATACTGTGTGTCTGTCATAATAAATCAGCATTCTTATGAACCTTTTTGTCTTTGGATCTTGTTTTAGAACACTAGCAGTCATTCTGTTTCAGATGTTTTTTAGAATAAGTTTCACATTTGTAATTGTAGAGTAACACTTTTCACCCTACACAGAAACATGAACTAGAGTGCAGATAAACTGACCTTAGCAACACTGCCAGACAAGTTCTAGTTTTTGACTCAGATAAATAAAAATAAAAATGTGGGTGTGTAAATGATCAATGTTGGGCTGACTGGCCAGTTGATTGTCTGACATGTCAGATTCTTCAACTTTGCAATTTCTCGGACACTATAAATGTGGTAAATGGCAAACTTTGCATGAGGGTACTGCTCAATTGGTTTTACCTATGCATACTGCTTTCAGTTACCATGACCGCTTTTCAAGGACCCAGCAGTGTGGGACAATTTTAACTGAAAATTGTATGTTATCTGATTAAGTGGAAACTTAACAAGTATGGATGATGGTTACCTACCTTGGCTAGATCATGAATACAACACTATTTTTAACTTTTGTATTGTTCAAGTGAGATGATAAACATGTTTCCTGATTTGACAAAACTGTACCTTTGGCCGCTTTCTCGTGGGCTTTGTTAGAGGTCATTCAAGCTTTGCATGATTGTAACCTTGCTTGGGGTCAACCGATTCAAACCACATTTTATGACTATGACTGGCCTTGTTTGAAGATCTTATACAGTTATAGGTACTGGAAATATAAACTGCCAAGTGTGTTTTGTACATGTTCTTATCTCATGTAGTTTAAACAGTACATGGTTGCTGCATGCACAGTATGCTTTGTGTGATGCTGGTGTGTATTTATGGTAGATAACTAGTACATTTTTGTTGTTGCCAGTTTTGCACTTGACTGGGAGTCAATTGTCCTTTTTGTTTTAGTCAGTTTTCCTTGGTTATTCATCCTATTGGCTTCAGATTAGAATGACACAAAGCACACCTCAGTAAAGTTGATTATGCCTCAGTGTCTGTCATAAGTGTTACAGATTAGAATTGAACATATCAATGTTGCTGATGGCATATTGTGAATTGAGACTCGTTGCACAGTGGTATTTCTTTTGAAGGCTAAAATGTGTGTTTTAACATTTGGCTTACATGAGATGATGTTGGAACAGATTTTGAGTGTGATGTCCACTGTTCACTCTGTGTTACAATTGAGCGAAGTCACCATCATCTTGATGTGTTACTCTGGCAGTGCTACCAAGTTCGAAGTCAGCTCAACAGTGTCAGTGACGTGAGAGGAGAGGGAGGAAAGGGGAATCACAGTTGAATAAAGCTGAAAGGGTATTTTGTTCTGCTGAAAATTGTGTATTACTTTAATCAACAGTAAACTTGCTGAAAGCTGGACATGTTCTCGTGATATCAGTGTGAATTCTGTTCCTTATTCTGAATTCTGACAGGGGGGGGGGGTGGGGGGGGGGGGGGGGGGGACACCAAAAACACACACACAAACAAAACGTACGAGGCAAATGAGGCATGCTTGGTGTCCATTTAATTTTTTTTTAAATATTTCAATAACGCCACACCTGTCATATGCCGCTAGTGAAGCCCAGGTGTGTACCTCCATGCCATTTCACGTATCTTTACAGTCAACAGTGTATGTCATGTATGTAGTCTCTTGCGGCGCAGTGGCCGGTCCAGGTCGTCACTGTCACAAAGGGCTGCCATGATGCGGGCGTTGGCAGCTATCCACATCGCCGGCGACATGGCGTGCAGCTGCGCCTTACTTCTGGTACTGGTAGTCGGTTTCAGTGTAGCTTCCGTTCCCAGCGGGATTTCCTCTGTGTCGGTCACAATATCAGACACAAACTCTTATCAAGTGCAGTGAGCCGGTTTGGCCTAGCGGTAAGGCGTTAGGCTGGTAAGCAGAGGGACCTCGCTTCGAATCCGCTTCGGCTCTCCTTTCTCTTCAAAAGTTGTGGTCTGTGGACACCGTCTTGTGACTTTGTCCCTCACAGTTAATGAAACATTAAAATGGCTCTCATCGCTGCCCATCTTAATGCAGGAGTCATTCTGGTGGTGACTGTAGCGATAGGTATATAATCTCCCTCTCTCCCCACCTCCATATCCCCCTCCCCCCCTTCTCCCCGTCCCTAATAAGCCTTGTGGTTTCTGTAAGACCCAGTGAGGCCGCTTTTGAGTATAGCCTTTTCGCTTAGGGCCTTGGCAACGGCTTTAGACGGCCTGATAAAAACGCTCCGAAATGAAACAAGCTGGCAGAGCTCGGGAGCTGTGTGAAAGTCGAGGTGGCCGTCCTGGGCTCCCGGGAGCCTATAAGTATATATTATAATATAGGCCCATGGCTAGCGTTCAGCTGCTGCAATCTTGCTGGCGATGCACAGTGTTAGATTCTCTCCTACCAGCCTCTCTCCCTTTACCGCTTTCCTCCGCCTCCACCTAACAGGCCCTTACTGACCATCACCCCTCTGCCCTCATCACCTCCCCCCCTCCCCTCTCCCCAACCATCCCGCTTCCTGCCTTCTGACCACCAAGGCATCTCTGTGCTCTCATATCATGGCCCCTCCGCCTGCCTCCCTCCCTTCCCCCTAGCCTGGCCACTTCGTGTGCTCACTGAACAGTGTACCTTTGGCCTAAACTGCACCACGGCAATGCACAATACATAAAAAATAAAGAGTGGTTCAGCTGTCATAAGGCGGGTAAATTCTTAAATTTGTGCGTTTCTAGACTTCGCAGTAAACTTTAGTTTGACTTTTTCAATACTGTGCTTGGCGATAACGTCTTTTGAGTTTTACGTGTATGTTATGTAATTTTTTGATGGTTTTGACTCATTTCCAATCAGATGTACGCGTACATCATGAATCCAATGACAAAACAGAAATTTGTTGAATCAACTGTTTGACAGTACGAGTCAGCTGAACATCTTTCTTTTTTTCTCTCTCTCTTTTTTCAGACAGATGTACGCGTACGTCATGAATCCAGTGACAAAACAGAATTTTGTTTGATTAACTGTTTGACAGTACGAGTCAGCTGAACATTTGTTCTTCTTTTCCTTTTTTTTTTTTTTTTTTTTTTACTGTTATGCACTATTAGTTGCCACAGTACTTCCGTGGTCTGAGCCTCGCAACAGAACGTTTGTACGAGCCGGTGTAATTGTGTGATGCATTTTGGACGAATAAATCATTTGTCGAAAGGTGCTGATGAGTTTGGCATTGCAGTGGTTGGGGAGCACCGTGACAATGCAGTGTCTATGTTTAATAATAATAATGTACATCTTATCATGCGCTCATCAATGCCCTGAGCGCTCACATGATACATATTAACCTAAATACAATATTCAATACACGTAGAGGACAGTCTCACCAAAACAATTTACATAAGGCATTATATGGAAACGCACACACACGCATGCACATACACACACACACACACACACACACACACACACACACACACACACACACACACACAATGACGGTAGCAGAAACTGTATTGATATTAGTTGGGGCGGAAATACTGTGAGAAGAGGAAGGTTTTCCGTTTGGCTTCAGAAGGTGACAGGGTTGAGCAGTGTCTAAGGTCTTGTGGGAGTGAATTCCAAATGTGGGCTCCAAAGCAAGGGAAAGTGCAAAAGCCTTGAGTCTTGCGTTTGTATTGCTGGATTTTCAGCATGTGAGTGTCAGAAGAAGAGCGTAGTGTACGAGACGGAGTGTAGACATGTGACAGTTCAGAGAGGTAAGCAGGACCAGAACCATTTATAGGGTTGGATGACAAGACTTAGGTGTACCCATGAGGAGACATTTGTAGTAGTCAAACCGTGAGAGGATAATTATAGAAAGTAACAAGAGTCTTGGCTGTGTCTTCTGTGAGAAACCTGCGGATTGAACTAATGCATTTAAGCTCGAAATAAGCAGTCTGTCAGATTTTTATGACGTGCTTCTTCATGGACAGGTCTGAGTCCAGAATGATAGGTCCGTGACTGTTCGTGCATATCACCGCAAACATTTTGGATCTTGATCTTCAAATTTAAGCATGAACACGTGACAGCACGAATACAGTGCATCACGAATACGTAACTCGGATCAGAGGGGGGTACAGTTAAATTATTTTAACTTAAATGCCGCTTTATGACCCCCCCTTCTCCCCGCGCGCGCGCGCGCACACACACACACACACTGCCTGCGTATGTGTGTGTGTGTGTGGGGGGGGGGGGGGGGTGCACCTTCACGAGGCAACTCCTTACTATAAGAACTGATGTAACTGTCGTTCCCTGCATACATGTAGGTAAACCTGCCGACAGTATGTTAAATCCCAATTCCCGGTTGTAATAAGACCACACAATAAATCATGAGTTCTATGTCTCCTTTAATTTTCACAGTCTAACCGCTAGTCTTGTTTCGTCGATTGTAATTATTCCAGTCTCACATCTCAAAGCGGTGTTACCTTTTCTGTTGCATGTTCGTCTTGAACATACGCACAGAATACTTTGACCCCGACAACACCACTACTACTTGCGTATACATGCATACAGTTTCAAACTTCTCATGACACTTGCCAAAAGCTGGCTCTGTAATTTGCCTCTGTGGCGTTGTACTTAGGAGGTTTTGACAAGAGCCGAGACTGTCGCGAAAACACTAATGAGTGATCTGGATTGTTTCAGCGTGGTGAAAAATATACCCTGTATCGCCACACCGGGATTGATTATACTTTTTAGGGTCACGTTTTCACACCACGTCAGTCAGTCATAACAGGTGTCGTGATAAGATTTCAGTCAAAACAACCCTTCCGCTGGTCTTGTGATTTAATTAGTCGTGACATCCGGTGCGGCTTGAAGGGGCACCGCAGAATGATATTTAAACCGATATGCGCCGTCTTTTGGGCAGACAAGACACCACGCTACCCGTCTGACAGTCAGGTTCAGTGCCTTCACAGTTTGGAAGTTTCACCGTGAGAGGGCTTGCTATAGACAGTCAGGTCCAGTGCCTTCACAGTTTGGAAGTTTCACCGTGAGAGGGCTTGCTATAGAAAGTCAGGTCCAGTGCCATCACAGTTTGGAAGCTTCACCGTGAGAGAACAGCAGCCATGCGGCTTCTGCTTCTGGTGGCCATTCTTGGCTACTTCACTGCGACCCACGCTCGGGAAGTAAGTCACTTAATTCGTCTCGTGTATTGTGGCATCTGACAAGGGAATTCACTCACGGGCAAAAAGGACCAATGGGACATTTTGTTTGTTTGTTTGGTGGGGGGGGGGGGGGGGGGGTTATGTTTAACTGGTTTTATGTCTATTCTAGACTATATTTTGATAAAAGATTTCTTTAAATCTTGATAACATGGACAACAAATGATTCTCTCTCTCTCTCTCTCTCTCTCTCTCTCTCTCTCTCTCTCTCTCTCTCTCTCTCTCACACACACCAACACACACACACACACACACACACACACACCACACACACACACACACACAATGTGCAGCAACGCACAAATCTAGTAAACATCACACTGATTACAGCAAAAGAAAATTAAGTAATTAGTTTTTAAGGCCCGATCAACCCTGTAGGCCTAGGTCATGTTTTTGGTTTCTCTCTCTGTCTCTCTCTCCCCCCCCCCCTCTCTCTCTCTCTCCCTCTCTCTCTCTCTCTCTAATTAAGAAATAAAGTAAAAAATCTTGTGAGAAAAGCCAAAAAAAGAATACTTCTAAAAGCTCATAGAGCGTGATAACAATATAGCATCTGTGTGGCGTACTCTAAATGTGTTTACGAAAGGACATCGTTCTATTTCTGCCGACATCCCGAAGAATCTAACTGCAAATGTTTTCAATAATCATTTCCTGTCTGTGTCAGAATCATTAATAGAACCAAGAACAAATGTATATGAGTGTTCAAATCCTCTACATGATTTCTGCAAACAAAAAACTAGCGGGCAAGACCCATTTGTCATCCATATCTCTCCGTTTCGGAACTAGGCAAATACATATCGAGGCTGGAAAACAAAAAATCGTCTGGTCTGGATGTATAAGCAACCAGCTACTAAAATTGTCATTGCCATATATAATAGACTCGCTTACATATGTTTTTAATTTATGCATTGAGAAAAACGTTTTTCCGTCTGAGCTTAAAAAAGCCAAAGTGGTTCCGCTTCCAAAATCTACGGATAAAACAAATCCAACCAATTACAGACCAACACCACTTCTGTCTGTTTTGTCAAAGTTTCTCGAAAAGCATGTGCGCATTTATTTAAATGATTACTTAGAAAAGCGGCAACTCCTTCACCCCTTTCGGTCTGGATTTAGACGTACAATACTCCTGCAACACTGCATTGGCACGTCTCACAAATTCTTGGCTAGCAGCCATGAATAAATCTGAGGTGTCTGGAGTAGTATTCCTAGCCTAAAGAAGGCTTTCGACCTGGTTGATCACGATATTCTATTGAAGAAGCTCGCCATTTATCTTACAAACCCAAGTTCTCTACCATTTTTTTAAATCACATCTTCATAATAGAACGCAATGTGTCCTACTCCATGGCTCTTACTCATCCAAAGAATCAGTAAAGTATGGTGTACCACAAGGTTTTGTTTTGGGACCTATTATTTTTAGTCTCTTTATCAGTGACCTTCCATTACACGTGAAAGATATATCTGTTGATTGTGACATGCTGGCAGATGACACAACACTGCACACATCTGGAAAAGATATTATGTAAATCAGAAGCAATATGCAAGACAGCTTAGATCAGGTATCCAATTGGTGTGATAATAATCATATGGTCATCAATCCGATCAAGACCAAGTCTATGACAATCGCTTCCAGACAGAAACACCAGCTGTCACCCTTACCACTCAATCTCGTTCTAAACGGGGCGAAAATTGATCAAGTGTCAGACACAGTCTTTTACGTATATCCATAGACAATAAACTTCGCTGGGACTCACATATTAACAATGTGTGTAAAACAGTTTCAAGACGAGTCTTCCTTCTGTCGAAATTAAGGTACATCGTACACATCGACACCAGGAAACTGTTCTTCAATGCCTCACACTGATTATGCGTCAGTCGTGTGGGACGGATGTAGCAATGTTCTCAAAAAGAGATTAAATTCTCTGCACAGAAGAGCTGTAAAGTTAATCCTTCCAGATACAACTCTAACTACTGACCAGAAATTAAAAGAGATGAGAATAATGAGCCTACAAAAACAACTTGAATATAACAAAGGTTTGTTCATGTACAGGATCCTTAGTAATGAGGCCCCAGAGTACATATCTAACCTGTACACACACACTCCCTCACGCTATTCCAATTCTAGGAACTATCACCATAGTTTGCCTAAGCCAAGGATAGACATATTCAAAACAAGTATATCCTTCTCTGGTGCTTATCTATGGAACAACCTACCTCTGACAGTCAGATCTTGTCAGTCTTCGTAAACTTCGTGCACACCTTGAAGTAGTTACGTAGTTACAGAGGATGGACTGTGACATAATACTCCTCCCAATCCTTCCGACTGCTTGTACTGCTTGTGCTAGTCCCTCCACCCTCCCCTCCTCCCCCCCCCCCCCCCCCACCCCCCACCCCCAACATCTCCCTTACTGTTCTTTATAAGATAAACATTGACTGCTTTTTTTTCTTTTCTGTTTTTTCTCCCCAATACTGGTGTTGAATTGATCAGATGTTCTACTGCCTTATTTACAGGTTGTATGCTCATAATGTATAACTGAGTGATGTACGTATGCATGTGTACATCTGGCGCTGTGAACACGCTATGTTTTGTGTGGAAATTCTCATGTATCAATTTCACTCACTCATTCATGCCTGTATGTATATAAATGATGCCTGTAATTTAATATTTACTCATCAGTAGCTTCGCAAGGGCTAGTTGTTAGACGGGTTTTTGACTGAACCTAAACTACAATCCCTGTAAAATAAAGTTTTAGAGCTCGAGTTCCAGTTCTCTGTCTCTCTCTGAGGTTTTCGAGTGATTGCCATTGTAATGAATGGTTCGTTCGTTCGTTCTGTTTTTGTTTAATGTCCTCAGATGCTAAAAGCAAATTAGGGACAGCAATGACTGGTCACTTGAGACCTATTTTATACACCCATACAACTCCACCCAGTCCTTCCGACTGCCTTCCGACCCCCCCTTCTCCCTTACTGTTCTTTATAAGATAAGCATTGACTTCTTCTGTTTTCTTTTCCGATACTAATCATATGAACTGATCAGATGTTCTGCTGCTTCATTTGCTCATAATATGCTCACCGTATGCTCATAATATGTAACTGAATGATGTATGGCATGTGTTCATCTGGCGCTGTGAGCACGCTATGTTTTGTGTGGAAATTCTCATGTATAACGTTTCACTCACTCATTCATGCCTATATGTATATATATAAATAATGCCTGTAATTTGATATCTATTCATCAGTAGCTTAGCAAGGACTAGTTGTTAGACAGGTTTTTGACTGAACTTAAACTACAATCCTTGTAAAATAAGGTTTTCGAGTTTGAGTTCTCTCTCTCTCTCTCTCTCTCTCTCTCTCTCTCTCTCTCTCTCTCTCTCTCTCTCTCTCTCTCTCTCTCTCTGTGACGGCGAAATTCATTAAATCAATAACGCCGCTTCATCAAATCAATAAAAAGTAATACAAGTACAAAAGTAAATATTTATTAAACTTCGACCGACTGACATTTGTTAACAGAAATTTTTTATTATTGAGGAAATCAAAGATGGAGCCCAGACGAATGTTTCTGAACAAAAGCCTTCAACGATATAGCAACATCAACATAAACTTGCACACGATGTGGACTAATCTGAATTCATCCAAGAAAACCATTCGCGGAAAAACAACATTCAGTAAGTAAAAAAAGCATAAACAAACTGAATTTAACCAAGAAGACCATTCGAGAAACAGCATTCAATAAGCAAAAGAAGCATAAGCAAACTGTGCTTATTTTTATTTGACAGCCAACACTCCTACACACTTCAGCAATATCACCGACGAATTGTATGCGAGTTCAGGAGCGGAAACGGCCAACCGTAGCGCAGTTTGTGCAGCTGCCAGTTAGCCAAACTGGTTAGAACCGGTGCACGGTACGCGATTATAACTCTACGCCAAACTAACTCCGAAGTGATACCGGTATCGGTTATGTTATGCTCCGGAGTATACAGCAATATATTTGGCGTACGTCTGTTTTACTCCCCAAACCACTTCAGTGTTACTCCCACCTTGTAAGATAAACCCCTAAGTACCATTAAAAGAAAATAATAGCAAGCAAACAAATTTCATTGAGTTCTTTGCTTTTCAGTACTCCGAGATGGGCTCCCCCATCAGTTCCGAACCAGCCCCTGAAACCAGCAGTGCGGAAGTGGACCCCAGCCAAGATGACGGCTTCTCTGAAGACAACAACATCGCTTGGTCTGATGAAGACGATACCAAGGACTGGGACGATGAAGGCATTCCAGAGGAGACGAAGGCAGTCATCGACTGGTCTGGTGGCGACGATATCAAGGACTTGGACGATGAAGACATCTCAGAGAAAACGCAGGTAGTCGTCGATTGGTCTGCTGGCGACGATACCAGGGACTGGGACAACGAAGGCATCTCAAAGGAGACGCCGCCAGACTTTCTCCCTGTACTTTTCGGTGGGAGCTCTCAAACCGAGAGTGACGAGGGCGAAAGAGACTCCTTTGCTGATCTGCTCCTCAAAAACCCCTTCATTGAAGCTGCCGGCGGCATAAAAAATATCACCAAAATCCTGGAGGACATGACAGCCACGGGTGATGACGAGAGCTCTCAAGCCGAGAGTGACAAGGGCAAAGGAGACTCCTTGGTTGATCTTCTGCTCGGTAAAGTCCTCAACAACCCCTTCATCAAAGCTGCTGGCGGCATACAAAATATCACCAAACTCCTAAAGGACATGACAGCCACGGGTGATGGCGGAATGATAATTCAGGGAATGGGTGACTGGAATTGGGCGGCCGGCATGATACGGGAGAAGATGAACAGCAGTCACGCTAAGCGGAACTGCCCCTTCAAAAACAAGACGGAACCCATACTGCAACTCATCAACGACACTTACCATCGTATGCTGGAACTCCCACCAGTTGACCCGGACGAAAATTCGACCAACCGGGAGAACAGGACGGCGCTGGTCAAGTGGTTTGTCCACGAATGGATGAAGATCATGAGCTCGCCGATGGAAGGCGGACAAGGGATGGGCCATGCCAAAAACATGATGCAAAATATCCTGGGTGGCATTTTCGGTAACATGGGTGGCCGTAACGGTGGCATGGGTGGCGGCGGCATGGGAGGTGGCGGCATGGGAGGGGGCGGCATGAGGGGTGGCGGCATGGGGGTGGCGGCATGGGGGGTGGCGGCATGGGGGGTGGCGGGATGGGGGGTGGCGGCATGGGAGGGGGCGGCATGGGAGGGGGCGGCATGGGGGGTGGCGGCATGGGGGGTGGCGGCATGGGGGGCGGCGGCATGGGGGGTGGCGGGATGGGAGGGGGCGGCATGGGGGGTGGCGGGATGGGAGGGGGCGGCATGGGGGGTGGCGGGATGGGGGGCGGCATGAGGGGTGGCGGCATGGGGGGTGGCGGGATGGGAGGGGGCGGCATGAGGGGTGGCGGCATGGGGGGTGGCGGCATGGGTGGCGGTGGTATGGGAGGTGGCGGCATGGAGGATCACGACATTGGAAGTGGTGGCATCGCTGGTCATAAAGATGGCATACCGCGGCCTGGTAGCAGCGGGGGCCGTGGCATGGGTGGTAACCGCGGCATGAAGGGCCGTGGTATGGGTGGTAACAGTGGCATGGGAGGCCGTGGCATGGGTGGTAACAGTGGCATGGGAGGCCGTGGCATGGGTGGTAACCGCGGCATGAAGGGCCGTGGCACGGGTGGTAACCGTGGCATGAAGGGCCGTGGCATGGGTGGTAACAGTGGCATGGGAGGCCGTGGCATGGGTGGTAACCGTGGCATGGGAGGCCGTGGCATGGGTGGTAACCGCGGCATGAAGGGCCGTGGCACGGGTGGTAACCGTGGCATGAAGGGCCGTGGCATGGGTGGTAACAGTGGCATGGGAGGCCGTGGCATGGGTGGTAACCGTGGAATGGGTGGTAACCGTGGCATGGTTGATAACAGTAGCATGGGAGGCCGTGGCATGGGTGGTAACAGTGGTATGGGGGGCCGTGGCAGGGGTGGTAACCGTGGCATGGGGGGCTTTGGCATGGGTGGTAACCGTGGCATGGGTGGCAAGGGTGGTCGTAAAGGCCATGGCATGAGGGGTAGTGGCAAGGGGGGCCGTGACATGGGGGGCCGGAAAGGCAATGGTGGTAACCGTCGCAAGGGGCGCCGTGGGATGGGTGGTAACCATGGCATGAAGGGCAGAAAGGGAAAGAAAGGTCATGCCAGCAGGTGATCACGTGGAGCTGGACCTAACGTGGCCGGTGGCGCTATGTAGAACTTGATGAGGCAAGCAGGACTCCAGAGACAGGCTTAGAGAAAAACACATGCTCATCAGAATATGCACGGCAGACAAAAGTGACTGGTGGCAGAAAAGGTGGCGTCATAACATGATGCTAGGTCTGCCTATCTTCTCAAACATCCACAAAAACCTCACCTACTGCTAAAACAAACTTGATGTGAACGGTTTCTGCTGCTACAAACAAGAACATTCTGACTTGATGTGGTCACCTTTCGTTCACAACGATCCATTTGGGCTGGACAACGGACTTTAAAAATTAAAAATAAATTAAAATGTATATCGTATTAGCTTCTCCTTTCTTTCTTTTTGCTTAATGTCCTCAGATGCTAAAGAACATATTAGGGACAATCTGTAAAGCAAGCTTGTCTTGGATATAAAATAGCTAAAACCAAGTGGGGAAGGGGGAATGGGAGACGAGATGAGCTTGGTCCATTGTGTCAGTTTTCATGGATCCTTTTATATACTGTGACATTAAAAAAAAAATGAATTGGAAATGCACCACCTATGGACACAACAACAACAAAATACAAACAACAAAACACGTTTATTTACGTTTTCCTTTGGGCTATAATAAAGCGTTGGTGAGTGGCGGCTATTTCTAAGTGCATGTGTGTGAGTGCGTGCGTGTGTGTGTATGTGGAGAGACAGACAGACAGAGACAGAGAGATACATACAGATAAACTGCCACCAAGATTTTGACGTCTTTGTCGCCACCGGATTCTCAGTCAGAACAGCACGCCGCCCAGACGAGATCCTCCTTTGCAGCCTCCGACAGCTCAGTCAGAATCGTTTTCTTTCTGTCGTCGATGAACAACTCAATGACATGGCTTCCATGATCATTTTGCCTTGAACCAACTTTCCATTTCTGTAATGATGCAACAAATTGTAGCATAAACAACAGCTGCATTTTGTTGTAAAGTAATCGACTGACTGAAGGCTTGATAAAAATAAAATAAAAATCTTTTGAAAAACTACCGTCCCATTTCTAACCTTCCATTTCTGTCCAAAATCCTTGAAAAAGTCGTTCTCCACAAACTTCTCTCCCATCTCCAAGAAAACTACCTCAGCAATCCCTTTCAGTCAGCCTATCGAGCAGGACACAGCACTGAGACCGTTTTGTTACGTATTGTAAACGATATTCTCTCCTCTCTGGACAATCACAACATTTCTGTTCTTCTTTTGTTGTATTTTTCTGCCGCTTTTGACACTATTGACCACCAAATTCTCCTCTCCCGCCTGAACTCTGTTTTTGGCATTCAGTCTACTGCATTCCAATGGTTTCAGTCATACCTCTCAGACAGATATTAGTCCACTTCAGTCAATAACTCGTCTTCGTCACCATCACGGCTCATGTACGGTGTGCCTCAGGGCTGGGGCCCATTCTCTTCGTCCTGTAGACTACGCCTCTCTCCGATACCATAGCTAACCACTCTCTAAACCATCAGCTTTTCGCAGATGACACACAGCTCCAGAAATCCGCTCCTCTCAGTGAAGTGACCAACCTCACCAAAGAACTCAATGCATGCACAGACGACATAAAAACATGGATGACGGAAAATCAGCTCACTTGAAACTGAACAACGACAAAACAGAAGCTCTCCTCTTTCCTTTTTCGTCTTCTTTGAAACCTTCTACCATTTCCCTCCCTGATTCGATTACCATTGGCTCTCAAAACATCCCTTTCTCTGATTCTGCCAGGAACCTTGGATTCATTCTTGACTCAAAGCTGTCCATGAAGAAGCAAGTCATAAAAATCTGCCAAACTGCTTATTTCGAGCTTAAACGCATTAGTTCAATCCGCAGGTTTCTCACTGAAGACGCAGCCAAGACTCTCGTTACTTCCTATATCCTCTCACGGCTTGACTACTGCAACTGTCTCCTCATGGATACATCTAATTCTGTCACCCAACCTCTCCAGAAAATTCAGAACTTTGCTGCAAGACTTGTTCTCTTGGCACCCCGTCACCACCACTCAACACCTCTCCTGGAAAAACTGCACTGGCTTCCCATTTCAGAACGTATTAAGTATAAAGTCGCTTGTATGTGTTTCAGTGCTATATGTGGTTCTGGTCCTGCTTACCTCTCTGAACTGCTGCATGTCTACACTCCGTCTCGTACACTACGCTCTTCTTCTGACACTCGCATGCTTGAAATCCAACAATACAAACGCAAGAACATGGCTTTCGCATCTTCTCTTGCTTTGGACCCCACATTTGGAATTCACTCTCACAAGACACTGCACAACCCTGTCATCTTTTAAAGCCAAACTGAAAACCTTCCTCTTCTCATAGTATTTCCATCCTAACTAATATCAGTACCCAGTTTCTGCTACAGTCATTGTGTGTGTGTGTGTGTGATGTGTGTGTGTGTTTGTAGTGCGTTTTTGTTTTTGTATAATACTTTATGTAAATTGTTTTGGTAGGACTATGCTCTACATGTGTATAGAATATCATATTTAGGTTAATATGTATCATGTGAGCGCTCAGGGCGTTGATGAGCGCATGATAAATGTACATTATTATTATTAAGGCGATGTCAAAATTTACCCTGCAAAAGAGCAAAAAGCGTTCAACGTGCACTTTTTCGTAGAATCGATGATGATGTTGATTGCGGCAGCTCTGTCAGTTTGTGACAGACACAGCAAACAAACAAAAACTTCTAAGCAAGCAAACAAACAAAACCCAAGAAACTATCAAAAACAAACAAAAATCCACAAGAAAAACAAACAACCAACAATTAAAAATATATAATAAAAAATAACAATATCTTTTCAAAACATTTGATTCTGAATTGTTGACGTGTAGCTGGTTAACCACAGGGTTTGCTCGTTTAGCTAGTCATGTCTGTCACTGCACGGCCAGTTTCCGCGTTTCGAGCAGACCCCCCTGTGCTTGGATCTCCCCACAGATTATTCAATGTCCGTGGATCTCCCCCGCCACAGACATTGAACAGGCCCTAATAGGCTATATGTCTCTGGAGCTTCTCTATCAACACGTCACTGGAGCCTTTTTCCGTGTAGTCTTGTCAGTGTATTCTGATCTGTTGTTTACTCACTTTGTGTATTGTATTCCGAGCCTTTCCGTTTACTCACTATGTATATTCTGAGCCTTTCATCACACGCACGACTCAGTGCATAGTATTCCTGGCTGAGCGTTCTCAGTGCCTGCGCTTACTCAGAGTCACTGTCAGTGTAGTTCTGATCTTCCTTAAACAGCTAGCAGTCATATCTTGTCTCGACTGGATAAACACACACACACACACACACGCACAGTGGCAGCCGGGAACAACAACAGCACGTACGGACCGTGTAGCTAAAGCTATACGATCTTTACTTACATTGATAGTAAACGTAAGTCCATGAAATGCAAGTTCATGGTTAGGTTCAAGGACGTAATGTGGGAACATGGCTAGGTTATTGTCAGTAGACTTGTTTAACGCTGACTTGTCTCTGTGTGGACGGGATGGGGGACATTCTCCTTTCTACCAAAAGACTATATGGGTCATTCTCCTGAAAACTGGTCAAAATTATGACATAGAGGGTGAAAATTCAAAGTGTGAATTTTTAATACTATTATTTGGAAATGAAAGCTTGACATCTCTTGTGTACATAAATATAAGAAATAAATTGACAGGGTGACAGGAACTTGGTTAATTGTGCATTATGTTGGTTTAAACAAAGTTTTTCATGAAAATATGGACAATCAAAATCATTGTATGAGCATTAAACAAGCTAGGCTTATAGTAAATGCTCACAAACATAATTTACTAATTAATTAATTTTGCAACAACGGGTATGTATGCTTATATTAAACAACATGAAAACAACGACAAAAATCAATCAAAAATCAAGAGAGAGAGAGAGAGATAGACTGGATAAACACACACACATCGTTTGGGTTCGGGTCGGTAGAATGTGGGTGGGTTCAGTCAGGGTTGTAACTGTTTTGCTTGTTTGGGGGAGAGATGGGTGTTCTGGGGCTTTAGTCTACAGCGAACACTGCAAGCTCGCGCATGGTGGCGATTTTGTACGATGAGTTGTTCTTCTTCACAAAAATGAAACCATCACGAGTCCATGTGTCGTCGGAGATTCGTTGATCTCGTTTGAGTTGTCTGGCCTTGGCTGCAACGTGGGCTCTAATTTTCGTCAGGTCCTCGTTGATGAAGATCTTGCGGGAGGCCGGTGTTGCCGAGCTGCCGGAATTGCGGACTAAGGGAGGCCAGTCCGCACTGGGGACGATCTTGGCACCGTCAATCTGCTTCAGCGCTCTCCTCGCCTTCATCAGAGCCTCTTTGTGCCGGCAGGATGTCAGCCTCACCAAGATGGGTCTGTCGCGGGTCGCAGTCGCTGACTTCTTTCCCACCCGGTGGCTCCGGTCTATGGCGTCATCTGTAAGATTAACGCCCACACTCTTGGCCACCGCTTTCACGATTTCGTCGGTATTTTCATCGGATGACTCGGGAACAGGGCCTATCCTAACGCAGTTGCGTCTGCTGTACTGCTCTAAAGCATCCACTTGGTCCCTCAGAAGGGAAATTTCCCTGTCCTTTTCCAAGAGTTTCTCCTTTAAGTCTGCGAGTTCTTCCAGTAACCGGTCAGAAACCCGCGCGGCCACAGCACCCGAAACTAAATCCAGAAAACTTGGGTCGCACAGGTCCGCCTTTAGTTGCTCTTTAATTGTACTATCGGCAACGGACGTGGTGTGAGCCGGATCGTCCAGCACTGTACTGCGCAGAAAACTGCTGTCAATTATGGTAGCGTCAGGATCGTCCACTATGCTGTCACCTAGGACCCGATGTCTCTTCTCTTCGTCATCCGAAAGCGGCGAATTAGCGGAACGCTTCACTCCCGATGAAGACATCATGAACCTTGCACATATTTTCCAAGTTTGTCAGTTTTTAGTATAACATATAACACTGATAGCCACAAGAAGCGCACAGATATACAATACACAACACTTGAGGAGTTCAGTCAACGACAGCATAGAAATTTCCGCATTGAATTAACAGTAGATGTGCAATGTTAAGAAGAATGGCCACACCGGTTCACTTCAATCAGTTCAGGGTAACGGCGGACAGTGTCAATGGCAATAACATACCTGCAGCACACCTGTAGCACCTGTAGCACGTGGAACACCAACCTCGGACAGTGACAGTCAATAGCATTCCATTCTGAACCAGTGGCTATCAAAGCCTTCATACGGCAAAAAAAGAAAGTATTGGATAATTGGAAAATGCAAACCTCGGAAACCAAAATTCACGTCTCGATGACCTTGGAGAACATTAATGCAACTTTAGACACAACAGCATCCTCCAAATGTCCCTAGAATCCAGTGAAATATGCAGTTTGCCGAGAGAGCTCACCGACTCACACTACGCACCCGCCATTGCCATCACGTGACTGTGCATTATGTTACATCATAGGTCAGTGTCTCGCGCGTTACAGAAGACACCAGAAATGCATAAATGGAGTCGGCTCAGTGGCCAATTTGACTCTTGCCTTTTTTTTTATTATTATACAATATTTCCTAATTAATAAAGGAATATCTGTCATTTCTGACATTTAAAAATAAACTGTCCAGCCTCTTTAACGATTTTGGTTTCTTCGAAGTACAAACATGCACGAAATAATTACATTTCTTTTCCTTAGTTTTTTCTTTCTTTCCCAAGTAATTTGAAGGGGGGGGGGGGGGGGGGGGGGGGGGGGGGGATGCATTGCACTAACTTGGTCTGAACTGTATATATAAATATACATGTCAGAGGGATATTTGTTTCTTGCTTTCTAAAGTTAATAACCAATCGCAGTAAATTAGTAATCTGTCTCACGTGTTATGTGGACATCATCACCGCAAGTGCAAAAGGATATAAGAATAACACACTTGAACCAATGACCAAAAAACTTAATAAACAAGTATATTCATTACAAAAGCAATGTTCTTTCCCATTTTCTTGATTGGAACCGGTATTGACCCCTGCTTTAGATATCGGGATAGCCAAGAGTGGCAGCAATCTAGTCCACAGTGCCCCAAGCCATATTCTCTGTCTCACGCCCTGTGTAAAAGCAAGAAACTCTTTTCACGGTGTCTTACCCTGTCTTGTGATGATGTACCATCAAACTAATTTGGATTGCAAAAGTTTTAGTATTTCTGAAGATCTAGTAGAAACGATTGTGGCTTTAACCTTGAACATCGCAAAATGATATTTGAATGATACTCTGGCTGATGATGATGCATCACCATACTACGTTTGACCGATCAGAGATATTGTCCGGGCAAACATTCACTGAAGTTCAGAACCTGCACTGTGACCTTGACCTTGAATACAGCAAAGCAACCATTCCACAAGACACTCCAGCTCCGGATGTTATGAACATGCACCGTCAAATTAAGTTGGTCGCCAAAAAATCAGCAGTTCAGAACATATAATAGAAATAGTCATGATTTCATTGTATGAACGCAAATTCAGTTACTGTGCCCTTGACCTTGAAGACAGAAACCCATTTTTCGCACATGACACTCAGTCTGGCCGTTATAATGATGTATCACCATACTGGGTTTGGCTACAAATGGTTCAGTGATGCACAAGATATCATCCAGATTAACATTAACTGAAACTTTTAACCTTAGCTGTGACATTGACCTTGAACACGGCAATCCAATATTTTCACTGGACACTTCCTTGCTTATGGTGATCTACTATCAAATTGAGTTTGGTTGCAAAAGACACCGGTTTAGAATAAAAGATATAGTAGAAACCGTCATATTTTGCTTATATAAGCCCACACTGTGACCTTGACCTTCACGATAGAATCCCATTTTTTCGCAGGACATTCCGGCTCACGGTGGTGCACCACAATACCATGTTTGGTTACAAAAGGTTGCATACAAACACTCAGCCTAGTGGGAACAAATATGTCACGAGCGTTACATCCCTCACCCCTGAAGACACCTCAGTGCTGTCCCTTTTGTAGTAAAACAACACACCACACACACCACAAAAAGAGGTCAAACGTTGCTGCCGCAAGTCAGCTGATGTGGATTCGTACGTTAGGGTAGGTCGAAAGTCAATGCGACAATGGTACTAGCAGAAATAATTCTTTTTTTGTGCTCGCACGTTACACCATTTTAGGCACCACGTCCACCACCCCTGAAGAAATGACTGTAATTTATTTCAGTTGTATCTGCTCTCATGTCAAGACACTTTAGCTTCTGTCGTAAACAAGTCACAACTATTGTGGTACACACTCAGAAGACACTATCGGTAACGTGCGAGACACCGATTATCTTTCCTTTGTTTGGAGCTGTTAGTAGCAAGTACGTAAATAAGTTGGTGTTTTACGCCCAGTCAACCGGTACGGTTATATCAGGGCGGATACTCATCTCGTATATTTTAATAATATGTATTTCTTAAAATGAGTCTATATACAGTTTTAAAACTATGCTTAAAAGGTGTATAACATAAACACAACTAAAGAAGATCTCAAATTTAAACTGTTCCAAAAATATTGATTTCTTTCAAAAAGTAAAAAAATCTTCTCAGGTAAAATATCTTGAAATAACATGCGCAGTGATTTAGCTGTAAAGTGGCTCTCTCTTATTTCAATAAAATCTGAACAAGTAAAATATGCTCTATGGTTAAACCGCGTTTATCACATCCGATGCACATTGGCGGTTCCTCACCCTTCAATAAAAAGGAATGAGTAGTAAATGAATGGCCAATGTGCAATCGGGCCATCACAGTCTCTTTTTTTCTGTTTGTCCGGGGGCAAATAATACATTCTTTTAACATTGGAAATATCTTATATATTTTCCGGGAACTCATCCCACTCAGACTGCCACAGTTCTAATATATACTTATTTGTGCGTGATTTTAGGTCTGAGAATGGGATGAGCTCAACCGAGATGTCGCCATCAAGGGCATCCTTAGCTGCAGAATCTGCAGCCGAATTATCCCTAATGCCAACATGGCCCGGGAACCCAGATAAAAAAAATCTCTCTCCCGTTCTTGCCATTTCTGTATAAAAGTCTAATATCTGAACTAAGACTGGATGGTCATACTTTAGGTTAAAATTGACTGTAAAGATGAAAGGCAATCTGATAATATCAAAAACGATTTTCCTTTGGAATAATAAACATTTTTGAGAGCTAAAAGAATAGCCCTAACTCTGCTGTAATATTGAACGGTCTCGGAAGCCGAGGGGGAAAAAGGTTTTTTAATTCGTTTAGTGGAACAGCCGCCAAGCAACTCTTTACTCCGTTTCAAAACCGTCGGGGAAAAAAAAATTCTGATAAAGGGTATTCCGAGATAGTTGAAATAGAGCTGTTTCAGTATATTTTTCCCGGGTTTGTATTTTTTTTGAAACGGGTTTAGGTCAAAACGGATGCGGGAACTTCAAGTTTCCAAGGGACGATGTCCAACGGGGGAGCATCGTCTACCAATTTAGTTTAAATTTGGTTTTCTCCAAGTGGGGAAATGGGATGCCAAGAGGGGGAAACCCTTTTGACCCCTTTTCTCAAATAGAAAACACACAAAAAATATTATTTGAAAGAATTAGCCTACTTCTTTCCATAAAATCTGTTTTTTTTCAATCAGAAGTTTTCAGGAAATATTCGATCAGCTAACCTTCCCAGAAATTTCCCTGGCGGATGAAAATGTGATTTTTTTTTTCCAAAAAGGCTCACAGCCAAGAAATAATGACCCTTGTGGCATTTCCCTTATTTCTCCAAACACATTACATCAGAAACATAACGGTCTTTTAAAAAAGTTTCATTTTTTAGTTCAATTTTTTTTTCATGGGGAAAGCGGCACCCTCTTTAGTTATTTTTCGGGAGAATGACCCATACACCGAGTTCGAGTCTCTCAAAGGGAATGAGGTTATGGAAAGTGGTGGTGTAATATGGATTGGTGCGTGTGCTGGAACGGGGTGCAATGTGGTAGTGGAGGGGGTGTTATGCGAGATATAATAAGTGGTGGGATGTAGAATGTGGTGGTGTACTGATGTGTGATGTGATGTGAAATATGGTAGTGGGATGTGGAATCAGTTGGGTGTGATCCGGTCAGATGTGGGGAATGATGCAATCATGCAAGATGCGGAATGCGGTGCGACTATGTTGTGTAAAATGTGATGTGATGCGAGATGTGGTGGTGAGATGCATAATGTGGCCAATATATGGCGTGATCTTAAATGTGGCGTGGAGTACATGGAATGTGGCGTTATGTGGAACGTAAGCACGGTAAAATGGGATGAAATGCGAGATATGGCGTGAGCATAAGTGGCCGATTCAGTGGTTGATTTGAAATAAAATTAGGGTATTGCAAAGGGGAATAGTGTGCTGCGAGAGGTGCCGGGTGATATGAAATGGGCGATATGGTGGGGAAAGGTGGTTGCCCAATGTGTTAAGGTTTAGAGTAAAAAAGGGTGAAACAAGGCGAGATGCTGACAATGTGTTAACTTTAAAAGTTATTTACATCAAAACACCGGAAGCACACCACCAATCACCCCACTTTCACGTATTTCAATACCACCAGATCACACGGCGTAAAATGGGGAAATTTGGTGTGATGTCCGTTTTGTGGATGTCGATGTTTTTTGCCTTATTCCCCTAATGTGGCTGTGATGTGGAAAAAGGGTGCGATGTAAAATGTGCGATATGGTGCGATGCTGTGTTCAGAAATGTCAGACGAGGTTGAAATGTGATGTGTGTGGAATGATGGTGTGGTGCATGGGGAATATGGTGGTTGCGTGATGCAAGATGGAAATGTGGTTGTGGAATACCGAGTGATGTGGAAGGGTTTTGACGCCATATCAGACTTGGTGTGATGCGGAATGGTGGTTGAAATGCAGTGTGTGATGTGCTGTGGTTTGAAATGTGTGCTGTGGGATAGTGTGTGTGTAATTTATTTTTGAATGTGGTGATGTGCATGGGTGGTCCCAGGTGGAATTGGGCAGGGGAAATGGTGCCGAATGGGGTAGGTTTTGGTTTAAATTTACGGCCCCAATGTGAAAATGTGGTGTGATGTGTAAAAAGTTGCAAAATTTTTCAGACATGGTGGAGTAATGCGTTTGAAATGCAAAATGTGTGATGTGGAATATGGCGTGGTGTGGACTGTGGTGTCTTGGTATGTGGAAGTTACTAATGAAGTTAAAGTTCAGAATTAAAAATGTGGGGGTGTGGAATTGTGGTGATGAAAATGGGCATATGCAGTGTGCTGTGGTTTGTTGGTGTGTCAGATGTGGAAAAAAAATGCAATGTGTTGTGATGTCAGATGTGGTGGTGTGATGTAAAATTAAGATGTGGTGGTGTAGTGCGATGTGGAATATGGTGCGGTGTGAAATATGCTGTGATGTTGAATGTAGGTGTGGTGTGGAAAATTTGTGGATGTGGAATGGTGCGAGATGTGGACTGGGGCTGTGTGAGTGGAATATGCTGTGCTACGAGATGTGGTGGTGTGAAATGGGGGTGGGAGGCAGACTGTGGTAAATGTGATGTCAAATGTAGAATATGGTGGTCCGAGGTAGATGTGTTGGGACATTAAATGTCTGTGAGATGTGGGGGGAAACTGGGGTATGTAGTAATGTGATGTGGAAGTTGTGAAATGGTGGTATGATGTGGAATGGTTGATGTGGAATGGCGTGACGGAAAGGGTGGTGTGATGAAAAATCTTTCGGTGTGATGTGACGGAATGATGTGTGATTAAAATGTTTAAGTGGGGGGGATAGTGGAAATGCAATTTGAACCCTACTAATTACTTTAACACTACAGCATTTTGGGGTGGAATGGGGCCGGCCCCACACAAAACCCAATGCCCCAACTTCACGCACAAGCAAAGTAACGAGTCCAGGGGGAAAAAAGGGTGGGTCTTGAGGGCAGACTTAAATGATGCTACGGAAGATATATATTTGTTATAAGGTGTGATGTGGAAGGTATGTTTTATGTGTGGAATGTCTGTGGGCCTGGAGGACTACAGTGTGTGAAGGGTGCAGAATGGTGTGGGGAAGAGCGTATGGTGTGAAATGGTGGCGTGAAATTGCCGTGTGGTGTGGAATGTCATGGTGTGATTTTAAAAGTTTTGTGGTATGGATAAGGGTTTGGTAGCGTTCAGAGCATTTTTCTCTTTTTGTATTATGAGTGTTTATGTAATTCTTCAGTTTTTTGTGAGAGGTTCGTGTAACGTTTCAGTGTCAAATTTACCGGTTGGTCAGTCTAAGGGTGGCTCAGTTTATAGCGTTCAATGCAAGTAATGTTCAGAGTCTTACATCAGTTCGGGGTTTCTTTAAACGCGTTCAGCTATGGGTAGAGTCTGTAGCATACAGTCAAAGGTTTCAGTGTTAGCGGGTTACAGTCTACGGCGTTCTGGTCTGCCTACTATTACAGTGTCAGTAGTGTTCAGTCTAGTATTCAGTTTTCAGTGGGGTTCAGAGTCTATAGCGTTCGGGGCAGTTATTGTCTAAGCGTTTAGGGTTGCTGTTCAATGGGTCTTCTCCGTCTGTACTCTTTAGTGTCTGCGTGTTCAGAGCATGGCTGTAACCAAGAGTCTGCCATGTCCAGTCAGATCAGAGTCCACACTTTGAATGTCCTCTGCCCTAGCGCAGTTCTTGAATGTTAACATCCCCTCAACCACAGGTCACCCGAGGACAAAATACAATGTAAAAAATATATATTGAAAAATCCTCTTTTCTATCAATGCACAATGACACATTTTGGTACATATTTATTTTTTAGTATGTACTCACTGGGGGAACCTACTTGTCAGTCGGCCTCAACAGGGGAAAATTTTCGTCCACAGTATCCCACTGGGGAGCCCTGTGCGGAAAAAACGGGCCATGCTCAGAGCATCACTGGACAGGCCTGTTGGAGGGGCACTGTAGTAATTATATTATGTCAATGTTAAATCTGCAATACATCAGTGGAAGTTCACGACAGCATCAGTGTGGCATAAAGCAGAACAAATTATCTGTGAGTCAATCTGGGCCCTTTGGGCATGCTTGGATGAGGACTAATTTTATGTTCATCTGTCTACTTGTGTGTATGTGTGTATGTGTATATATATATATACACACACACACACCTAGATAGGTGTATGAGTTTATGAATAAAAAGTGGTTTCCAGACACATCGGGATACATGCATGTGCAAGTTTAGGGAAAAAAAAGGGTTTTCCCGTCTTACCGTTTCAAGACGGCCACAAGCTGGTGGTATGTACTGACTCGGTCATTTTTTCAGTTATAAGTGGGGGGTTCACCGCTGATTCTGAGTGTGCTCATCTGCTGCATCGTCTTTTATTAAGAAGATTTTTCTCAACACATTTCCATAAAAAGCACACAACTTGGCATATGTATTCCTTTATGGCACAAGCAGGCTATGTTAAAAGAAGAATCCGTTTGACTTCCAAGTATTGCAATATCATAAAATAATGTGTACTTTTTGTTAGGTCTATGTTTAAAAAGAACAAGGCCAAGAGTGCTCATGCAGAACCTACAAAGTGATTTGACAGGGCTCCATGATCAATGTCATACCCTAGCAAGTGACATTATTACAACAGAGGGAATTACCCATGATAACCATTGATAACATGCACCAAGGATGCATCTTCAGAGTGCGGTCTATTGTGCTTCTTGTTGTTCAGTGTTACAGGTTCTGCTGATGTCCATTTTTGTTGTTGCTTACTTTACTTGATATACCTTCTCGAGGGTGAGGGGAGCAGAAGGGGGAGTAGGTGCAAGCTGTACTTTGTTGCTGTAGTTGCCCTCTGTGTGCCTGTAAGGGGGAGGGGGGGGGCGGCTGGGGCTAACTTTAATATGTGAACAGAAAAGTTATTTACACTGGAATCAAACCAATTTAATATATATTAACAATTCACTGAAAAAAAGTTTGTATTCAGATGAACCTAAAAATACCTTTTTTTCCGTTCTGATTTACAGCCAAGCACGATTGTTTGATAGCCTGTTTTATCGCCCCGCTGCCATGCTGCTGCTGGCCAAGGTGAAGGTTGATGCTAGGGTATGCCATTTAGCTTGTAGGTGGCTTGCTCTTTTTTTCTCAATGGCATGGACCATGAGTTCCCAGCTGAAGTCTGGAGAGCATCCAGGGGTTTCTCACACAAACACACAATGACCCACTCCCCACCTGCACATATGACAAGACACAAATGTGCACCCCCTTGGCGAACAATACACATACAAGAACATACATATATGGGTCATTCCCTGAAAACTGGACCAAAAGGGCCGCTTTCCCGATGAAATAAAATTAAAATAAAATGTGAAACTTTTTAACTGCGCTATATTTCTGATGTAATGTTTTGGGGAAATAAGGGGAAATCCCAATTTCATTTATTTCTAGTGGTGAGCCTTTTTTGTTAACAATCTTGACATTTTCAGGGCCCCCATTTGTGACATGGTTTTGGGGAAGGTTATGATGAAAATTTTTCCCTTTGGGAAATCGTTCAAATTGAAAAAAAAAACAGGTTTGAGAAAGAAGGAGGCCAGTTTTTACATAAAAAGGGTTTTTTGTGTGTTGCTTGCTTTAACAGCCCAAAAAAAGGGGAAAGAAAATCAGTGTCTCACAAGTTCCAATGGTGTCTTCCGAAGTGATCAATATTGTGACTTTTTGACAACGGAAACAAAAAAAACGTTTTTTTTTTCATCAGCTTAGTGAAAAACCACATTTCCCCTTATTTTTAAGCTTGTTTGATGACAAAAGAGTAGATACAAAAAAAATTTACGTCATTTTTTCAGGGGGCTACATGTGGTGTCTTAAAATGGTGTGTAACGTGCGAGCAAAAAAAAAATTTTTATTTTGCTTGTCCCACTGACTTTCGACCACCCAACGTACCACCACATCAGCTGACTTGCGGCAGCAAGTTGACCTCTTTTTGTGCTGTGTGTGGGGTATTATTTTACTAAAAAAGGGGGAAAGCACTGTGGTGTCTTCAGGGGGGGGATGTAAAGTTTGTGGGAATAATTGTTCCCCGGTTTTTAGTTTTTTTGAACCTTTTTAACCAAACTTGGTATTGTGGTGCACCACCAGAGCCAGAAAGTAGCAAAAAATGGGGTTCTATCTTCAAGTCAAGGTCACGGTGGGCTTATATAATAAAAAATGACAGAGGGTCACATCATTTATTTGTTCTAAACCAGGAGTTTTGCAACCAAACTCAATTTTAGTGTAGATCATCTAAGCAAAGAAGTACCAGTGAAAATGTTGGATTGCTGTGTTCAAAGGGCAAGTCACAGCCAAGGTTAAAAGTTTCAGTTAAGTTAGTTTGGATATTTTTGCATCGCTGAACCATTTTTAACCAAACCCAGTATGGGGAGACACATTATAAGCCCGATCGTCAAATGCGAAAAATGGGTTTCTATATTCAAGGTCAAGGTAACTGAATTTCATTTATTCAATCAAATATGACTTTTCTAGGTATGTTCTAAACTGCTGATTTTTTGGGGGCGTCCAATTATTTTGACAGTGCATGTTCATAAGCTGGAGTGTCTTGTAAAAGGTTGCTTTGCTGTATTAAAGGGCAGGTCACACTGAAGATTTTGAATTTCATGAATTTGCCTGGAAATTCTTATCATCAAATTATTGGTACACTTCCCAGGAAAAAAAAATATTTTGCGACTTTTTATAATTTTTAAACTTGGGGTAATTTTAAAACGGGCAAAACTTCCTGTGGGAAAAAATTTTTTGGTAAAAATTTTGTTTATTAAGTTTTTGGTCAATGGTTCAATGTTTTTCTTATACCCTTTTTGTACTTTGATGAGTCCAAAACATGTGAGACAGTTACTAATTAATGTGACTGATTATTAAGCAAGAAACAAATATCCCTCTAAGTATTTTATATATATGGTTCAGAAAAAGTTAGTGCAATGATCCCCCCCCCCCCCCAAAACGGGGGGGGGGGGAGAAAAAAACCCAAAAAAAAAAAAAAAGGAAAAGAAATGTGTAATCTTTTTCTGATGTCTGTACTTCGAAGAAGACATTTTAAACTAAAATCGTTAAAGAGGCAGGACAACAACAAAAAATTAATGTCAGAAATGACAGATATTCCTTTACTAATTAGGAAATATTGTATAATAAAAAAGGAAAGGGGTCAAAGGCCACTGAGCCGACTTTTATGCATTTCTGGTGTCTTCTGTAACACGCAAACCCCTTGCTAACATAATGAACAATTAACCAATTTCCTGACCCTGTAAATTTATGTTTATATTTATGAACACAAGAGATGTCAAGTTTTCATTCCCAAATAATAGCATTAAATATTTCACACTTTGAACTTTTACCCTCTATGTCACAATTTTGACCAGTTTTCAGGAGAATGACCCATATATGCTTTCCCAGTCTTAAAAAAAGAATTTTAAAAAAAAAAGGGGGGAAAAACAAAGTGCTATGAAGAACAAAATCACCTTAATCATTAAGAAGACCTGAAGCAATATCCCTAGAAAGAATTGAAAAGAAACGAACCACACTAAGTGCTAAAAAGAACAATAGTTTACTACTACTACTAAGAATTGATGGATATTTTACTTTTCTTTTTTTCTTCCTGTGTATTTTTCCCTAAACCATGACATGCATGTTTGTTATGTCTAAGGTTTCTATGCTTATCTCTGTTTTGGTTTACAGTTGTAATCATCACTAACTAGCATTGTGTTTTGACCTGGTGAAGTAAGTAAACATGGTGCTTAACGTCCACAGAAACCATAAGGCTTATTAGGGAGGGGGAGAAGGGCAGGAAAGGGGTATGGAGGTGGGGGGAGAGGGGGAATTATAACCTATCGCTACACTGTCACCAAGAATGACTTCTGCATTAAGATGGGCAGCGATGAGACCCATTTTAATGTTTCAGGGAAGTGAGGCAAAGTCAAAAGACATTTCCACAAACCAAAACCCTTTTTTGGAAGAGAAAGGGGAGCGAAGGGGGGAAAAGGGGCCCCGTTACCCTAACACCTTACCGCTAGGCCAAACCGGCTCACAATTTGACCTGGTGTTGAGTAAGCATGAATATGTGTGATTCATCCAGAGGTGACCTAGCTGGTGTGGCTGACAGAACATTGTACATGGCTTTAGCTTGTACAGAAACTGGAATTAAAAAAAAATTAGGCAGGAGAAGTCCCTCAAAAGAACCCCTGCAGTGGGAGTAATCAATCAAAAAAGGGCCCTCGGAAAAAGACTAAAACCCAAAAACGCCCTTGAGTAGTTAGTTCCAATTTTTTTTTCTGCGCCACACCAGCTAGGTCACCTCTGGATGAATCACACATATTCATGCTTACTCTACACCTGGTCAAAACACAATTACCAAAACACATTTAAAAAAAAAAAAAATATATATATATATATATGCTCACAGTTCTACACAAAATGCAATCAAAAGCAAACACAAGCAATATTAGCATTTATGTTCACTTACATGCAACTGCAAAATTTACTCCCAGGAGGGTCCCCCCAACCCCACCCCCCCGAGACGTTTTTTGATGAAGAATTTTGATATGTCCTGAGGTAACCCAGTACATTCAAACCTAAGCACTAACCAACTAACAGAAAAGAAGCACTCAAAGAGAAAAACACCCTACAGACCACCAGAAAGAACAGAACCACTTAAAAGCAGGGTGGAAGACTGAAGCACAATCTGTAAAAAGAATTACTCAGAAAAAAAAGGAGCCCGGGCAAGTATCAATGAGAACAAAAACCACTATGATTATGAACAAAAGCTGGTAGAAGAAGGCCTAGGAGAATCCATAGAAGAACCAATCGGAAGAGATAGGACCCTACGGAGTGCAAAAAAACAACCACCAAAAAGGGACTGGCAGAAAGGCCAAAGAAACAGCCAGAAAAAGCAGCATCAGGGAAAAAAGGTGCCCTTGAAAAAGAAAAAACCCTGAAAAAAAATTAAAAATTTAAAAAAAAAACAAAAAAAAGCCATAAAAGGTAGGAATTAGAGAAAGGAATAAGAAAGAAAAAGAACAGGAAAAGGAAACGTAAAATCATGCCAAAGGGACAGTTGTGACAAGTAGATCTTTGTGGTAGCCAAGGAACAAAGACCTCCCCTTGAGGGGAAATTCACTCCACGGTGAAACAATAGTGTGGAGAGACCCTGGGGTCTTGAGCCTGTTTCCACCTGTTTAATGAATCACCCTGGGCTGTGACACAGTGATACCCCAAAACACATTTAAAAAGAGAGGAGCCCTAGGAAACACTAAAAAAACCAAAACCCCAAAAAAGTGCTGGGGCGTGGGTAGAAGAAGTGATGAAAACCCCCCAAAAAGGGAAACATTCAGAATGAAAGAGCCCTATGAAAGCTAAACGGAGCAAAACCACAAAAAACAATAGCTGGGTGAAAAAGGCCCCCAAAGAAAAAAACTCAAAAAAAACCAGTCAAATCGGAAAAAAGCCCATGAAAACCATTTTGAGAAGAACAGAGTCCTACAAACGCTAAAAAGAACAAAAAAACCACTAAAAGAAGGAAAAAAACCCCAAAATGAACCAGTCAAACGGGAAAAGGGGCCTACAAAAAAAACCCCTCTGAGAAGAACAGAACCCTACAAAAAGCTAAAAAAAAACAAAAAAAACTAAGAAGAAGAGTTCTGATGAAGAAGGCCAGCTAAAAACTCTAAAAAGCAGATTTGGGGAAACAGCAGTGGATTTTTTTAAAGCAGGTAGTTTTTCTTACGGTGAATCACCGGGACCCCTCCCCTTTAAGGAACTTCACTCCCCGGTGAAACAATAGGTGGGGAGACCCTGGGGGGTCTTGAGCCTGTTACCACCTGTTTACAAGTGAATCACCTTTCCACAGCTGTGAAAATGTGGAAAAACCCCCCCCAAAAGCACACTAAGAAGAGGGAGCCTAGGAAACACTAAAGACCAAAACCCCAAGAAAGCGGGATGTTTGGGGAAGAAGTGTATCAAAAAAACCCCAAAAAGGAAGCATTCAGAATGAAAGGAGCCCTATGAAATGCTAAACGGAGCAAAACCACTAATAACAACAATAGTGGGCTGAAAAAGGCCAAAGAAAAACCCCAAAATGAACAAGTCAAAACGGAAAAGGGGCCCTATGAAAAAAACCCAAACTGAGAAGAACAGTCCTACAAAAATGCTAAAAAGAACAACAAAACCATGAAGAAGAAGAGTTCTGATAGAAGAAGGCCTAGCTAAAAGCTCTGAAAAGCAGCACTTGGAGAACACAACAAATGGACTTGTAAAGAAGTTTTCTTTCGGGGAATCACCCCGGACCCCCCTTGAAGGAACTTCACTCCACCCGGGGAAACAAAGTTTTGGGGAGACCCTGGGGATCTTGAGCCTGTTTCCCCCTGAAAATGCAATCACCCCGCCACAGTCTGTGACACAGTGGAATAACCCCCCCAAAAAGCACACTAAGAAGAGAGGAGCCCCAGGAAACACTAAAATGACCAAAACCCCAAAAAAAGAGCCGGGATGTTGGTAGAAGAAGTGTATCAAAAAGACCCAAAAGGAAACATTCAGAATGAAAGGAGCCCCATGAAATGCTAAATGGGGAAAACCACTAAGTAACAACAATAGTGGGCTGAAGAAGGCCACACACAAAAAAAAACCCTAAAAAAACCAGTCAAACGGAAAAAAGCCCTATGAAAACCATTCTGAGAACAGAGTCCTACAAAATGTAAAAAGAACAACAAAACCACTAAAAAACCAAAAAAAAATCCTAAAATGAACCAGTCAAATCAGAATGGAGCCCTACAAAAACCACTCTGAGAAGAACAGCCCCACAAAATTAAAAAAAAACAACAAAACCACTAAGAAGAAAAGTTCTGATAGAAGAAGGCCCAGCTAAAAACTCTAAAAAGCAGCATTTTGGGGAATGCAGACGAGTGGATTTTGTAAAAAACAGGTGTTTTTCTTACGGGAATCACCGCGGGCCCCTCCCCTGAAGGAACTTCACCCCCCGGTGAAACAATAGTGTGGAGAGGCCCCGGGGGACTTGAGCCTGTTACCACCGTTTACAAGGCAATCACCTGCCACAGTTGTGACCAGTGGAATACACCCCAAACAGCACACTAAAAGAGAGGAGCCTAGGAAACACTAAAGAAAAACCACAAGAAGAGCGGGATGTTGGGAGAAGAAGTGTATAAAAAGACCCCAAAAAAAGCATTCAGAATGAAAGGGGCCCTATGAAATGCTAAACGGAGCAAAACCACTAAGAACAACAATAGCTGGGCTGAAGGAGGCCAAAGAAAAAGCCCCAAAATAACCAGTCAAATGGAAGGAGCCCTATGAAAACCCAAACTGAGAAGAAAAGTCCTACAAAAATGCTAAAAAAAACCAAAAACCTGAAGAAAAGAGTTTGATAGAAAAGGCCCAGAAAAGGAAAAGCAGACTTAAAAAAAAATTTTTGTGGGTAGTTTTTTTGGGAATCACCCGGGGCCCCCCCCCTTGAAGGAACTTCATCCACCGGGGAAACAATAGTTTGGAGAGACCCTGGGGATCTTGACCTGTTTACCCCCTGTTTAAATGCAATCACCCCCCACAGTCTTTACACATGTGGGAAAAACCCCCCAAAAAGCACACTAAGAAAAGGGAGCCCTAGGAAACACTAAAAGACCAAAACCCCCAAGAAGAGGGGATTTGGTAGAAGAATGTATAAAAAACCCCAAAGGGGAAACATTCAGAATGAAAAAGCCCTATAAATGTAAATGGAGCAAAAAACCCCTAAGTAACAACAAAAGCTGGGCTGAAGAAGGAAAACCCCCAAAAAAAACCCTAAAAAGAACCCGTCAAATCGGAAAAAAGGCCCCATAAAACCCTTCTGAGAAGAACAGAGTCCTACAAAATGCTAAAAAAAAACAACAAAACCCAAGAAGAAGGGCCCAAAAAAAAAAAGTCCTAAAATGAAAACCCGTCAAATCAGAATGGAGCCCCACAAAAAAAACCACTCTGGGAAAAACAGAAAAACCCCACAAAATGCTAAAAAGAACAACAAAAAAACTAAGAAGAAGAGTTTGATAGAAGAAGGGCCCACAAAAACTCTAAAAAGCAGATTTTGGGGAATGCAGACGAGTGGCATTTTTGTAAAGCAGGTAGTTTTTTTTACGGTGAATCACCGCGGGCCCCTCCCCTTGAAGGAACTTCACTCCACCGGTGAAACAATAGTGTGGAGAGACCCTGGGGGATCTGAGGTTTTTTACAAGTGAATCCCGCCAAGTTGTGACCAGTGGGAAAACACCCCCAAAAAGCAACAAGAAGAGAGACCCTAGGAACCCCTAGAAAGACCAAAACCCCAAAAAGAGGGGATTTTAAAAAGTGTATTAAAAAGACCCAAAAGGGAAACATTCAGAATAAAGGAGCCCTATGAAATGCTAAACGAGCAAAACCACTAAGTAACAAAATAGCGGGGGTGAAAAAGGCCAAAAAAAAGCCCAAAATAACCATAAATAAAAAGCCCCGCCCCTTGGAGAACAAGACAAAAATGCCAAAAAAAAAGAAAAAAGAGTTTTTATGGAACCTGTAAAAATCCCTTGGAGAACCAATCACGTTAAAAATAGTTTTTTTGGGAACCTGGGACCCCCCCCCCTTTGGGTTCCCCCCGGGGAAAAAAGGGGGAAACCCTGGGGGGCAGCCCGTTTTTCCCCCTGTTTAAAAAAAACACCCCCCAAACAGGGCCCCCCCACCCTAAGAAGAGAGGAGCCCTAGGGGAAAAATAAAAGACCCAAAAACCCAAAAAAAGAGCGGGATGTTGGTAGAAGAAGTTATAAAAAGACCCCAAAAAAAAGCATTCAGAATGAAAGGAGCCCTAGAAATGCTAAATGGAGCAAAACCACTAAGTAACAACAAAGCTGGGCTGAAAAAGGCCACACACCAAAAAAAACCCTAAAATGAACCAGCAAATCGGAAAAAGCCCTATGAAAAACCCTTCTGAGAAGAACAGAGCCTACAAAATGCTAAAAAAAAACAACAAAACCCCTAAGAAGGGCCAAAGAAAAAGTCCTAAAATGAACCAGTCAAATCAGAATGGAGCCCTACAAAAACCCCTCTGAGAAGAACAGAACCCTACAAAATGCAAAAAAAACAACAAAAAAACTAAGAAGAAGAGTTCTGAAGAAAAAGGCCCAGCTAAAAGCTCTAAAAAACAGCATTTGGGGAACAGACAGTGGCATTTTTTAAAACAGGTAGTTTTTCTTACGGGGAATCACCGCGGGCCCCTCCCCTTGAAGGGAAATTCACTCCACCGGTGAAACAAAGTGTGGGGAGACCCTGGGGGATCTTGAGCCCGTTTACCACCGTTTCAAATGCAAACACCCTGCCACAGTTGGACACATGTGGAATACACCCCAAAAAAAGCACACTAAGAAGAGAGGAGCCCAGAAACCACTAGAAAGACCAAAACCACAAGAAGAGTGGGATGTTGGTAGAAGAAGTGTATTAAAAAGACCCAAAAGGAAGCATTCAGAATGAAAGGAGCCCTATGAAATGCTAAACGGGCAAAACCCCTAAGTAACAACAATGCTGGGCTGAAGAAGGGCCCAAAAAAAAAACCCCAAAAGAACCAGTCAAAGGGAAAGGGGCCCTAAAAAAAACTCTGAGAGAACAAAGCCTCAAAATGCTAAAAAGAAAAAAAAAAACCACTAAGAAGAAGAGTTCGATAGAAGAAGGAGCAAAATTAAAAAAACAGCACTTGGAGAACACAGACAATGGGATCTTTGTAAAGCAGGTTTTTTCTTATGGTGAATCACTGGGACCCCCCCCCTTGAAGGAACTTCACTCCCCCCAAAAAAAGTGTGGAGGACCCTGGGGGATCTTGAGCCTGTTTACCATGTTTACAAGTGCAATCACCCCGCCACAGTCTGTGACACATGTGGAATACACCCCAAAAAAGCACACTAAGAAGAGGGAGCCCTAGGAAACCTAACCCGACCAAAACCACAAGAAGAAGAGCTGGGATGTGGTAGAAGAAATAAAAAACCCAAAAGGAAGCATTTTAGAATGAAAGGGGCCCTATGAAATGCTAAAGGGCAAAACCCCCAAGTAACAAAATAGCTGGGCTGAAAAAGGCCACACACAAAAAAACGCCCCAAAAAGAAATAAAGGAAAGGGGCCCTATGAAAAACTTGGAAGAACAAAGAAAAATGCTAAAAAGAACAACAAAACCATAAAAAAAAATTTTGATAGAAGAAGGGGACTAAAAACCAAAAAACAGCACTTGGGGAACACAGAAAGTGGCATTTTTTAAAGCAGGTAGTTTTTCTTTTGGTGAATCACCGTGGACCCTCCCCTTGAAGGAATTTCACTGCACCAGTGAAACTTAGTGTGGAGAGACCCTGGGGAATCTTGAGCCTGTTTACACCTGTTTACGCTTGGTGTGAAATCACCCTGCCACAGGCTGGACAGGGGAACCCCCCCAAAAACACACTATGAGGGGAGAAACACTAAGAAATGCTAACCCAAACAAAACCACAAAAGAGTGGGTACAAAAAGTTATCCCCCCCCCCCCCCCCCAGAAGCATTTAGAATTAAAGGAGCCTATGAAATGCTGACAAAAAAAAAACACTAACAAAAAAATAGCTAGATAGAAGAAGCCAAAGAAAAAGCCCTAAAACGAACCAGTCAAACTGGGAAAAGGGGCCCCACAAAAACCACTTGAGAAGAAAGGCCCTACAAAATGCTAAAAAGAGCAAAACCACTAAGACGAAGTTTTCACAGAAGAAGGCCTTGCAAGTCTTTTTCTTTCATTTTTCATTGTTTTTGACTTTTTATCTGTTGTTCAAGTGTCATTCTGTGGCTTGATAAAGGGGATTTCCCCGAAAATTTGCATACTGTATGTCCATGTTAAAATAAATAAGTGTTTGTTTAAACCTTTTTTGTTTTCACAAAAACTTAAAAATACACCAGGAAACCCAAAAGTTATCTTTTTAAAGCAAGTTTTTTTAATAATAACAGCCCCATTAAGGGAAACCCCCCACCAAACAAAGGGGGGGAAAATAACTAGCATCAGTATTTACATTTCATTTATTTACAACTAAGAAAGGTATGAACAGGTGTGTTCTCTTTTGCGGATCATTTCAGTACAAAATTAAAACAATCAATTAATCACAAGTATATGTCTAGTTCACTGTAGACAAAATAGACATGCACTCTAAAATGACTCCACCTTTCTTTTCAAAAATCACTGACAGGACTCACATTCACTGCTGTCAATAGTGGGAATATATTATTGCCACCATTAGATGAAAGACATTTAGTGCACTTTTAAGGCAGGTTCCTTAAACTGCAAAAACAAACTGTCAGCAAAAACAATTTTAAAAATAATTCAGTAATTTTTTTTTTACCCCTTTATGACACATTTTTACCCACAACCAAACAAGCTGTGAGTAAAAGGCTGATGCACATGCAATCATCTGCAATGTTTTGATCATGTCTGTAACTACTTTTCATTATCTGTCACTGCCCTGAGATTTTTCTACATTTTTTTGAAAAAGTAAGGTGAAACAATTTTGGAAAACATGGTAAATGGACTGGGAAGACAGATATTATCAGACAGAACTATGGAAACCTTCCCGCCAGTCGGAGAAGCAGCATAGCTATAGTTTTACCCACCCAGGCTTTAAAGGGAAAAATTTCACAGCTCTGGGTTCTCAACATTGGGGCCTTAATTTCTGCACCCACAGTATGCCACGCAGGCAAACAAACAAAACCATTTAAAACAAAGAACTGGTAAGAAGAAGACATCAAAATGAAGAAAAAATACAAGACATTTTGAAAAGAAAGGAGCCCCCCCAAATACTGAACAAACAGTAAAGGGCAGAAGGCACAAAAAAATCCCCGAAAGGAACATACAGGCACAAAAAAACACTATAAAAAACAAATCATCATCATGAAAATCTTCGTGTATAGACTAAACCCTTTCCCAGAAAGCCCTCTGCATTTATATTATTATGACAACATACAACAGAGACCACTACATCATGATTACAAACAAACCAAAACTCTACCTGTGATTATGATACAGTTTTCAAACCAGTGTGACAGATCAGTAAGAGTTGAAATGGTTCATGGAAACCAATCAGACAATCACTGTATTGGGCAGACACACAGCTGTCCGATACCACAACTATATATGACTTGGGGCCAAAAAGGGGATAAAAACAGGACGATGGGGGGGGAAAATAAAGTTGATGATACACTGAAACTAGTGTGTTTTTTGAATGTGCACAATGCTAGGAAAGATTTCTTAAAAAAAAAATAAAACTTGTGTCTTTTGGAGATATTTGCTGACAAAGGTCATAAAAGGCCACATGTTGTACTCAGATATTACAACATGCAAATTCATTGTGTCTTCAGTTTTGCACAAGTATCACAAAATCAAGTCACACTATTAGTGCACATCTCCCCTACTATGTTTGTGCCAAATTTTGTACACTCATATAATTTAACACATGATTGTGACATGTTTATTGTTGTAATATCTGATGGGCGAAAAAACCCATAACTCAACATTTTTTTTTTATAACAAGTAACACACCCTTTCAAACAATACAAGTGCATGCAAAAACACAGTGAGATTTTTTCTAAGTTTGCATTTAATCACAAGTCATGAAAAGTAAATGAAACAAAATTCTGTATTACATCAGTATTACAACAAAATAACATTCCCCAATTTTTAGCATAGAAAACATTCTGTTTGCTTAGATCAGAATGACCTGATCTTATCATGGTAATTTAAATTAACAATTAAGCCTGAAACTCTTGGAGGCGTGGATTCTTGTGACCACCCTCTCTCTGTACCATCTGTAACTGTCTGTGTTTGATGTTTTCCTCCTTGCTGTACCACTTGGCTCAGGAGTACCCTGGTCATGTCAATGAATTTGAAGTGTTATGAATCTGAAATTATTAACCCAATAAAAACTGTCCCAATACTGATATGCTCAGTACAAACATGTCAAACCTACACACCATGACCTCTGCACAAATCAGTACTCAGTTCTCATAACCGCTATTAGTATTACTAACATCTGCTGGGCTTAATTAAACTTTAAAAGTTTAATGTATCACGTCACGTTACAACAACAGTTGTCTGACATAACTTTCAGGACGAAAAGTACTTCAAGAAAAAAAATGGAACTTTGTTGCTATCATAGCTCTCGCTCAGTTAACAAAATATTCTCACAATCACCACTAAACAGTACAAAAAGCATGCACTTATAACTGACAAGTTTTTGATCAAACTGAGTACACATCCTGAATCAACAGTTGCACGCAAGATTTCCAACATATTGCCTTTTTGTAATAAAATTCTTTACGCTGTACTCGGGAAAGTATAAAAAAACGGTTTTCAAATCTTCGGCAGGGGAAAATGCCACTTTTCACAGTACTTTCATTTCGCACACCCAAATCGGTGGAAAACTTGAAAATCTTCTCAACAAACTCCTGAAAATGCGCACAGTGCATGTTCCACATCAGATTGATGTATCTACATCAGACCACTGAAGGATTCTACAACACACCTTCCGATGTTTCATGCGGCCGGGAGAATGAAGTCATTCAGGAAAGGTCATATGTG
>JABMCL010000934.1:5000-15000 GCA_018857735.1 Alviniconcha marisindica
TTACACATCCATCCTAATTTACATACATATAGTCTACGTGTGTGTGCGTGTGTGTGTGTGTGTGTGTGTGTGCGTGTGTGCGTGTGTGTGTGTGTGTGTGTGTGTGTGTGTGTGTGTGTGTGTGTGTGTGTGCATGCGTTTGTGCGTGCAGGAGAGTCTGTGTGTGCGCGGGTGTTGTGTTTCAGTGTGTGTCAGTTTCACTTCGCTTTGTAGTATGACTAAGTAATCCTATGTGAAGTAATGTAGTATTTTATGCTATTGATTTTTGTGGGAGTATTTATGCATTCCAGTGCTTCTGTTTAATTAAACGACAAAAGGCTCTGAGTCGCCGAACGCCCAATATAAATTTCATATTATTATTATTATTAACATCAGTTAGGCTATATGATTATATTATGGCTCAAACATCGGGCAGATTTGTGAGGAGTAAGTGTCGAACGTCATCAGAGAGGCAGCCTTCTCTGTTTTAACGAATCTGTGCAACTGATGCTTAGTCTGCGGTTGTCCACATTATTATTTTGCTGCAGACTATAGTCTTTTAGACTGTTGTGATTTGGTGGTGCGTTTACCATTAAGCTTGTCGATAGTCCACCGTTTTGGTTTGTTAGGTCATGCCAGTATTTATTCCATATAAAGGAACAAGCAATACAAAACAAATAACAGCAACAAAGCAACAACATAAATAAAATTTATTAAAAAGACACACACAACACAACAACAACAACAAAAATTACAGAGCGCAAGAACAGACAGGCAATATTGATCTCAAAAGCATTATTAGACAGAATAATACTTGGTTACAGAAATGCGCTGTAAAATAAACAGACAGACGTTCCGCGGAATTCCTGGCTTTTGTTCCACCAGTGGTTACATGGCAGTGATCTTGTACGCCCATGTTGTCGTCGTGAAATTCGAGGTTTTCACCACTACAAGTACCAGGGAAATACCGCTATGCGCTCGGCCAGCAACCCAGCTGACGCGTCCCCCCCTACTTTCGGCCAATCTTGTACGCCAGTCCGTTGCGCATGCGCGAAGATTTAAGTAAAGGGGTCTAAAGACCATTTCCATGAGAGGAAATTTTAGAGTGCTCTGCCCCTGCGTAAGGCGGAAGTTTGTTGACTGGGACGTTCCGGCGGCTATGTTCCGGCGACTATGTGTCGCCTGAGCGAAGGCAGTTTCGATCAACCGCAAGTACTAAAAAATAACTACCATGGGAAAGGATACTGTGTGTGTGCTGTTTGAACTACAAAGGAAAGGAGGTGGAGGGACGTGAATTAAAGCTGCATAGATTAACTGCCGACAAGAAACTGCGGAAATTTAGGTGGTCGCCGCTCAGTGAAACTGGTCCAAAAAGTGACAGAATGTTTGCCACTATAATCTGCACAGCTTTGTTTTATACTATTTTATTTACTTTATTTCGGACAGAATTCTTTCAGTATCCTGATGCTTTTCAAAGTTGGGGTGGGGGTGTATATTTAAAGAGGATTCACAACAAAATCACCAAGCCTATGTGCTATCATTACTGTTTCTACGCTACAGACATTGAGACATGCGGCTTAATCCTATAATAATAATGTACATTTATCATGCGCTCATCAACGCCCTGAGCGCTCACATGATGCATATTAACCTAAATATGATATTCTATACACATGTAGAGCATAGTCCTACCAAAACAATTTACATAAAGTATAAAATAAAATAAAGCACTACACACACACACACACACACACACACACACACACACACACACACACACACACACACACACACACACACACACACACACACACACACAACACACACACACACACACACACACACACACACACACACACACACACACACACACACACACACACACACACACACACACACACACACACACACACACACACACACACACTGACTGGAGCAGAAGCTGGGTGCTGATATTAGTTAGGATGGAAATACTGTGAGAAGAGGAAGGTTTTCAGTTTGGCTTTAAAAGATGACAGCGTTGAACAGTGTCTAAGGTCTTGTGGGAGTGAATTCCAAATGTGGGGTCCAAAGCAAGAGAAGATGCGAAAGCCATGAGTCTTGCGTTTGTATTGTTGGATTTCCAACATGCGGGTGTCAGAAGAAGAGCGTAGTGTACGAGACGGAGTGTAGACATGCAGCAGTTCAGAGAGGTATGCAGGACCAGAACCATTTATAGCACTGAAACACATACAAGCGAGTTTATACTTAATACGTTCTGAAATGGGAAGCCAGTGCAGTTTTTCCAGGAAAGGTGTTGAGTGGTGATGACGGGGTGCCAAGAGAACAAGTCTTGCAGCAAAGTTCTGAATTTTCTGTAGAGGTTGGATGACAGAATTAGGTGTACCCATGATGAGACAGTCACAGTAGTCAAGCCGTGAGAGGATATAGGAAGTAACAAGTCTTGGTTGCGTCTTCAGTGAGAAACCTGCGGATTGAACTAATGCGTTTAAGCTCGAAATAAGCAGTTTGGCAGATTTTTATGACGTGCTTCTTCGTGGACAGTTTTGAGTCAAGAATGAATCCAAGGTTCCTGGCAGAATCAGAGAAGGGGAAGTTGTGAGAGCCAAGAGTAATCGAGTCAGGGAGGGAGTTTCAAGGAAGACGAAAGGGAGGGTTAGGGTTAGGGTAGGGTTTAGGGTTAGGGTAGGGTTTAGGGTTAAGGTTAGGGGGTTGGGGTTAGGGTTAGGGGGTTAGGGTTAGGGGCATGGTCATGCACTCCGGAACATAGTTCTGGGCGTTGCGGGAGTACATTTTGGGTGCTCTAGATCACATAAATAATCACGGATATACTCCCGGTAATACTTCGTTGAGTCCAACATGTAATCCCAAAAATTTCGGATGTTTTCTCGCCTTCATCGACATGCTATGGACAGCCCTGGTCAAAAATGTAGGTCAACTTCAGCCCGTTTTTGCCTGTTTTGCCTGTCTTGGCGCTAACCCACCCTTTACAATTTTACAGCCCTCGCAGTGTACTCCCGGAAGTTTTTAAAAAAATGGTTGTGGAACCATCCTACGAGCTAGGGCCTCAATCTTTTGGATTTTGTGTCAAAGTGTCGACTTACTGACGCCTACCAAGTTTCATTCGCATCCCCCTACCCGTTCCCGGTTAACCCTCTCGAGTTCGGGTACCGGTCATGCCGATGACGGCGGGAGTGCACGCCGTTGGGCCATTTCCTGTCCACTTATTTTGTGGAGCCATCCTACGAGCTAGGGCCTCAATCTTTGGCATTTTGCGTCAAAGTGTCGAGTTCTTGACGCCTACTAAGTTTCATTCGCATCCCCTCACCCGTTCCTGGTTAACCCTGTCCAGTTCGGGTAGCGGATCATGCCGATGACGGCGGGAGTGCACGGTTAGACCTCATCTGTTACTCCCGCCTTCTTCGCCTTAGTATTTCGCCGACCTTTTGTATCGATTTATTTTACAGACAGCTGGAAAGTCCAGATTTTTTTAATTGTATGTAGAAATGTTGAGCACTTTGCAAAGAAGAGGTTGCACATAGAACCCATTCAGTTTTGGAGAATTCATTTCTATTTGTTTTGAATTTTTTCCTTTTTATTTTGGGTCTTTCTTTTGAATTTCTTTTGACAGCCAGGGTTAGGGTTAGGGCCCTGGTCATGATGGAGGGCCTAGGTCATGTACTCCCGGCTATACCTTGAAAGCGAAAAAAAAACTGCCAAAACTAGAGAATGCATACCAGACTAGCGCCTCTTGTTGGTGAAGCAGTTGAGTTGAGGAAAAGCAGGGTTTGCTGCTGCTGCTGCTGCCTGCCGGCTGAAAAGAAAGAAATGAAATGACGGCAAGAGGCAGAAATACAACCCGCCCTCCCTGCCTGTAAAACTTGTTGCCCTGCTGGGAAAGAATGACTTGCAGAAATGTCGAAAGTAGGGGTTGAACTAGAAGTGAACTAGAACCCAAGACTTGAGCTAGACTAGAGGGGGCAGGGGAGCTAAGTACGTGAAAAGCCGGGAAATTGTCCGAAATGGAATCGACGATATGAGCATGAGGAGCGGAGATTTGGTTTGGAGGTGATGCAGGTAGAGTGTGTGTGAGTATGGGAGTGCGAATGAGCGCGTTTTGGTGGGCCATTTGCGTGGAATGTGTCCAAATGTTTGTCAGGCGGAGCAACTGTGTAGGGTTAGGGTTAGGGTCAGTCTCACCGCTACGAGCAGCTTGGACCGAGCAGTTCACATCTATTTTGTTGACCGTACCGTACGACCTTTCCAGGTCCCGCTAACTCGCGCTGTGCAGTGTTCAGTCTCGGCACTGCCGGGCCTCGTGCCGGCACCCTACAGGACTGGACACTGATGGCAGCAGCAGCAGCTGCAAAACGGAGGACTCCTGAACAATAACTGCCCGCTAACCCAGCTCCGTAGTCGCTGCTGCGGCTTGTGTTTTTCGCATCTCCATCTTCGATTAATCGCCACTCGGCAGTGCATTCCACGGACCTCTTTCAGTTGTTGTGTTTTTTACAAATCTGCAACGCCATTGGTTGGGTTAGGGTTAATTTACAGAGAGAGCAGGGGAAGCGGGGGGGGGGGGGGGGATAAAATTAAGCTTAAGAAAACGACAATAACAACAAAGAAAAGGAATCGGATACTAAATAAAATTAAGACACAACAAAACACAACAACAACAATAATGTAACAAATTAATAACTAAAAGAGATAAAAGAGATAACTACATAGCGAGAGAGAGAGAGAGAGGAGAGAGAGAGAGAGAGAGGAATGTGTGAGACAGGGTTAGAGGGACAGAGACAAACACAGAAGAACGAGAGACAGAAGGAGAAGAGAGAGGGGGGCAGAGACAGAACGAATGTGTGAGACAGAACGAGAGAGGAGAGGGAGAGAGAGACAAAGAATAACGAAAGACAGAAGGAGAAGAGAGACAGAGAGAGACAGATACAGGGACAGACAGAGGGACAGAGACAGAAAGAAAAAAGTCACTGAGAGAGAGGGGGGGCAGAGAGAGACAGACAGAGACAGTCAGAGAGACACAGACTTACAGACAGAGACAGAGCGATCGCGAGAGAGAAAGAGAGAGAGTGAGGGAGGGAGGGAGAGCGAGAAAAAACAAACATGTTAGGCACATATTATGCTACAAAATATGCAAGACGCTGCATGGAATGGAACATCACACCCAAAGTCAGTCCACGTTTACCTTCTGTCTCATCAAACCATACCACTACAGCCATTCAGTCAAACAAGGACATCCACAGCACACAATCAAACCACATTTTTACTCAGTCTCTATATCTATAGTCATAATTATTTCACACAGCTCACAGAGCTACGGGCAGCAGTAGCCTCGTAGTCTACTCAAAGCAATACCGAATTTCATTTTAGCGCTGACTGAGGCGGGGATAATAAACACAACACAATACACAACAACACACACGCGGGCGCGCGCGCGCTGCCACGGACAAACGCGCACACACACACACACACACACACACACACACACACACACACACACACACACACACACACACGTGCGCGCAAACACACCTGCGCGCAGGCACACACACACACACACACACACACACACACACAACGAGGGAAGGGAAAGACAGATTATAGTGTTGCTGGCGAAGGAGTGACAAAACGTGCAGCGAGTGGACCTTTCGGCACGTTTTGTCACCACGTAGTGACAAAACGTGCCGCAGTGACAAAACGCGCAGGCAGTGCATCAAATTTGATACGTTTTGTCACCATAGTGACAAAACGTGCCGTAGTGACAAAACGTGCCGCAACACGCCCCACGTCCCAGTAGCTACTTTCAAGCTCTAAAACTCATCCTGCAGCCTGGTTCACAAGAGGAATTACATGTCGAGCACTACCAAAGTAGCAATCAAAGTGTACAAGATGAGGACTCTGCCCCAAATCCATGGCAATCCGGAGTAGGAGACCGATCAAGACGCTCGGTTCTTCGGCTGATCACGGCGTGCGTCGAAGGCCGCCGCTGTCGAAAGCTTTCGTTGACATTTTGCAAACACCGCCCTCCATCAGTCCTCTACTACTACACTCAGTAGTAGTAGATGTCTTCAGTCACCTAACTAACTAACCTTATACTTCATAAGTAAGTCAGACACTCATTCAACTGCATGCATGCAGGAGGATTTTTTTTTTTTTTTTTTTTTTAAAGTCCCACCCTCCACAACGAGGCTCCTACACAGTTGCTCCACCTGACAAACATTTTCACACATTCCAGGCAAATTATCCACCAAAACGCGCTCATATTCTCACACACTCTACCTGCATCACCTCAAAACATAATCTCCACTCCTCATTTTATACCGTCGCTTCCATTTCGGACAGTTTTCCCTGGTTTTCATGCACTTAACTCCCCTGCTCCCTTCTTATTCATCTGTTAAGTCAGTTGGCTATTTCACTTCTTCTTCTTCTTCAAGCCACCCGCTATGCCCCCCGGTTTCTACATTTCAAATAATTCTTTCAAAGTTTCAGAGGGAGGGAGGGAGGGAGGGGTTGAGGGAGGGAGGGAGGGATTGAGGGAGGGAGGGAGGGAGGGAGGGGTTGAGGGTTGTAATTTTGGCTGTTGCCCTCATTTCATTTCTTTCATTTGTTTCTTTTCAGCCGGCAGCCGGTAAGCAAGCCCTGATTTCCTTCAACTCGGCCTCAGAGTGCTTCACCAAGAAGGTCTGGTATGTAGTACATTTCAGATGTTTCTTGCAACACTCTCTCTATTTAAAAAGCAGACAGTTTTCTATTGTCATTGAGACTATATTGGCGGGACATTTTCCATCACAGGGCAGGGTTGGTCCTACCTATTTCATCCGACCAAGACATTTAATGACTAAATGGGCAAACTTAACCCCGTTAACCCGGGAAGGAGTGGCGTTGCGTTCACACTTGTGTAACTGGGTAGATTAGAGAACGGCACTTTGGACTAGCTGAATGGATTGTCTCCCATGGACTGTCCTTTTGGGGGAAAACAACGCCTTGAATTAGGAACATTCACAGGTCTGCCAGATGGAAAGTAAGACTTAGTTTCAGAACCCAAGCAAGGTCTGGTTATGTATATGACAGACAGGCAGACAGACAGACAGACAGACAGACAGACAGACAGACAGACAGACAGACAGACATGCACACAACCATAAGCCTATCCCCTAACACTAACTCTAACCCTATCGCCCTAATACTAGCCCTAACCATGACCCTAACCCAAACCTAACCTAACCCTAACCCCAACCTAACCCGAAAACCCTAACCCCATACTTAACCCTAACGCGCGCGCGCGCGCACCCACACACGCACGCACGCACGCACGCACGCACCCACACACACACACACACACACACACACACACACACACACACACACACACACACACACACAACACACACACACACACACACACACACACACACACACACACACACCACACACACACACACACACACACACACACACACACACACACACACACACACACACACACACACACACACACACACACACACACACACACACACACACACACACACACACACACACACACACACACACACACACACACACACACAACACACACACACACACACACACACACACACACCACACCACACACACACACACACACACACACACACACAACACACACCCACACACACACACACACACACACACACACACACACACAACACACCACACACACACACACACACACACACACACACACACACACCCACACACACACACACACACACACACACACACACACACACACACACACACACACACACACACACACACACACACACACACACACACACACACACACACACACACACACACACAGCTCAAGAATGAGAAAAACGATTTAGAAGTTCCTGTTGCGGCACGTGCAGGGTTGCCTGCACGTTTTGTCACCAACGAGATAGTGACAAATCGTGCAGGCATTATACTTTGTTTGAGTACATGTGACATTGTGTGTGTCATTTGTGTGTGTGTGTGTGTGTGTGTGTGTGTGTGTGTGTGTGTGTGTGTGTGTGTGTGTGTGTGTGTGTGTGTGTGTGTGTGTGTGTGTGTGTGAGAGAGAGAGAGAGAGAGAGAGAGAGAGAGGAGCTGTCAGTGTGTGTGTGTGTGTGTGTGTGTGTGTGTGTGTGTGTGTGTGTGTGTGTGTGTGCGTGCGTGCGCGCGCGTCAAAGAGAAAGACAGAGAAGGAAAGAGAGAGAGAGACAGAGAAGAGGGAGAGAGACACACCGTGAAGAACGAAAGACAGGAGAAGATAGAGACAGAGACAGACAGAGACGGAGTGAGAGAGAGACAGAGCGCTAGCGAATGTAAGAGAGAGAGAGAGTCAGAGACAGAGACAGACAGACAGAAAAAGAAAGAAAAAGTCAAAGACGGAGAGAGGGAAGGAAAGCGAGAAAAAAAAAAAAAAAAACATGTTAGGCACATAGTATGCTACAAAATGTACAAGACGCTTCATGGAATGAAACATCACACCCAAAGTTAGTCCATGTTTACCTTCTATTTCATGAACAAATACCAGCCATTCAATCAAAAAATGGTAGTATACTTAAGGGACATCCACAGCACACAATCAAACCACATGTTCACTCAGTCTCTATCTTTATAGTCATATTTCACACAGCTCACAGAGCTACGGGCAGCAGTAGCCCCGTAGTCAATTCAAAGCAATATAGAATTTCAGTTTAGCACTGAGTGAGGCGGTGGATGATAAAATACAACACAATACACCACAACACATTCTCGGGCGCGCACGCGCTTCCACGGACAAATGCACATCAACACACACACACACACACACACACACACACACACACACACACACACACACACACACACACACACACACACACACACACACACATCACCACACACACACACCACACACCACACACACACACACACACACACACACACACACACACACACACACACACACACACACACACACGCTCACACATACACACAACACACGCTCACACACACACACACACACACACACACACACACACACACACACACACACACACACACACACACACACACACACACACACACACACACACACACACACACACACACACACACACACGTCACTTTAGTGACAAATGGTGCCGTAGTGACAAAACGAGCCGCAACAGCTCCTTCATCTGTCTTTGAACAATCAGTGAGCCTTTTCTTTGACGAAGAGAAATCGGAAACGAGTTGCAGGTAAAATTGAATGTTTCCGGATTAGCTGTGTCTCTTTTAAAATAAAATTTGATAACTACCAAATGTGTCCCTGACGTGTACTCACTTTTTACTCGACTACCAAAAAGAGGAATACACACAATGACAACCGTCGTTACTTGCCTGTTTGGGCCTACATTATGATTTCTGATTGTTGCTGACTCACATTTTTGTTTTGCAGGGTCCTCCCCCCCCCCCACCCCCCCACCCCCGCCCTCGCCCGTCTTAGATTGCGTGATTCATAACAATGTGGCATTATTGAGGGCCACTGGTGTACTGGTGGTAGCAGAGGAATGAAACTGGTTCTTAACACCAAGTCAAGCATGACGGTTATATCAGAGTGAAATCACCACAGAGACCGAAAGAGAGAGGACGAGAGGGAGGGTCATATTCATGTCTTTCTTTCCAAAACGAAACGGTTTAGTTATTAATGATTATTTTGTGATTTGTTCCTTTTTCAATTTTTGAACAGGACAACTTAGTCAAAAGTGAGTATTTTGTGCTTTTTCTGCAATAAAGTCCTTTGATATGTGCGGCTTTAATAACGTAACGTAACGAGAAACTGGCGAAACACAGACCTGGAGAAACACAGACCTGGGGCAACACAGACTTGGGGCAACACAGACATGGGGCAACACATACTTGGGGAAACACAGGCCTGGGGCAACACAGACCAACATTCTGTCCTGTTTCTGCAATAAAGTCCTTTGGTGAGTGTGGTTGGTGGGGTTCGTAACGAACCTGGGGAAACGTGGAC
>JABMCL010000934.1:20000-464569 GCA_018857735.1 Alviniconcha marisindica
TTACTTTGTAGGGCACTGCAATGACCCAAAGTGCTGCATAATCTCCAAGCAGTTCCTGGCTGGTGGCTGTCTGTATCATTATCAAAGAACTTTAAGAAGAGAGAAGCAAGTGCATAGACCTGTGTGCACACACACGCTAGCTGAGTGGTAATTGTCTCTGACCATTTTAAAAACAAAAAACAGAAAACAGCACAAATTTGAAAATCAAGTGCCTATTTGGCAAGTTGCTGCTGTGCTGTTTGGAATACCTGTAATTTTTGTATGACATCCAGCTGGAATGTCTGCACATGACATGTATACTACTGACCTGTAGATAGATAGATCGATAGACAGATAATAATAATAATACAAGAATTTTCTATAGTGCTATTCCCTGCTGAGAGAACTCAACACGCTTGTTTACATACATGTATCAACGTACATAATATATAACATTTACATTTACTAACATACCATATACAAGCAATCACATAATACATACTTAATAAAATGCACTAATATAAAACAAGTCCTTGTAAAACAGCAAATAAAATAACTATTATAAAACATAAACACCTTACAATAATTTAAAACAGGTGCATGATTATAAAGCAGTGTACTAAGTAATTATTATTATTACTATGCCAAAACACACACACACACACACACACACACACACACACACACACACCACACACACACACATCTCCCATTCTTACTCTCTCTTTCTCTGCCCCTCCCTCTCTCTCACTCTCATACACACATACTCTCACCCTCTCCTCTCCCCACCCCCATCTCTCCCACTCCCCGCACTCTCTCTCTCTCTCCCTGTCTCTCTCTTAGCAATCCTGATAGACACTATTTACATCTAGGAGAGGCATGCTGTGGTCAATGAGACTAAGAGTCTCTTTTCGAAAGTTTAGTATTATAAGCAGTATATCCAAGGTACTTATTTGATGTGTTTCCAGTAACAACAAAGAACACATCTGGCTGGGAAAAACATTCTGTTTACCATAAATGAAGTTGTGCTATGCAAACTCTTCTGGATTAACTTTTTCTTTTTTTTCTTCAAAAAAACATGCAACCACAATAATTTGACCAACACTGAAGTATGACTGAGCAAAAATCTGGACTTAATTCAAACTCATTACTTACAAATTTTAATGTCATATAATGACAAATATAACCACTGTATTTACTATTTATCACTTATCAGCACACTCTCTTATGGTCACCTGTGACCTCCCATCACATCACTCTCATGCTGCCTCTGTCCTTAATGGGCCAGATTCAATTGCAGGTGACATAAACCAGATGGCCATCCATTGCAGTTGACACAAACCAGATGGCCATCCACTGCAGGTGACACAAACCAGATGGCCATCCACTGCAGGTGACATAAACCAGATGGCCATCCACTGCAGGTGACACAAACCAGATGGCCATCTAGAAGTTTGTCACACTGCCGGCCTGCAATTCTCACCCACGCTTTCCATGCAGCTCACTTTGGCCCTTGCAGATTTTTTTTTAGTTTGGTAAAAATGGCTGATAAAATTAAGAACAGCAGATCTTGAAGAAGTGAATAATTTGATGTTATTATCAATCAGAAATCAGCTTATGGTTGATCAGCTCTCCAAATTACCACTAGGAGGAAAAAAGATTGATTGTTCCCTAACCTAGCTCTCTGATGAGTTTCAACACTTATTCTCACTGTCTGTGGCATCACAAACTGAACCAGAATGGCAAACTCTGCCTGATGTTTGAGCAATGATATAATCGTATAACTGATATTAATAATAATATGAAATTTATAGTGTGCATTGAGCAACTCAAAGAGCTTTGTCATTTAATTACAGAAAAGTATGGAATGCATAAATACTTGCACAAAAATCAATAGCATAATAATACATTACTACACATACTTAGTCATGAATACAAAACAAAGTGAAACTGACACACACTGAAATACAAACACCCTGCACCCACAGAGTCGCCTGCACATGTGCGCATACACGCACCCCCCCCCCCCCCCCCCCCCCCACATGTTCACAGGTTTCCGTGTACATGCCCACAGCCACACACACATACACACCAACCCACACACACTGTGACACACATAGGCGGACCATGTGCACTTGTGCTGGCATACATTAAATGCCCCCCCCCCCCACCCCCCTTACTGGCTCACCCCAAAATTTAATTGTTTTTAGTAACAACAACAAAAGGCCAGCCAGGTGCTGGAGCTTCTTTCTCAGGGTCAAGGGACTGAATTAACCAGAAATTTTACAAAGTCTGTGGCCATCCAAAATGATTCAGTCCAGTCAGATCTCAGTACGCTCTAAGTTAGTGTCAGCACATTCCCCCAACATCTGCTTTGAAGGATTTGTAGAACTTCATAGCTGACCCTGATTGGTTGTTGCTGTGTGACAGCGAGATAAACAAAAGGGGTCTATTGGTCATAATCATTATTTTGTCAGATGCAATTGTATTATCTAGAACCTGTTCTTTGTACATATATTTCTCAGCTATATATTATGAGTATGATGTGATGCTGTATTGTGCTTGGAGCTCATTTTTAGAACTGGAACAGGTGCATTATAAATAAATAAAAATATTATTATAATACTATTAACAGTGAAAGGAGGTACTGTGCCAGCCCACTCAGACTGCCACAGTATGCAAAATGCAATGAAAGCGGGCTATTGGCTTGTTCATCTGGGAACTGTCAATTCTGACACCTGACCTTGCTGTGAGGTCATGATGGTGGGAAGCTTACACATAGTAAAACTACAGTCTTGAGATCAGAATTTCAAAATTGCCTGCTTCAGCTGTGCTTCCTCTGGTGACAGCAGATAGGAAGAGATCTCTGGCTCAAACTCTGTTTCACACAATTCACTGTTGTCCAGGTCAGCACTACACAGGTCTGAAGGCAGATGTAACTGACTGGAGTCTATGCTAACTGAACGCTTGCCTCTCCTCATGGAGGGGGGTGCCAGTGCTGGCAAAGACTGGCAGCTTCTGGAAGAACCTCCTGGGGACTGACTGGTGTTACCATCAATGTTATCTGTTTGGCTGGTTGGAGAAGGCTCTTGGCCTTTTATACTGGCTAGGCTGAGGACAGTCTGGCTGAACTTGATGATGCTGTCAAGGTAGTGGAAAACATTGTCTTTCTCCACTGGAGCCATGCACCACGGAAGCCGGCAGGCCAGAGTTGTCAATAGCTGCTGTACTTCATTCTTCACCCGCTGACAATTCCTTGTGTAAGGCAAATGATGCTGAGAACAGAACTTGCTTAAAGTCACCTGTTTTCGCTCAGCTATGTCTTCACTAATCCACACAAGGTGCGCAATACCCACCACCACATTGGTCTGGTCCCTGCCTTGGGTAACAAAACCCTTTTCACACACATCCACAAGTTTACTGACTTTGCCCATCAGTCCTAAGCTGAAGTTTCCACAAGAAAGAATGTGTTCATGAAGAGAGGATACTGTCTGATGTGAGAGAGGCTTGTTTTGGACTGCTTTGATCAACCTCAAGGACCTTGTGAACCATTTCTTTCTGAACTCTGTCAGACCAGATAAAGTTTTTACAGTAACTTTGACTCCATTTTCTCTTGCGACAGAATACACGCAACAAACACCAAGTGCATCCTTCATGTCAATAGATGCAAACTTGATTGTTTTGTGCAAATACATTTTCTCGTACAAGGCAATTGCTTGGTCAGTCAAATCTGCGCGCAGACCCAAACGAGCAGAAATGTCTTGCACCATCTTTATCCCAGATGCTTTCCCTTTCGTAATGTAAGGCGCATCATTTGCAAACCTGGGTTTGGGAGCCCGGGTCCACTGGTAGGCTGCATCGCTTTTCCCAGGGATGGCGGTATACTCGTGGGAGGAAACAAGCTCCTGTACCTCAGCGAAATAGCCACAGTCTTCACACACCCACTGATCAGTCTCATGAATGGTATCACGAACGAGATTTTGTCCTCCACAAGCCATACATGTGTGGACAGAGCTACTACCGCGACCATTGCCTGTTCCTACCGCATCCGAATTAACGGCAGAAACACCATTGTCCACAAGGTGTCCAGGCGAATTTTGTTTATTCGTTTGCGACTGCATAATATTCTGATTGGCATTTTCTGGATCTGCGATTTCAAGCTCGTTGGAATCCTCATCACATTCATCAACATCATCATTCAGATCCGGAATGTATCTGTCTCTACTTTCGTTTTCGCTGCTGTTAGGATTTAGCACGGTTTCACACACAGAACACATAAGAACAAGCCTATTTTCAACTAAATCTGTCACCAGTTTGTCCTCACCACAGTACGGACACAAAGAATCCATGATAAGCCTTGCGATTTCACTATAACAGCAAAAGGAAGACAAATCGAAGTCGTCTCAAACTTCGTCGTTCTTCGTGCGTCAGTCCCTTTTCCGGTTGGTGGGTATATAAACCAGATCGGAGTATGACAAAATAATTTCATGGGACATAACAATTACCAAGACAGTGAGTGTACTGCATTAAACAGAAAATTTAACAGAGTTATTTTTGTGTTGTTTATTATTTTAATCTGACTCATACTGTTCTAAAATAAACAACAACAACAAACTTTTTTTTACTGTCTTCGTCGTGTCGTGTCCAAGGTTTTGGCTTCACCCGCGCGATCTTCAAGATGGCGACAAAGCGAATGCTGTACAAACCTGCGCAAGCCAATGCTGGCAAAAAAAGGAACAGGTATTTGATAAACATGCACTTTTGGTGCCGAGTATGGCAAACACAGATTCTACATCAGAGTAATATCCAAAGAGCCGGTCGAAATTTCCTGGTAAACATTTTAAACACCATTTGAGGTCACAAATATCAAAGATTCAAAATTAAGGTGCGCAAGAAAAGAGGACAGAGATACTAGAAAATAAAGTTGACAGGATGTGAGTGAGTAATGCATTTTTTGAATGAACACATGTGATGTCATCCACCAGTGAAGGGAGAAGGCAATGCTGCTCTTCGTTCATGAGAAATTTGACTTTTAATGTGATTTGTGACAATATGTTGAACATTACACATTACAACAAGCCCACATCACTGTGCTGCTAATCATGCAGTTAACTGCAAAAAACCAACTGATCTTACAAGATGTGATCCACATGAGTATTACCAAGTGAACTGTTGTTGTTCTGTGCAATAGATAATGTCCAACATACACTGATACAGCCAATCTTGAACATTTTTTAAATGAATAAAAAGCAACACATTTTGAAACATAAACAGTTATTCTTTAATAGAACAATATGTGACAAGGAAGATTTGATGATTTTTTCCCCTCAAATTTAAGCTTTCTTGACATAAACAGCAAATGATCGTACATTACTATTTTAACAAGATGTACAGTGCTGTTTGTTTCTTGATGAAAATGATAAATCAGTAACTTTTTATTACTGTAATAAATGTAAAGTATAAAGACGGATAACTATTTCCATGTGAACAGTTTTTGCTGCATTAATTTTGTTGTAATGGATAACATAACGTTAATGACACAACATGGTACTTTGTTTTTCATAACAAAATAAGTAATACTTATTATTTAACAAACAAGTAAGTGTTTTGTAAGAGAAAATGGAACAAGTAAGAGTGAGTGCAACTTTTGCTGCTTTTGGGTGTCACAGGAAAACGCAAACGCAACCTGTCGTCCATGCGTTTCTTGGTCATGTTGACTCAGTTGCCTAGGACAAAAATAGTTGAATAGTTTAGGCTCGGGCAGGGCATTTTGCAGTGAAAATGGCTGATTTTGCCTGAAGAACAAACCTGGGATAGTTGTGAAAGGGATTATTGACGATAATGAAATGAAAGAGCAAACATTCCTCTTTCCAATGGTACCAATGTAAATACCACAGGTACATCAGAAGTATTTTTAAACATTTTTTAAAAGAGAACAAATTCATCGACGCTGCACACTAAGTGACAACACTGTGGGCAGCCTTATACCGATAAGTGCTGGCGGTCACAGGCACCGTCGCGGTTGCTTTTTAACTGCTCGCGCTGTCGGCGATTTTGCTTTGACGATCCTCGCAAAGACTGCTTTTGTTTTGGGTCGTTGGTCAAGCAACCCTAACGCAGCCAATCAGAAACTATATCAGCGGATAGAGGAAGTCGAGATTAAAGGGCTTGTAAAGGAAGTTTTTGTTTGCAACGGAACATTGAAAATCAACCCAATTATAAAAGTCTAGTGCATAACATGACCTTTAAATCTAATAAAATGTAAATGCCATGAAAGTAAGTATGTTTACGAAGGGAGAAATGCATGCTGATCATGCCGAATTTCGTCTGCTTGTTTTAATCTCGAAATATGCGAGAGATCTGTGACGTAGGTCTGACGTCACAAACAGAACACTGAGGCGAATGGTGAATGAGGCGCGTTTTCCCCATCAATCAGTCCACAACGAAAATGCCACGCGAATGTGTGGCTGTGGTATGCGCAGAGCTGCAGACCAAAGGGACGTTGTTTTCCTTTCGCACCTTCCCGAAAGATAACAGTTGAAGGAAGCTTCATCCTTGGAGATTCGAACTGGAAATTGTTCCAAGTCGGTTACCCTGTGGACACCCACACAGACATGAATTTTTTACTAAAGGGTATTGGTCACGCATCGCCCGGCTTTCGCTAGGTTGATCCTTGGTAGATGGAAGGAACGGTCTCTTCGGATCAAACCTCCGTCCTTGCCAATTCAACAAGGAATATATCCAGATCGACCAAAGGACTCTGAAATACATTTTGACACCTTGGCACCCAGTGCAAAGATTAAAATTAAAAAAGGGAAAACCTTTTTCACAAGAAACCTTCCAGAAAAAGAAAGGGAAATCAACAAAAGAGGGAAATGAACACACAAATCCTCAGCAAGAATGAACTCGTAATAAATGCAGAAGAAGACGGGAGAGAAAGAAAACAAACAAAAAACAAATGGACATGGTAAACATGGAGAAAAGAAAGGAAAAACAGGAGGTACAGCTATTGAACTACCAACAAATACCCCTGCCTTGTCTAAGAAACAAAACAAAAGCGAGGCAAAAAATCAATGAAAACAACAAGAGAAAAGTAAAAGCCAAAAGGTAAACAGAAACTCGGCTGGCCTGTGCACCAACGAATAGTACAGGGCTTAGGGAAAAATAGTGGCACTCTCACTGGGCTGCGCCGAAGCCACGGCACCATTCGGTCGACATCGCAGTTTGTCCCTAATATGCTCTTTAGCATCTGAGAACATTAAGAAAGAAGGCAAAGACAGTAAGTCTAGCACGAATGCCTACAGCAGAAAAGGCCGTGTAAGTAACAAATGCCTGTGACAAAAAAAAAAAGGAAAAAAAGAAAGAACAGACCACAAATGCCTATGGCAAAGAAAGAAAGACCAAACCACAAATGTTGATGGCAAACGAAAAATGGCTGCCCTAATCAGGCAAGCAAACAGCTGACACCAAATGAAACAAACAAACAGCTGAAACCACCTCAAAAACGCAAATGGTGGCCTACCTGCAAACATAAGGTGGAAAAAACACCACCAAATCACAACAGTCTAATAGACTACTGTCTGCAACAAATGAGTGGACGACTACATTGACTACAGTTGTTGCAGCCATAAGAGCACAGAGCAAAAATAACTGTGCCGACAAACAGATGGAAAGCCAAATTAACCATAACTAACCTGAATCTTAACTAACTCTAACTAACCCCTCACTAACCCGGCTTCCATCTAGAAAAATAAAGGCTGCAGACTGATAAAGCAAATTGCTAATCAGGACTACGATGACAAAGCATCGGGATGTAAACAAATGCAGATGAAAAGAGAAATGCAAAATGGCTGCCCTAATCAGGCAAGCTAACAAGTGGGTACGATAAACCAGAGATAAAAAAAGAAAGAACGCATGGTGGAAAAGAAGAGGAAAAGAGAGAAAAACAAAACAACAACACTTTCTGAAAAAAAGAGGAGGCAAGAAATGTCAGCGAGCAACGAGACAAAGGCTGGATACACGTAATCCGTGTACACGTACAATCCATTCAGCCGACATCAACACAGCAGGGCAACAGACGCTCATGAACTACCCCACACAAAGAAAGAATGAGCGGTTCGTTAAACATCGAGACTACCCCCCTCACTCGTACATCGTAAATGAACAATATAACTTGAGAAACAAAAGGGCAAGCCAAGAGAAAAAACAGTGAATGGCAAGAACCGGCAACTAGCCCAACCCCAAACCCTAACCCAGGGAGGCCACGAAATCACGTCTATTGAACTAGAACGAACAAACCTTTTGATTGTTACATTATGATGAAACAAACAAGGCTAAACTGGGAAAATAAAACACCCAATAAAAGGCAGGCTCCCTGATGAGGTCTAGCCTGTGGTGAGCTAGAGTAAATACAACGAAAAAGACCGAAACGCCACGCACCTAACAAGGCTTGAGAAAGATGAAATAACAAGGGGGAATAAACAAAGGCCCAACTACTGAAAAGGAGTTTCATCCCTATATGTTGTTTTGAAATCCTCTATATTATTTGAGCTGGACATTTTTCCAAGTCGGTTGCCCTATGGACACTCACACAGACCCGACTTCCACGTTTGGTTGTTGGTCTGTTTGTGACGTCACTGCCCGACCGTTGACCTTTAGCTTAAAATAGCTCTTGCGGAATCTCACATTCAAAATGGCGCTGGTTTTGAAACGTTCAGTTGACCGTATTTTCTGTCCTTTTTGCCAAAATAAACGCATTACAACCTAGTCGAGGCCTGAAAATGTTTTAAACAAGTGAGTAATAGACTGTTTCTTCTCTTCGAACGTTAGTACAGACCTATATGTTGTTTTGAAACGATTTGGAATGATTTTGTGGCCCGAAACTGCCTTTACAGGCCCTTTAACCAGTCAAAGGTGGTTTCAAAAAAATTCATTCCTATGATGTTTGGCAACATCTGTTTGAAAATCGGCAAGATGTGTCGTCTGTTCCAGGAAGGATTTCCCTGCATAATAAGTTAAGGTAAGTCTTGAAAGGTACACCAGAAGATAGCTTAGGGATTAATCTAATTATTTAGACTTTGTTTAAATAATTTCATGAATTTTTGCAGACCCGTGGGTGAAAAACCAAGTTCAACCCGATCGAAGTTTGAAGTTGACAAACTGATCAGGCAGGCATGAGCGAGTGCGTCTACAGAAATAACACTGACCTATGCATGCTGAAATTAAGCAAATCAAGACCATGAATGGACTGAATATGTAGGTTTATTGTATTAATGAAGAGATATATATTCATACTTATAAAATCATAGTTTAGTAATTACGGGTAACGACAAATTAGCCGACAAACTGCAACCCTTTTCTTCGCCCAGCAACATTTGGACTCACCTGATTTTGTTTACGATAAAGAGCAATGGAGTTTTATGGACAAGTCCAACTTTGACTGGGAGGGTAAAGGCACGTAGGAGAGATACCCTTGGTACATACCAAAATTGTTTTCTTCTTGTTCTTTTTCGGTTGTCGTTTTTAACTTGTATTTTTGTTGAGTGAATTAACAGGAGTTCTCCGTCAAGCAGTCCCACCTCTATGATTTAAAAAATAAATAAAATAATTGAGGGTACAATAACAATTATGCCCAACCAACAATTACATGCAACAACTTTGTTAACAAGAAGTAGATCTGATTTTGTTGTTGTTGTTTTAACTTGTAATTTTGTTGACAGATCCAACTAGAGTGAATTAACAGCCAGTCTTGCCTCTATGATTATGATGAATGATTAAAAGAATTTTTTTAAAGGGTACAATAACAATTATATGCAACAACTTTAAGTCAACAAGGAATGGATCTGATTTTATTTTTTTTAAATTCAATTTGTATTTTTGTTGACAAATCCAACTTGGGTGAATTAACAGGAGCTCTGTATCAGTCAGTCTGTGTTTTGTTGTTTTAAAAAAATAATTTAAAAAATTGGGGTACAATAACAACTATATCAGTACATGCAACAACTTTATGTTAACAAGGAATGGATCTGATTGGAGGGGGAAGGGGGGGGGGGGTGTTCAACTTGTATTTTTGTTGACAAATCCAACTTAAGTGAATTAACAGCTCTCTGTCAGTCCCACCTCTGTGATTTAACTTTTGTTGTTGGGCAAGTTGGTTTAGATTATCTCTTCAAAATTCAACTCTTATTTTTGTTGTTGACTTTTTTTTTCTCTCTCTTCTCTCTCTCCTCTCTCCTCTCTCTCTCTCCTCCTCCTCTCTCTCTCTCCTCCTCTCTCTCTCTCTCACACACACACACACACACAACACACACACACACACTACCACCACCACACACACAGACTAAGAGTCTCTCTGAACCTTGATTACTAATACTAGATTAGTTCATGAATACTTGTAATTCCATGTTCAACTGGTTATTAACTGTTCCAAGAATTTTTGGCTTGTTTTTTTGATTTTTGGTTGTTTGCTTTTTACCTGTACCACCTCATCTTCTTAGTTCTCTTCAGGTCTCAGACTAGGCCAGTTTAGTGGAGCCAGTACTATAGTACTAGTGGTGTTGTTAAAGTAACTTAAAGTCAGTTTTTGCAATGAACTGTCACTACTGTTGGTATTGTCTATTATTGTATTAATTTATGTTTTTGTTTTTTTCTGCTTTCAGTAGAAATTGCCTACTTCAGCTGACAAGTTTATGATTGCTCATCTATCCGCTGCCTGGTGGCAGAGTCACAGAAAACATTCTGAAAAGGCTGCAATGCCCGAAACCAGGTTCCAGCCATGGGTGAACTTCCCCGGGCATTATATTCATCACAGTTTTTTTTCTCATAAAATTGACTGTAGTGTTAGTGCAAGCCTGAAGATTTCAGATTTTAAGAATGAGAATGTTTTAAGATTAAGAAAGGTTATATTTTTGGGGTATGCTTTGTGTATTTTATTACATCAGTTGCACACACAACAAAAATAATTTTGTTAATCTGAACAGAGTGTACATAATTATGTAAAGTTTTGAAATAATTATGCGCTTACAGAGTTTGGTTGTCCTTTGTGGTCCCAAGGCTGGGAATTTACATTTAAATCAAACTTCTTCCAGATTCTATTTTATTGACACATGTATGGTTGGATGTTGTATAATAAATGGACATTAACATCATCATCATAGCTTTTCTTCATAAGAAGAGTGACTGGAGTGACTGAGATGAGATGCAAATGCTAGCGTGAGCCTGACAATTTCAGATTTTAAAAATGAGAATGTTATATTTTTCGTTGTTTTGTGCTACATCAGTTACATATATACAACAAAAACGACTGTTTAATACTTGTGACTCGTGTTGCCTGCTAGTAGCTAACTGGTTACTCATGTCTCATCTTGGAAAGTGTTAAAGTGCTTGGTCATTTCCCTTTATATTTTTCTCTCCTTGCTTACTTCCCTTGGCCACTTAAGTTATGTACAGTTTTAGATGTCAATAAAACATGAATTATATTTAAAAAAAGGTTTTTATGTTCCTGATTTGTTCTTTCTGTGTTGTTTTGATTATTTGTCCACATTTTGATTTTGATTAAATCAACTTTGAAAAAAGTGCTTTGTCTCCTGGTAAATTGTTTTGAGTATTTTCTCATAAAAAAGCATTTTTCAGACTGGCATTTCTCAGCAACCACTTATCCACATAACACACACATTTGTATATACCTACATTATATACATAGTGTTTCTTCTGTAAAAGATCACAGCTGTAACACACATGACCAAAAGGTTACGTTAGTTTGAAAATGCCACCTTTAGGTCAAAATGCCTTGCCCAAGTTAACTTCAAAGTGAAATAATTAATAATAATAAAATATTAAAAATCATATTAAATATTACTAAAAACATCACAGCCAAAGAATAATGCTATTAAGATCGGCACCATACATTTTTAGAACTCTGGAAGGCAGACTGGCATGGTCACTATAATTATGTCGAACATTATATTTCCACAGCTCGTGTTGTAATTGTAATGTTCAACACCTAACTTGACGACTTTAACCTGTGTAAATTCAAATTGTCTACCATATATGATGATTTGTTTGAAGACGCAGTTTGTAAACAAAACGAATGAGCGACTTTGCTGGCTTGAGCATTGCACTGCCCAAATAGGCTCAGCGCCACTTGGCTTGTGTAGGGGAGATCATTTGCAGCTGACTTCAGCTTTGTCAAAGCCCCAAATGTGCCCAGCGCCACCAAGTGGGGCGATCCGCAGCTAAGTTGCCCACTGCATTAAGTGCAAGCAAAAAATGTAAAGAGTACAATCAGAATATACTGTTTATGACCAATCTACTGTCGCACATTACAATTTCAACACACACTCATGTTGTAAGAAACTCGGTGAAAACAAATTTACGAAAGCATCTGAACAAACTTTAGATTAACAGCATAACAAAAACTCACTCTGTATGCTAACATTCCGATACTTTTAAAAGATTCAGCATATATACCAATATAAATATCATCGTATAACCGTAAGATTTGACTAAATCTTTGATGAACATTTAAATTATGTTGAACATTATGCCTTTTACGGCCTTCAAAAATATTACCACACACCTTTCGCATATCACAACATCTCTTCCATGCGGCCATGTGCTCAAAGCAAACGACCCAGATGTGTAACATGACTGGATGTAGTGCAAAAGCGTGAACACTTTTTTCCCCTTCTGTTTGCTTGTTTAGTCTAATACTTTGTTGAACGTTATTTCTTGCAACAATTTTATGAAGCATGGCAAAATATATTTTAAAAACTACCCAGACATTTGGCAGTAAAATAAAACATTGGCGCCTGATGCAGTGACGTACCACAATGACTGGAGCAAAGTTTCGACGAAAGAGAAAACTCGGTTCTTCACTAGATTGTCTGTGGATGCTAGTTATGAAACATTTCAACACACATAACATTCGATCGAGGGACATTTCAGAGCCTCTAACTCCAAAAACAAAACTTAGTGATAATTGATTTTATATGCACTGTGTAAAGCGATATCTCCTTTGTGCAAATCGGTGACTGAGGTAATGTTTTGATTCACCATGTACATGAATGAAAGCACTCACCGTGAGCGTGTCTGTTTTTAGGGGTCGAATTCTGTGGCGTGTTTCACTTTCAAAAAATAATATTTCTCCAGCTGCTCCAGATTTGGAGCTCATAAAAGTCATATTGTTTCCACTGTGATACTGACCAATTATGAAACCACACACACAGAGCAACAACAAGACAAAGTATTTGAAACAAATTTTATTGACAGTAAAAAATCCAAGCCCCCATTTGCGCACCTTTTGGCACTAAGTCATATATATATATCAAGCGAAGAACCTTTTTTTTCCTCTTTTTTTCAGTTTTTATTTTTGATGTGAATCATGCTCCTTTAATGTTTGATCTAGATCCAGCTTCCTAGTAAGTGCATGCTTCGTATTTTTTGTATTAATTACAGACTAATTAAACACTTTTGTTACAAATGTTGGCCTCATTCGCTAGATATGACTATGACTTATGACAATATGAGCCTGTTGGAATGATTCTGATGATATTTTGTGATCCACAATATGGCGTTTAAAATGTTCCAGGAATTTCCGACTGTCTCCTGTGTGCAGAGTGAAGTTAACTGTGGATTGTAATTATGCTCCTTGATGTGATCTATGCTTTGATCTGCTGCGCATCAGAACTGGAAGCCTATTGGGTGGTTCAGTGAAGCTGGTTTGCATGAGTGAATGCCTTTTGTAATCTTTCAAAGTTTCATGCAAGAAGTTGCAATAGGTTGCAGTGACACCTCCGGGCCGATTTCTGAGTAGGCATTGCTTCATGCTGTGTATAACATTGGAAGTTGAACCTAGAATTGCGAAGAAGTACAAATGCCACCACTGTTGCAGTTGCGTACATTACCTGGGAAAGGGGATTGAGGGTGAGAGAAAAATGTCTATGCATCATTTTTGGGCTGGCCAGAAGATTGCGAGTTCATGGAAAAAATGTGTTTTGGGGCGTCCTATAGCACGAGCAACAAGTTATTGCTTGTTGTCAGACACATTCTGACTATGGGCCTCCCAAAATGTCTTTAAAGTTGGCAGTGTAAAATTCACTGTCACCGCCTTCCATTTCGAAGAAAGTATACATCGGAAGTAAAAGCATCCAAAGGACTTAAGAGATGCCGGGCAAAAGTCAAGGGAGTTAAAAAAAACGCCTGAACCGCCCAATATATTGTGTGTGTGTGATACTTTTGCAGTGTTATGAATTATGATGAATGTGGTAATAAAAGTCAAACATGATCGGACTGCTGTTTGCTAAAAAAAAAATTATTTACAGAATTTTTATGCCTGTGTGCACACACATTGTCATCTTTTTCTTTAGTGTCCAACTTCAACATTCTCAGGGGTCATGCTCATTAAAAAAAAAAAAAAGCGTAAATATTGCACTCACAAAAAAAAATGGGGCGGGGGGGGGCGGCGGGGGGGCGTACGCATTTTAGCCACATTGCTGCATCATCGTATGCAAAATGACAACATCAACTGATTCAAAAAGTTATGGCTCATTGGTGGCTGCCGCGTCACTCAGCACTAGATCTACTTGCAAACTTGTCATCTCAGCTGTGGCTTGATCCGCATTCCTCTCTGGCACACACAGCACTGCAAGTCCAGTCAATGAAGGGCAGAATCTGGACGACCAAATAAATGTGTAAGCTACCGTAATTTTTGGTCTTTAACTTTAAGGCAATGATACTTCCCCCAAAATCTGATCCATGTGCCTTACAGTTGGTAGTGCCCCATCTGTGAATAATATTCACACACTTTTCCAAAGAATTATTAATTATTTGAAATCAAATCCTAACGAATCTGTATTCGGAAGTGGAAGAGGCAATTTGGTCTCTGTATGAGGAACCAGAAATCGCATATCTTGCCAAACTGCTCAGTGATAATTATTGTCAGGTTAATGGACAGAGGACACAATCCCAGACATGGAATTTGGAACAACTCAATATGCGTAGTCTTAACTGTCAGCGTATATCGGAATTTACTCAAAGGTAGAAGACTACACAACCGAAAACAAAACACACGTTGACACTGATTACGAATGAGACAAAATGGCGGCAGCTATGATTTCAACTTCATCTCATTACCGAATCCCACATAGACAAGAACTGGGTTTGCCGACTTCAGAAAATGATGCTGAGTACAATGTTTCAATCTATTCAGACTTTTTGTGAACGGCATATTTTTGGAATGCTTCCTTTTTAAAAAATAACTTCACTGATGGACTTTCTTTTTACTATTTCGTCTGCTCATTTTATAGATCAGCTACATTTAAGTTACTCCATCATTTTGGCTTTGTTTGTGTACTCTACGTTATGCTGTACACATTTTTTGTACCACTGATGCAAAATACGTTATTTTTTCGCGTCAGTTGACGCAAATCTCTGAAAGACAGCGTGACCCCTGTTTGGTGTTTCCATAATCCACCAAACTTTGACATGGACTACAGGATCTTTAACATGTGTATATAATCTTTTTGCATGTGTATACACACAGGGGGCCTTGGTTTATAGTCTCATCAGAAGGACTTGTCGAGTCGGTACAGAATTTGACTCCAGAGAAATCTCAGGGCAAGCACAAAGCCTAGCATGTAACAGTCATCCATCAGTGTGATGTCCACACTCAGTCATGATTAACTTTGGCTTTTGAGAGCTCCACCACTCCGCTCTTGCTCTCCGCCACCGACTCTCCACATGAGATTGTGTTTGTGTGTATTTCACTATCAATAGAATAGGCATGTGGGTGCATGCGTGTGTGTTGGTGAAACTGAAACGGTGAAAGTTACTTTCATGTGTGTCTCACTTGTGTCCTGCCAGGCGCCCATTGGCTCAAGGCCGCCTGGTGACAGCTCCACCCCAGTCGTTACCTTGTCGTCCACATTTACAACAGGGTGAATATATGTTCATTTATATTTACAACATTACTCCACAGCTGTAAAGTGAACACTACTTGTGATCAAACACAGTGATGTGATTATTCAAAATAACTGCTCCCCCTCTACTTCTTTTTTTTTTTAACCAGTCAAACCAGTTAAAAACAATTGTGTTAGTTACCTGGAAACCATCTTGTTTAATACTGTTGTTTCTGTGTAAACAAAATGATTTGTTTTTGCTTTTCATTTTTATAGCATTGCAAAGGGTAGATCAAACATACTAGAGGTTAAAAACAATGCTCTTTTAATCAAAAATTGCAGAATGTGCATATTTTTATTTCAAGCACTCCTTTTGTTTATGCCAAAAGGTTTTACCACAGTTCACACACACACACACACACACACACACACTCACACTCACACACACACACACACACACACACACACACACACACACTAACCTTCCCTCAGTGCTGCAGAAGAACTGCAGACAGAAAAGAGTTAAAACAAACTTTGTGTTAATATTTGATTAACAGTATTAACTATTGGGTGAACCGTTGCAATGCTGAATTGGAAACTACCATGGGCTACCAATCTGAGGAACTCAAAAACAAAATGAAACTATGAAATTGCCACAAGCATACAGGAAAAAGGCCATGTAACAGAATACAGCTAGCTAATATTGCTGGACTTGGAGTATTAAAATATTTTGCTCAATTTAGAAGCCATGTGTTGCAACTGTTATGCTAAGTAGCCTAAAATTCATTTATAATCACTGTTTAACTGTTTAAGTGTTGTTTTGTAGAGCTCTTCAGAAAGGGGTTTACCCCCAAAATTTGCATGTCTTGTCATATTAAATGAGCATTCTTTTTAACCAAGCATGTTTTCAGAGGTCTTTACTATTAAATCATTGCAATATATACAAATCAGACAAAGCAAAGTACACAGTAATGTTTTACAGTTTATTTCTTTATTGCAACTGAGACCAGAAAATCAATCAGATAGTACATTTCCATTGACAAGAGAGATATCCAGTCTTGAATGGGGTGACCCCACTATGGGTACAGTTTCTGAGAACCACCCATGTGCCATTATGCATAAATACATACAAAAAAATTACCCTTTTTTGTCCACGAACATGCCTGGGAACACAAAGGAGAGATCTTGATGCTGATCTGAGAGGGCAAGAAGGGATGTGTCTGTAGAGAAGGTAGGGGGGAGGGGTGCATTTTCCTGAACTGACCCATGTGTAGCAGAGAGAATCTTGTGGAAGATCTGTTTCTGAATGGGGAGCCAGGGAAGCTGTCTATGAATGGGAGTGATATGATCTTCCTTTTTTGCATTTCATTGCAGTTTATATTATACATGAGAACAGTTTTGCATTTGTTTATAAATGACAGAGTTTGGTTGTCCTGAGGTGACCCTGTGCTGTTGAAAGGATGCGAAAATCCAATTACTCACTAACTAACTGTTTTACTTAATCAGTGTTATACTGCTTGACTGCCTGTGGCTATGTACATGTGAGTGGATGGTTTGTCAGTCACAGTGTCAGTCCGTGATTATAGGACAGGGTGGTTTGTCAGTCACAGTGTCAGTGATTATGGATTATGTAGGACATTTATGTCTGCAAATGTGTGTTGGTTGTTAAGATCATTGAATGTTTGAGAGGATGTATTGTAAAGCATGTTGAGCCTGTATTATTTATGGAATTGTGCCATACAAAAATTATAAGAAATCTTTGTTTTGTTATTTATCTATCAGATTTTATCAGTTAAAAACACAAAGATTATTCGGTACAATTACAACTGAAAGTTTGCAAATTATAGAGTGAAGAGTTTGTAGGAATTTTGTCTGAGCATAACTGTTATTGTTCTTAAAAAATGGTGATAAAACTACTGCTTGTAATATCAAATCAGAATTAATCTGTGATATTGATGGTGAATGCTTCTTTGATACAGAAAAGGGATTTTGTTATACTCAGCTTTTAGCATAGAACATGTGCATTGAAGTTACAAAGGGGGTGGGCACATTTATTTTGTATACATACTCAACTTTGATACCCCCTTATGCAAAAACAGTCACCCTTTAACTGTTTGTTCTTTCCCAGGTGAGGTGAATCAAAGTGATAGCCAGGTGTCGTTTTTGTCAGCATACACCAACAGGGAAGACCCAAACACAACACCACGGAGGTGAGATGCTCTCCATCTGATATTATAGAATTATTTGATCACTACCATCAACAATACAATACAATTCAGATAGATGCTTAGAATTATGTACTACGTTTCATCAAGGAAGAGCAAATAAAAACACGATGAATGATTCAGCAGTATGGGGCACAACATCAGACATCATCATGTTTGGAAAGAAGCGTCATTTATCAAGAAATTGACTGATGCTTTTTACATAAAATCATAATAACTAAAAGTTGACTTGGCAAACCGCCATAAACCTTTGCAACCATTAGCAAGATATAACCAACACAAGGAGGGGTCACTAGGTTATTTTCTGTGACCATTAGCAAGATAATAACCAACACAAAAGGAGAGGGGTCACTAGGAATAAGGTTATTTTCTGTGACCATTAGAAAGATATAACCAACACAAAAGGAAAGAAGGGGTCACTAGGATATTTTCTGTGACCATTAGCAAGACACAACCCTGTCATCTTTTAAAGCCAAAGTGAAAACCGTCCTCTTCTCACAATATTTCCATCCTAATATCAGTACCCAGTTTCTACTGCAATCATTGTGTGCGTGTGTGTTTTTGTAGTGCGTTTTTTCTTCTTTTTTTCCTTTTTTGTATAATACTTTTATGTAAATTGTTTCAGTAGGATTATGCTCTACATGTGTATAGAATATCATATTTAGGTTAATATGTATCATGTGAGCACTCAGGGTGTTGATGAGCACATGATAACCATGTACATTATTATTATTATAACCAACATGAAAGGAAAGGGGGGGTGACTAGGTTATTTTCTGTGACCATTAGCAAGATAATAACCAACACAAAAGGAAAGGAGGGGTCACTAGGAATAAGGTTATTTTCTGTGACCATTAGAAGGATATAACCAACACAAAAGGAAAGAAGGGGTGACTGGGATCTTTTCTGTGTCCATTAACAAGACGTAACCAACGCAAAAGGAAAGGAGGGGTCACTAGGATCTTTTCTGTGACCATTAGCAAGACATAACCAACGCAAAAGGATAGGAGGGGTCACTAGGATCTTTCTGTGACCATTAGCAAGACATAACTTTTGGGAAAGGAGGGGTCACTAGTTGTTTTTATATATACCATTAACAAGACCTAACCAACACAAAAGGAAAGGAGGGATGACTAGGATATTTTCTGTGACCATTAACAAGACATAACCAACATGAAAGGAAAGAAGGGGTCACTAGGTTATTTTCTGTGACCATTAACAAGACATAACCAACATGAAAGGAAAGAAGGGGTCACTAGGATATTTTCTGTGACCATTAGCAGGACATAACCAACATGAAAGGAAAGGAGGGGTCACTAGGATATTTTCTGTGTCCATTAACAAGACGTAACCAATGCAAAAGGAAAGGAGGGGTTACTAGGATATTTTCTGTGACCATTAGCAGGACATAACCAACGCAATAGGAAAGGAGGGGTCACTAGGTTATTTTCTGTGACCATTAGCAGACATAACCAACATGAAAGGAAAGAAGGGGTCACTAGGATATTTTCTGTGACCATTAGCAGACATAACCAACATGAAAGGAAAGAAGGGGTCACTAGGATATTTTCTGTGACCATAGCAAGACATAATCAACATGAAAGGAAAGAAGGGGTCACTAGGATATTTTCTGTGACCATTAGCAGACATAACCAACATGAAAGGAAAGGAGGGGTCACTAGGATATTTTCTGTGACCATTAGCAGACATAACCAACATGAAAGGAAAGGAGGGGTCACTAGGATATTTTCTGTGACCATTAGCAGACATAACCAACATGAAAGGAAAGGAGGGGTCACTAGGATATTTTCTGTGACCATTAGCAGACATAACCAACATGAAAGGAAAGAAGGGGTCACTAGGATATTTTCTGTGACCATTAGCAGACATAACCAACATGAAGGGAAAGGAGGGGTCACTAGGATATTTTCTGTGACCATTAGCAGACATAACCAACATGAAAGGAAAGGAGGGGTCACTAGGATATTTTCTGTGACCATTAGCAGACATAACCAACATGAAAGGAAAGGAGGGGTCACTAGGATATTTTCTGTGACCATTAGCAGACATAACCAACATGAAAGGAAAGGAGGGGTCACTAGGATATTTTCTGTGACCATTAGCAGACATAACCAACATGAAAGGAAAGAAGGGGTCACTAGGATATTTTCTGTGACCATTAGCAGACATAACCAACATGAAAGGAAAGGAGGGGTCACTAGGATATTTTCTGTGACCATTAGCAGACATAACCAACATGAAAGGAAAGGAGGGGTCACTAGGATATTTTCTGTGACCATTAGCAGACATAACCAACATGAAAGGAAAGGAGGGGTCACTAGGATATTTTCTGTGACCATTAGCAGACATAACCAACATGAAAGGAAAGGAGGGGTCACTAGGATATTTTCTGTGACCATTAGCAGACATAACCAACATGAAAGGAAAGAAGGGGTCACTAGGATATTTTCTGTGACCATTAGCAGACATAACCAACATGAAAGGAAAGGAGGGGTCACTAGGATATTTTCTGTGACCATTAGCAGACATAACCAACATGAAAGGAAAGAAGGGGTCACTAGGATATTTTCTGTGACCATTAGCAGACATAACCAACATGAAAGGAAAGAAGGGGTCACTAGGATATTTTCTGCACAGTGCAGCACACCTCTTGAACTCATGAAATGCAGGGTCACTAGGATATTTTCTGTGACCAGTTGCAGTACAGCCATAAAACCCATTAAAGAACATTTTCTTGATTAGCAGACAACCAACATGAAAGGGGGCATGGTTATTTTCTGTGACCATTGCAGACATAACACAACATGAAAAAAGGACTCACTAAATTTTCTGTGACCCGTTGCAGCAGCACATTTCCTGTAAAGCAGACATACATGAAAGGAAAGAAGGGGCATAGGATATTTTCTGCACAGTGACAACCTCTTGCAGGTTCATAAATTCTAACTTAAAGATTGGATTTGTTGCCATGAGGTGACCCAGTGCTGTTGACAGGCTCATAAAACCCAATTACTACCCAGCTAAATTACTTACTTATTGCACAGTGCAGACACACCAACTGGAACTGTTCATAAATTCCACTTGTGTTGGCATGTGTCTTTTACTGTCCTGAGGTGACCCAGTGCAGTTGGCAGGGCCTTAAAACCCAATTACTAACTAGCTAAACAACTTATTGCACAGTGCAGCACACACCAGTTTCAACTGTTAAATGCTTAGAATTACAAATTTTAACTTCTGGTTGTTAAGTGTACTTTTTGTTTGCATAAAAAGAAGTGAGTCATTGTTTAATCTGCTGAGCTGGTTGACTAGCCTTGTGGGCATGGCAAAAAAAGTTATAATTTAAAAAAATAAAAAATAATGAATGTGATTGTAATTTGTAACTTTGCAAGATGGTTTGGTAGAACTTATTAAGCTTTACCTGTTTATGCCACATTCAGTGGCTTGGCCACATTTCACGGTCACACCAGCATCAAACAACTGCATAAATTGAAAATGGCATGATTTGGTAAGTTCTTATTTGATCCAGTTCAGCTTTCCAATTGGTTTCCTTGATTATAACTGTCATGGTTGGCGGGGTGTAAAAAAATAATCTGTCCTTGCCTTATGGGGGCTGGTGAAAAAGTTTGTGGCCCCCACATGAAGCTTGTGTCGAAGGAAATTGTTCACCGGTTACTTTTCAACATAGTCACCCCTCAACTTCACACTCTACTTCCAGGGTCACTACAGTGCCGTGATGCCTGCCTGGAAGGCCTTGTCTTTGCTCTTCAACTTATGCACAGCAACCGTAGCATCTTGAGAAAAATGCTTACAACCAAACATGACGCTACACACAGTCACATGTATTTTTTTTAAAGAACAACCCCGCACCTACCTAGCAGAACTTAAGCCTCATGTGCCTGCTGCAGAGCAGAATTCTGTGCAAACCAGCACTAGTCAGAGTTTCTGTGTTGTCCTTTGCGACATGATGCTGAGCTGCAAAATGGTTGGTCCCACATGGAAATGAACATTGGGAAACTAGTAGTAATGCACCTCACGGTGCATGTGCTGCCAGATAATCATGCTGTTTATTGATGTCTGTTTACCATCAGTATCAGTGTGACACATAATCTTACTGTTTATTAATGTCTGTTTGCCTGCACTGTCCGTGTGCCAGATAACTATTCTGTTTATTAATGTGTGTTTACTCATCACTGTATATGTGGCAGATAATCATGCTGTTTGTTGATCAGTTTTGTACCTGGATGTATCAGGGTGGTGCCACATGCCACGGAGCATATTTCACCTCTCCCTAGTCCTCCAGTGCAGTCCTTGGAACTCTCTGACAATGACAGCAACTTGGGTACAGCGCAGACCACCCCAAAGGTAAACTTCACTTCTGTGCCAGTGAATGAATCAGTGATGGAAGTGAACACAAAAAGGTTAAAAAGAAGGCTTAAGTTAATTAGACAATACAGTATGTGTGCAAATATTCAGTTAAAACCCCCTTTTCAGGCAGTAAACAGATAGATAACAGATTAGCAAATGATGATAGGAGTGAAATTGTATGTACTTAGCTTTCATAATGATAAGAAGGAAGTTTTATGTAATCACATGGCACTGTGTAATCAAGTGGCAGTGTGTAACCATGTGGCACTGTATGCGTTGTGACTTCAGGTGGACCATTCAGTATTGTAATCAAGTGGCACTGTGTAAACAAGTGGTACTGTGTAACCATGTGGCACTGTATGCGTTGTGACTGCAGGTGGACCATTCAGTATTGTAATCAAGTGGCAGTGTGTAATCAAGTGGCAGTGTGTAACCATGTGGCACTGTATGCGTTGTGACTGCAGGTGGACCATTCAGTATTGTAATCACATGGCAGTGTGTAACCATGTGGCACTGTATGCGTTGTGACTGCAGGTGGACCATTCAGTATTGTAATCAAGTGGCAGTGTGTAACCAAGTGGCACTGTATGCGTTGTGACTGCAGGTGGACCATTCAGTATTGTAATCACGTGGCACTGTGTAACCATGTGGCACTGTATGTGTTGTGACTGTAGGTGAACCATTCAGTATTGTAATCACAGGTGGCACTGTGTAACCATGTGGCACTGTATGGTTGTGACTGAGGTGGACCATTCAGTATTGTAATCACATGGCATGTGTAATCAAGTGGCAGTGTGTAACCATGTGGCACTGTATGTGTTGTGACTGCAGGTGGACCATTCAGTATTGTAATCACGTGGCAGTGTGTAACCCTGTGGCACCATATACGTCCCCCGAAGGGAGGCCGGGGATGTCTGAGGTCTCCCTCCTGTCTGGAATCTCAGGGCTGTCATTTGATTCCCCTTTCCTATCTCCTCTCTTGTTTTTTTTGGCCTAGTCCTCTTGCTCTTTCTGTCTTGTCATTTTTCTGTTAATGGTCCATTCTCCTGACTTTTTTTCCATAAAACTCAAATATTTTTAGTTAAGGGTTAGGCTTTTTATATGGCTCTTGTTGAGCAGCTAGGAGATGATAGTTGGTAGGTGGTATGTGCAGCTTGCTGCCATATGGCACTGTATTTGCCATTATGCATTTATATATAAAAATAATAATTATATTGTGTCTGTCCATTCCTTTTTTATGTTTTTCTTTAACGTGGTATCAATAAATTAGACAGAATAGTCGACGATACCAGCATGTCCTAGCCTTATGTGCTCTTTAACAGGGGTAATATTGAAGGGACTAACTCTTCAAAAATTTGTGTCTGATGTTTGTGTATGCATGTTTTATGTTTGTGAAGTGATTGGTTTTGTAGATTGACTTGACAGAGGGTTGATATATATGTGAGAAGAGTTTAGAAATGTGTATTTGCTTATAACCTGAGTTTGACTGTCCTGAGGTGACCCTGTGTGGTTGACAGGACCGTAAGATCCAATTACTACTACTACTACTACTATATATGCGTTGTGACTGCAGGTGGACCATTTAGTATTGTAATCAAGTGGCAGTGTGTAACCATGTGGCACTGTATGTGTTGTGACTGTAGGTGAACCATTCAGTATTGTAATCACATGGCAGTGTGTAATCAAGTGGTACTGTGTAACCATGTGGCACTGTATGCGTTGTGACTGCAGGTGGACCATTCAGTATTGTAATCACATGGCACTGTGTAATCAAGTGGCAGTGTGTAACCATGTGGCACTGTATGTGTTGTGACTGTAGGTGGACCATTCAGTATTGTAATCACGTGGCACTGTGTAACCATGTGGCACTGTATGTGTTGTGACTTCAGGTGGACCATTCAATATTGTAATCAAGTGGCACTGTGTAAACAAGTGGCAGTGTGTAACCATGTGGCACTGTATGCGTTGTGACTGCAGGTGGACCATTCAGTATTGTAATCAAGCGGCAGTGTGTAAACAAGTGGCAGTGTGTAACCATGTGGCACTGTATGCGTTGTGACTGCAGGTGGACCATTCAGTATTGTAATCACATGGCAGTGTGTAACCATGTGGCACTGTATGCATTGTGACTGCAGGTGGACCATTCAGTATTGTAATCAAGTGGCAGTGTGTAACCAAGTGGCACTGTATGTGTTGTGACTTCAGGTGGACCATTCAGTATTGTAATCAAGTGGCACTGTGTAAACAAGTGGTACTGTGTAACCATGTGGCACTGTATGCGTTGTGACTGCAGGTGGACCATTCAGTATTGTAATCAAGTGGCACTGTGTAAACAAGTGGTACTGTGTAACCATGTGGCACTGTATGCGTTGTGACTGCAGGTGGACCATTCAGTATTGTAATCAAGTGGCAGTGTGTAAACAAGTGGCAGTGTGTAACCATGTGGCACTGAATGCGTTGTGACCGCAGGTGGACCATGCAGCAGGCAGAGGGCAGAGCCAGGCTCCAGGTGCGCAGGTTCCTGTTCATCACCATCCACACGTCGTGGTGCTTGATGCCTCAGCACTCAGTCATGAACCTGACACAGCTGATGTACACTGTGTTATTGGTTATGAGAGATCGCCGGTTACTGTCATCTGCCACAGTCAGTCAGCCCACTCCAACAGCCTCAGGTAGGATGCGCTTAGGACTCCCTGTGTAAATTTTAACTGCTTACCAGAGCCTGTGGATGCAAATGTGTCTGCCATGATGGTAAACAAACTCACAGCCCAAATCAGATTTATTTTTCAGCATCACTCACATCTTTTAAATCTAGCCTCAAAGTGCATCTCTTTCATGGTTCCTTCACCTGAAACTAACACGGGCAGGGGGGCTGTGGGACATAGGACTAATGTGAAGAGGCTGCTGTTACTGCCATTTTGCAGCTGCTCTGTGTGTGTTGTGTGTGTGTGTGTGTGTGTGTGTGTGTGTGTGTGTGTGTGTGTGTGTGTGTGCATGAGTTTGGAATTATAATGTGTATGTATGTGTAATTATAATGTGTTGGTGTGAAATGTTTTTACCTTGATGTTTGTTTCCACAGTACTTGTCCTTTTAACTGAATGTTATGGTTCTATTGTTGATAATGTACAGCGCTGTGATGTAGTTATGGCACCATATATAAAAGAGTTATTTTAGCGTCAGTCACAGTGTATATAACACCAGTATCAAGCAGACAGTCACAAAACAAGGCATGTACAGGTGAGAGTGTTGCGATGAATGGCTGGCTGTTGTTGCAGTACTGATGGGGGGGGGGGGGGGGACATGTACAGGTGAGACTGAGAGTGTGTTGTGAAAGCTGGCTATTGTTGCAGTACTGATTTTTTTTGGGGGGGAACATGTACAGGTGAGAGTGTTGCGATGAATGGCTGGCTGTTGTTGCAGTACTGATGGGGGGGGGGGGGGGGGATTACAAGCGAGAATGTTGCAATGAATAGATGGCTGTTGGTGCAGTGCTGATGGACTGATTTGGGGGGTGGGGGGGTGGGTGGGGGGGCATGTACAGGCGAGAGTGTTTTGATGAATGGCTGGCTGTTGTTGCAGTGCTGATGGTGAGAAAGGGGTTGGGGGGGTGTACAGGTGAGAGTGTGTTGTGATGAGTGGTCTGTTGTTACAGTACTGATTGTGTGGGAGGGGGTTACAGTGTGTACAGGTGAGAGTGTGTTGTGATGAATGGCTGGCTGTTGTTGCAGCACAGATAGACTGATGGGGGGGGGGGGGGGGGACATGTACAGGTGAGAGTGTGTTGTGATGAATGGCTGGCTGTTGTTGCAGCACAGATGGACTGATTGGGGGGGGAGGGGGGGACATGTACAGGTGAGAGTGTGTTGTGATGAATGGCTGGCTGTTGTTGCAGTACAGATGGACTGATTGGGGGGGAGGGGGGGACATGTACAGGTGAGAGTGTGTTGTGATGAATGGCTGGCTGTTGTTGCAGTACAGATGGACTGATGGGGGGGGGGGGGGACATGTACAGGTGAGAGTGTGTTGTGATGAATGGCTGGCTGTTGTTGCAGCACAGATGGACTGATTGGGGGGGGGAGGGGGGGACATGTACAGGTGAGAGTGTGTTGTGATGAATGGCTGGCTGTTGTTGCAGTACTGATTGGGGGGGGGGGGGGGGGGGGCATGTACAGGTGAGAGTATTGCAATGAATGGCTGGCTGTTGTTGCAGTGCTGATGGTGGGGAAGGGGTTTGGGGCATGTACAACTACAAGTGAGAGTGTGTTGTGATGAATGGCTGGCTGTTGTTGCAGTGGTGATGGCAGGGACACCACCTGGCAGGTACATGTAGACCAGGTACCAAGAGCCTGTGTGACCTCATCACCTGCTGCTGTTTCCCCTCTTTCTGGAGCTGCTTTGGATTTGGGTCTGTTTGCTTTAGTTTTGTATAGATGAAGATGTATGGGTCTGTTTGCTTTAGTTTTGTATAGATGAAGATGTATGGGTCTGTTTGCTTTAGTTTTGTATAGATGAAGATGTACTGGGTCTGTTTGCTTTAGTTTTGTATAGATGAAGATGTATGGGTCTGTTTGCTTTAGTTTTGTATAGATGAAGATGTATGGGTCTGTTCACTTCAGTTTTGTATAGATGGAGATGTATATTCTTCTTGAATAACTTGGGTCTAATTGTGGTTGGTTGTTCTGTCATTGCCAAACACAAAGGCAAGAGAGGAGGTTTGGCATTGCTCTTTCAGGGGCCGACACACTTGTTAGCCTGGGACTCCCAGCGATGACTATTTTAAGACAAGGCTTCATGGCTTTCAGCTCCATCACCTGGAATATTCATAATAAAATGAATCGCCTCGTCTGTAATGAAGTGCTGCACCACAATCTTGGCACCGAGATCTGACACGCTGACAATTTGGCGTTTTTGTTTTTGGTGCTTAATGACTCTTAGAACTCCTAAACATAATGAAAATGGTGCTGTCACCAAGCAAGCTTCTGCCTCATCATCTACATGACTGATCATGTGACCAGGATTCCATGGGTTCCCAGAATGTTGCTCTGAACTGGGTTATTATGAATGCACCAGGATGCACAGCCAGAGTGAAAGGCAATGAAAAACATTGTGTAAGAACAAGTCATTTTCAATAGATATTCATGTGTACAATATACAAACACACATGCACATACACACACAAGACACACATACACACCACACACACATTTTTTGGTGCTAAATTGCAGGCATGCACTGATGTTTGTTTCATTTTCATTGAAATCTGCTGTTTTGCTATTGTTTGTTTCCTGGGTCTTTTTTCAACATTGGGAAAAAAAACACTTATAATTTATAGGGCTCAGATTTGTTGACTAGTTTGCTGTGTGTGGCAAGTCATTAAACAGAGTGGAAAGGGCAATGCAGTTGTGCATTAACAACATTCAAAATCAGGTTTCAGAGAAGGGTTTACGTTTTCTACTTCAAAGACAGTGTGCATACACTTTCACCAGCAGTGTTGAGTGTCCCCATAGCCAAGTAGCCCGCTTGGACCGATTTCTAATATCAAAGTGACCTTTAAATAAACCGTATGGCCTCTTTTCAAAAAGCTCTTGACATTCTGCGAGTAGTGGGACAAATTGATTAGGGGGCTGATTGTGTTGTCCTTCAGCACCTGGATCTATCACTTCAAACTTCAGTCCACTTCAAACAGTCCATTCCAAACTGGATTACTGATGCATTGTTTATGGATCGGCTCGTCAAACAATCCGAAAGCAATTGGATCTGATCCACCCTCAGGGCCTATGTATTGTTGATCCAAGGGTTAGGGTTATGTATTGTGTTGGGGGCTTTCCACACATCTCCTGCTCCAAATCTCTGTGGAAGCACATAAACCGTCCTATGATGATGCTGAAGCTAGGGTTTGTTTGCAGATGCCAGAGCCACGACAGCAGGGGTTGTTATTGCAGACAGTGACGTTCACACCATGGTATATTTGCGGGTGGGAGAGCCACAACAGCAGGCATCAGTACTGTGGGTGATGACGTTGACACTATGGTCTGTTTGCGGGTGGGAGAGCCACAACAGCAGGCATCAGTACTGTGGGTGATGACGTTGACACTATGGTCTGTTTGCGGGTGGGAGAGCCACAACAGCAGGCATCAGTACTGTGGGTGATGACGTTGACACTATGGTCTGTTTGCGGGTGGGAGAGCCACAACAGCAGGCATCAGTACTGTGGGTGATGACGTTGACACTATGGTCTGTTTGCGGGTGGGAGAGCCACAACAGCAGGCATCAGTACTGTGGGTGATGACGTTGACACTATGGTCTGTTTGCGGGTGGGAGAGCCACAACAGCAGGCATCAGTACTGTGGGTGATGACGTTGACACTATGGCCTGTTTGCGGGTGGGAGAGCCACAACAGCAGGCATCAATACTGTAGGTGATGACGTTGACACTATGGTCTGTTTGAGGGTGCCAGAGTCAGAACAGCAGGGATTACCGCTGCAGACAATGATGTTGTGGCTATGGTCTGTTTGCAGGTGCCAGGCGTTGTCATCACAGCCAATGATGTTCACGCTTATAGTGCAGGTGCAGGTGCCAGAGCCACAGCAGCAGGCGTTCCGACTGCAGACAATGATGTTGACACTATGGTCTGTTTGCAGATACCGGAACCACAGCAGCAGCTGGCATCATCAGTGCAGACGATAGCATTGAGTGACTGATGGTATGATCTGTTTGCAGATACCAGAGCTACTGCAGCAGCTGTCATCATCAGTGCAGATGATAGCACTGAGTGACTGATGGTATGATCTGTTTGAAGATACCAGAGCTACTGCAGCAGTTGCAGACAATGACATTGACACTATGGTGTCTTTGCAGATACCAGAGCCACTGCAGCAGCTGCAGACAATGACATTGACACTATGGTGTCTTTGCAGATACCAGAGCTACTGCAGCAGCTGCAGACAATGACATTGACACTATGGTGTCTTTGCAGATACCAGAGCTACTGCAGCAGCTGCAGACAATGACATTGACACTATGGTCTCTTTGCAGATACCAGAGCCACAGCCGCAGACAATGACATTGACACTATGGTCTCTTTGCAGATACCAGAGCCACAGCCGCAGACAATGACATTGACACTATGGTCTCTTTGCAGATACCAGAGCCACAGCCGCAGACAATGACATTGACACTATGGTGTCTTTGCAGATACCAGAGCCACAGCCGCAGACAATGACATTGACACTATGGTCTCTTTGCAGATACCAGAGCCACAGCCGCAGACAATGACATTGACACTATGGTTCTTTGCAGATACCAGAGCCACTGCAGCAGCCGCAGACAATGACATTGACACTATGGTGTCTTTGCAGATACCAGAGCCACTGCAGCAGCCGCAGACAATGACATTGACACTATGGTGTCTTTGCAGATACCAGAGCCACTGCAGCAGCCGCAGACAATGACATTGACACTATGGTGTCTTTGCAGATACCAGAGCCACTGCAGCAGCCGCAGACAATGACATTGACACTATGGTGTCTTTGCAGATACCAGAGCCACAGCCGCAGACAATGACATTGACACTATGGTCTCTTTGCAGATACCAGAGCCACTGCAGCAGCCGCAGACAATGACATTGACACTATGGTCTCCAGGGCCTTAAGACCACAGAGAGTTGGCTCTGGCAGAAAGAAAGGTCCAGCACCAGCGCTCCCCCAGCCTAACTTTGATGAGTCAGATGAGGGGGGGAAAAGTGAATCACGAAGCAGCATTGTGAGAGAGAAACTCACATCAGCACCAGTGCCTTCAGAGGCCATGAGTGACAGTGACACATGCTCTTTGTTTGAGTATGTTCCACAGATCAAAAACAGGTGAGGTGGGCCGGGGGTGTGGGACAGGTCTGCCCATGACAGTGCAAACTAAAAAACACAGTAAGGGGATGACTTTTGGTCTGCCAGTTCTTGAGAATGATGCAGACAGAAAAACAGGTGAGGTTTGACAGGCTGCCTACTTCCTACAGTGGTGCCGACAGATAAACGGGTGAGGGGTGACAGGTTTGCCCACTTCCTAGTAATCCTACAATAGTTGACAGATAAACAAGTCAGGGGTGACAGGTTTGCCCACTTCCTAGTAATCCTACAATAGTTGACAGATAAACAGGTCAGGGGTGACAGGTTTGCCCACTTCCTAGTAATCCTACAATAGTTGACAGATAAACAGGTCAGGGGTGATAGGTTTGCCCACTTCCTAGTAATCCTACAATAGTTGACAGATAAACAGGTCAGGGGTGACAGGTTTGCCCACTTCCTAGTAATCTTACAATAGTTGACAGATAAACAGGTGAGGTGTGACAGGTTTGTCCACTTCCTAGTAATCCTACAATAGTTGACAGATGAACAGGTGTGGGGTGACAGGTTTGCTGACTTCCTTGGTGAAATTGCCCAGAACGAAGTTATTCTCTTCAGGCAGATCAAAACATACAAAAATTAATGAACAGTTTCATACAAAGCATGATAAAATGCATGCACACACATGTACACTTACACGTAGGATTGCATGTGCACACAGTGTCAATAAAGAATGCATGTGCACAAGGCAGAGAAGGACCGGTGGGAATCAGTTTTAAAGACCAGTTTGAAGGCAGGGCTAGAAGAGTTGTGACAGAGTTCAAGATTTGTGTAGCAGAAAAGCTATTACTGGTCCAAATACTGTTTGAAGAGGTAAGTTTTAAGGCAGGGATGGAAGGGCTGTGATGGAGAGAGAACGGAGAGAGATAATTACAGATTTTTGCAACCAAGAAGCAAAAGCGTGACCACCATAGTGTTTTCTTTTGAAGGTGGGGATGTGAAAAGTTCTATCATCCAAAGAAGAACGCAGAGACTGAGAAGGGACAAAGATCTGGACAAGTTCGGCCAAGTACCGAGGGGCAGTGCCAGTGATGATTTGATAGCAGAGACAAGCTATATTGTATTTAATTCTGTTCTATGGGGATCCAGTGCAGTTGCTTGAGAAGAGGTTTGGCATGTTCTGCTCTACAAGATAAGCTTGGCCGCAGAGTTTTGTACTTGTTGGAGTGGTTTGATGTCTGTCTGTGGATAGCCTTTGTTGGAGTGGTTTGATGACTGTCTGTGGATAGCCTTTGTTGGAGTGGTTTGATGACTGTCTGTGGATAGCCTTTGTTGGAGTGGTTTGATGACTGTCTGTGGATAGCCTTTGTTGGAGTGGTTTGATGACGGTCTGTGGATAGCCTTTGTTGGAGTGGTTTGATGACTGTCTGTGGATAGCCTTTGTTGGAGTGGTTTGATGACTGTCTGTGGATAGCCTTTGTTGGAGTGGTTTGATGACTGTCTGTGGATAGCCTTTGTTGGAGTGGTTTGATGTCTGTCTGTGGATAGCCTTTGTTGGAGTGGTTTGATGTCTGTCTGTGGATAGCCTTTGTTGGAGTGGTTTGATGTCTGTCTGTGGATAGCCTTTGTTGGAGTGGTTTGATGTCTGTCTGTGGATAGCCTTTGTTGGAGTGGTTTGATGTCTGTCTGTGGATAGCCTTTGTTGGAGGGGTTTGATGACTGTGGATAGCCTTTGTTGGAGTGGTTTGATGACTGTCTGTGGATAGCTTTTTGTTGGAGTGGTTTGATGTCTGTCTGTGGATAGTCTTTGTTGGAGTGGTTTGATGACTGTGGATAGCCTTTGTTGGAGTGGTTTGATGACTGTCTGTGGATAGCCTTTGTTGGAGTGGTTTGATGTCTGTCTGTGGATAGCCTTTGTTGGAGTGGTTTGATGTCTGTCTGTGGATAGCCTTTGTTGGAGTGGTTTGATGTCTGTCTGTGGATAGCCTTTGTTGGAGTGGTTTGATGTCTGTCTGTGGATAGCCTTTGTTGGAGGGGTTTGATGACTGTCTGTGGATAGCCTTTGTTGGAGTGGTTTGATGTCTGTCTGTGGATAGCCTTTGTTGGAGTGGTTTGATGACTGTCTGTGGATAGCCTTTGTTGGAGTGGTTTGATGACTGTCTGTGGATAGCCTTTGTTGGAGTGGTTTGATGACTGTCTGTGGATAGCCTTTGTTGGAGTGGTTTGATGTCTGTCTGTGGATAGCCTTTGTTGGAGTGGTTTGATGTCTGTCTGTGGATAGCCTTTGTTGGAGTGGTTTGATGTCTGTCTGTGGATAGCCTTTGTTGGAGTGGTTTGATGTCTGTCTGTGGATAGCCTTTGTTGGAGTGGTTTGATGTCGTCTGTGGATAGCCTTTGTTGGAGTGGTTTGATGACTGTCTGTGGATAGCCTTTGTTGGAGTGGTTTGATGACTGTCTGTGGTAGCCTTTGTTGGAGTGGTTTGATGCTGTCTGTGGATAGCCTTTGTTGGAGTGGTTTGATGTCTGTCTGTGGATAGCCTTTGTTGGAGTGGTTTGATGACTGTCTGTGGGTAGCCTTTGTTGGAGTGGTTTGATGACTGTCTGTGGATAGCCTTTGTTGGAGTGGTTTGATGACTGTCTGTGGATAGCCTTTGTTGGAGTGGTTTGATGACTGTCTGTGGATAGCCTTTGTTGGAGTGGTTTGATGACTGTCTGTGGATAGCCTTTGTTGGAGTGGTTTGATGTCTGTCTGTGGATAGCCTTTGTTGGAGTGGTTTGATGATGTCTGTGGATAGCCTTTGTTGGAGTGGTTTGATGACTGCTGGATAGCCTTTGTTGGAGTGGTTTGATGACTGTCTGTGGATAGCCTTTGTTGGAGTGGTTTGATGACTGTCTGTGGATAGCCTTTGTTGGAGGGGTTTGATGACTGTCTGTGGATAGCCTTTGTTGGAGTGGTTTGATGTCTGTCTGTGGATAGCCTTTGTTGGGAGTGGTTTGATGACTGTCTGTGGATAGCCTTTGTTGGAGTGGTTTGATGACTGTCTGTGGATAGCCTTTGTTGGAGTGGGTTTGATGTCTGTCTGTGGATAGCCTTTGTTGGAGTGGTTTGATGCTGTCTGTGGATAGCCTTTGTTGGAGTGGTTTGATGACTGTCTGTGGATAGCCTTTGTTGGATGGTTTGGCTCTGTTTGATGGTTTGATGACTGTTCCTGTGGACATAGCCTTTGTTGGAGTGGTTTGATGACTGTCTGTGGATAGCCTTTGTTGGAGTGGTTTGATGACTGTCTGTGGATAGCCTTTGTTGGAGTGGTTTGATGACTGTCTGTGGATAGCCTTTGTTGGAGTGGTTTGATGACTGTCTGTGGATAGCCTTTGTTGGAGTGGTTTGATGTCTGTCTGTGGATAGCCTTTGTTGGAGTGGTTTGATGCTGTCTGTGATAGCCTTTGTTGGAGTGGTTTGATGTCTGTCTGTGGATAGCCTTTGTTGGAGTGGGGTTTGATGTACTGTGGATAGCCTTTGTTGGAGTGGTTTGATGACTGGTAGCCTTGTTGGAGTGGTTTGATGCTGTCTGTGTAGCTGAGTGGTTGATGACTGTCTGTGGATAGCCTTTGTTGGAGTGGTTTGATGACTGTCTGTGGATAGCCTTTGTTGGAGTGGTTTGATGACTGTCTGTGGATAGCCTTTGTTGGAGTGGTTTGATGACTGTCTGTGGATAGCCTTTGTTGGAGTGGTTTGATGACTGTCTGTGGATAGCCTTTGTTGGAGTGGTTTGATGACTGCTGTGGATAGCCTTTGTTGGAGTGGTTTGATGACTGTCTGTGGATAGCCTTTGTTGGAGTGGTTTGATGTCTGTCTGTGGATAGCCTTTGTTGGAGTGGTTTGATGACTGTCTGTGGATAGCCTTTGTTGGAGTGGTTTGATGACTGTCTGTGGATAGCCTTTGTTGGAGTGGTTTGATACGTCTGTGGATAGCCTTTGTTGGAGTGGTTTGATGACTGTCTGTGGATAGCCTTTGTTGGAGTGGTTTGATGTCTGTCTGTGGATAGCCTTTGTTGGAGTGGTTTGATGTCTGTCTGTGGATAGCCTTTGTTGGAGTGGTTTGATGACTGTCTGTGGATAGCCTTTGTTGGAGTGGTTTGATGACTGTCTGTGGATAGCCTTTGTTGGAGTGGTTTGATGTCTGTCTGTGGATAGCCTTTGTTGGAGTGGTTTGATGACTGTCTGTGGATAGCCTTTGTTGGAGTGGTTTGATGACTGTCTGTGGATAGCCTTTGTTGGAGTGGTTTGATGACTGTCTGTGGATAGCCTTTGTTGGAGTGGTTTGATGACTGTCTGTGGATAGCCTTTGTTGGAGTGGTTTGATGACTGTCTGTGGATAGCCTTTGTTGGAGTGGTTTGATGACTGTGGATAGCCTTTGTTGGAGTGGTTTGATGACTGTCTGTGGATAGCCTTTGTTGGAGTGGTTTGATGACTGTCTGTGGATAGCCTTTGTTGGAGGGGTTTGATGACTGCTGTGGATAGCCTTTGTTGGAGTGGTTTGATGTCTGTCTGTGGATAGCCTTTGTTGGAGTGGTTTGATGACTGTCTGTGGATAGCCTTTGTTGGAGGGGTTTGATGACTGTCTGTGGATAGCCTTTGTTGGAGTGGTTTGATGTCTGTCTGTGGATAGCCTTTGTTGGAGTGGTTTGATGACTGTCTGCGGATAGCCTTTGTTGGAGTGGTTTGATGACTGTCTGTGGATAGCCTTTGTTGGAGGGGTTTTGTCTGTGGATAGCCTTTGTTGGAGTGGTTTGATGACTGTCTGTGGATAGCCTTTGTTGGAGTGGTTTGATGACTGTCTGTGGATAGCCTTTGTTGGAGTGGTTTGTGTCTGTCTGTGGATAGCCTTTGTTGGAGTGGTTTGATGACTGTGGGATAGCCTTTGTTGGAGTGGTTTGATGACTGTCTGTGGATAGCCTTTGTTGGAGTGGTTTGATGACTGTCTGTGGATAGCCTTTGTTGGAGGGTTTTGTCTGTGGGTAGCCTTTGTTGGAGTGGTTTGATGATTTGTCTGTGGATAGCCTTTGTTGGAGTGGTTTGATGACTGTCTGTGGATAGCCTTTATTGGAGTGGTTTTGTCTGTGGGTAGCCTTTGTTGGAGTGGTTTGATGAATGTCTGTGGATAGCCTTTGTTGCAGTGGTTTTGTCTGTGGGGTAGCCTTTGTTGGAGTGGTTTTGTCTGTGGGTAGCCTTTGTTGGAGTGGTTTTGTCTGTGGATAGCCTTTGTTGGAGTGGTTTGATGACTGTCTGTGGATAGCCTTTGTTGGAGTGGTTTTGTCTGTGGGTAGCCTTTGTTGGAGTGGTTTGTGTCTGTGGATAGCCTTTGTTGGAGTGGTTTGATGACTGTCTGTGGATAGCCTTTGTTGGAGTGGTTTGATGACTGTCTGTGGATAGCCTTTGTTGGAGTGGTTTGATTGTCTGTGGGTAGCCTTTGTTGGAGTGGTTTGATGACTGTCTGTGGATAGCCTTTGTTGGAGTGGTTTGATGACTGTCTGTGGATAGCCTTTGTTGGAGTGGTTTGATGACTGTCTGTGGATAGCCTTTGTTGGAGTGGTTTGATGACTGTCTGTGGATAGCCTTTGTTGGAGTGGTTTGATGACTGTCTGTGGATAGCCTTTGTTGGAGTGGTTTGATGACTGTCTGTGGATAGCCTTTGTTGGAGTGGTTTGATGACTGTCTGTGGATAGCCTTTGTTGGAGTGGTTTGATGACTGGTGGATAGCCTTTGTTGGAGTGGTTTGATGATGCTGTGGATAGCCTTTGTTGGAGTGGTTTGATGACTGTCTGTGGATAGCCTTTGTTGGAGTGGTTTGATGACTGTCTGTGGATAGCCTTTGTTGGAGTGGTTTGATGACTGTGGATAGCCTTTGTTGGAGGTTTGATGACTGTCTGTGGATAGCCTTTGTTGGAGTGGTTTGATGACTGTCTGTGGATAGCCTTTGTTGGAGTGGTTTGATGACTGTCTGTGGATAGCCTTTGTTGGAGTGGTTTGATGACTGTCTGTGGATAGCCTTTGTTGGAGTGGTTTGATGACTGTCTGTGGATAGCCTTTGTTGGAGTGGTTTGATGACTGTCTGTGGATAGCCTTTGTTGGAGTGGTTTGATGACTGTCTGTGGATAGCCTTTGTTGGAGTGGTTTGATGACTGTCTGTGGATAGCCTTTGTTGGAGTGGTTTGATGACTGTCTGTGGATAGCCTTTGTTGGAGTGGTTTGATGTCTGTCTGTGGTATACTGTACCTTTGTTGGAGTGGTTTGATGACTGTCTGTGGATAGCCTTTGTTGGAGTGGTTTGATGCTGTCTGTGGATAGCCTTTGTTGGAGTGGTTTGATGACTGTTGGGATAGCCTTTGTTGGAGTGGTTTGATGACTGTCTGTGGATAGCCTTTGTTGGAGTGGTTTGATGTCTGTCTGTGGATAGCCTTTGTTGGAGTGGTTTGATGACTGTCTGTGGATAGCCTTTGTTGGAGTGGTTTGATGACTGTCTGTGGATAGCCTTTGTTGGAGTGGTTTGATGTCTGTCTGTGGATAGCCTTTGTTGGAGTGGTTTGATGACTGTCTGTGGATAGCCTTTGTTGGAGTGGTTTGATGACTGTCTGTGGATAGCCTTTGTTGGAGTGGTTTGATGACTGTCTGTGGATAGCCTTTGTTGGAGTGGTTTGATGACTGTCTGTGGATAGCCTTTGTTGGAGTGGTTTGATGACTGTCTGTGGATAGCCTTTGTTGGAGTGGTTTGATGACTGTCTGTGGATAGCCTTTGTTGGAGTGGTTTGATGACTGTCTGTGGATAGCCTTTGTTGGAGTGGTTTGATGATCTGTCTGTGGATAGCCTTTGTTGGAGTGGTTTGATGACTGTCTGTGGATAGCCTTTGTTGGAGTGGTTTGATGACTGTCTGTGGATAGCCTTTGTTGGAGTGGTTTGATGACTGTCTGTGGATAGCCTTTGTTGGAGTGGTTTGATGACTGTCTGTGGATAGCCTTTGTTGGAGTGGTTTGATGACTGTCTGTGGATAGCCTTTGTTGGAGTGGTTTGATGACTGTCTGTGGATAGCCTTTGTTGGAGTGGTTTGATGACTGTCTGTGGATAGCCTTTGTTGGAGTGGTTTGATGACTGTCTGTGGATAGCCTTTGTTGGAGTGGTTTGATGACTGTCTGTGGATAGCCTTTGTTGGAGTGGTTTGATGACTGTCTGTGGATAGCCTTTGTTGGAGTGGTTTGATGACTGTCTGTGGATAGCCTTTGTTGGAGTGGTTTGATGATGTCTGTGGATAGCCTTTGTTGGAGTGGTTTGATGACTGTCTGTGGATAGCCTTTGTTGGAGTGGTTTGATGACTGTTGGATAGCCTTTGTTGGAGTGGTTTGATGACTGTCTGTGGATAGCCTTTGTTGGAGTGGTTGATGACTGTGGATAGCCTTAGTTCTGTGGATAGCCTTTGTTGGAGTGGTTTGATGACTGTCTGTGGATAGCCTTTGTTGGAGGGGTTTGATGACTGTCTGTGGATAGCCTTTGTTGGAGGTGGTTTGATGACTGTCTGTGGATAGCCTTTGTTGGAGTGGTTTGATGACTGTCTGTGGATAGCCTTTGTTGGAGTGGTTTGATGACTGGTCTGTGGATAGCCTTTGTTGGAGTGGTTTGATGACTGTCTGTGGATAGCCTTTGTTGGAGTGGTTTGATGACTGTCTGTGGATAGCCTTTGTTGGAGTGGTTTGATGACTGTCTGTGGATAGCCTTTGTTGGAGTGGTTTGATGACTGTCTGTGGATAGCCTTTGTTGGAGTGGTTTGATGACTGTCTGTGGATAGCCTTTGTTGGAGTGGTTTGATGACTGTCTGTGGATAGCCTTTGTTGGAGTGGTTTGATGACTGTCTGTGGATAGCCTTTGTTGGAGTGGTTTGATGACGGTCTGTGGATAGCCTTTGTTGGAGTGGTTTGATGACTGTCTGTGGATAGCCTTTGTTGGAGTGGTTTGATGACTGTCTGTGGATAGCCTTTGTTGGAGTGGTTTGATGACGTCTGTGGATAGCCTTTGTTGGAGTGGTTTGATGACTGTCTGTGGATAGCCTTTGTTGGAGTGGTTTGATGACTGTCTGGGATAGCCTTTGTTGGAGTGGTTTGATGAGCTTGGAATTTTAGTTCTGTGGGTAGCCTTTGTTGGAGTGGTTTGATGCTGTCTGTGGATAGCCTTTGTTGGAGTGGTTTGATGACGTCTGTGGATAGCCTTTGTTGGAGTGGTTTGATGACTGTCTGTGGATAGCCTTTGTTGGAGTGGTTTGATGTCTGTCTGTGGATAGCCTTTGTTGGAGTGGTTTGATGACTGTCTGCGGATAGCCTTTGTTGGAGTGGTTTGATGACGGTCTGTGGATAGCCTTTGTTGGAGTGGTTTGATGTCTGTCTGTGGATAGCCTTTGTTGGAGTGGTTTGATGACTGTCTGTGGGTAGCCTTTGTTGGAGTGGTTTGATGACTGTCTGTGGATAGCCTTTGTTGGAGTGGTTTGATGACTGTCTGTGGATAGCCTTTGTTGGAGTGGTTTGACTGTCTGTAGGCAATTGCAGTAGTCTAATCTGGGCAAGTCACAGGAGTTAACTAGTGTCTTGGTTGCATCTTCGGTGAAATATTGGTGAGTGGAACTTATGCATCTGATTTCAGTGTATGCAGCCTTACATGTTTTGATGATGTGTTGTTTCGCTGAAAGATTCCTATCGAAGATGAAGCCAAGGTTGTGGATGGTTCCAGCAAACTCAACATCAGTATTGCAGAGGGAGTGTCTGTGGGTGTTGGAAGGTTGTGTTGACAAAAGATGATGATGAAAAACTTCAGTCTTATTATTCAATTTGAGTTTGTTTTCTTCAGTTTCAGTTTTTAACATTTTCAATGATAGCTGTTCTTTTTTTAATTATTATGCGCTCATCAACGCCCTGAATGTTCACATGATACATATTAACCTAAATATGATATTCTATACACATGTAGAGCACAGTCCTACCGAAACAATTTACATAAAGTATTATACGGAAACACACATACACACATACAATGACTGTAGCAGAAATTGGGTACTGATATTAGTTGGGGTGAAAATACTGTGAGAAGAGGACGTTTTTCATTTGGCTTTAAAAAAATGACTGGGTTGAGCAGTGTCTAAGGCCTTGTGGGAGTGAATTCCAAATGTGGGGTCCAAAGCAAGAGAAGGTGTGAAAGTCATGAGTCTTGACTATAAGTGATGAACTTTAATGTTCTTGGATATATGTATAAACACACACACACAACATATCAATAAATAATTATGTCCATGTTGTATTATTTGCAGGTCCAAGATTGTTGATAGTACCCACAAGTTTCCTCCAAGATCAGACAAAAAGAGGAAAGGTGAATGAGGGATTTGGATTTCGATATCACTGCTAAAGTAACAAAATAATGTATTCTGTGGATTTTTGTTCCAAACAAAACATGTTTTTTTTACAACTACACCTCTGCGTATTAGTCAGCTGCTTGGTATTTTGTACATCCGCAGTCAGCTGCTTGGTATTTTGTACATCCGCAGTCAGCTGCTTGGTATTTTGTACATCCACAGTCAGCTGCTTGGTATTTTGTACATCCACTGTCAGCTGCTTGGTATTTTGTACATCCACAGTCAGCTGCTTGGTATTTTGTACATCCACAGTCAGCTGCTTGGTATTTTGTACATCCACAGTCAGCTGCTTGGTATTGATCATGCAGTCCCTTGCAAAGCATCCAGCAGCTGACTGTGAGTATACAAAATGTCAAGCAGCTGATATTTTGTCCACCCACAGTCAGCTGCGTGTAATTTTGTACACCTGTGGTTTTTATTGATTTTGTCAGGATGTTGCTTGATATTTTGCACACCCACAGTCAACTGCTTGATGTTTTGTTGTATCCCCCATAATGAAGTTGGAAAGATATAATTTTGTGATTACCTTTTAGATCTGGTTTTGTTTTAGCCATTTTTTACCTCTGATTTTAGAATTCATGATATACTAGTTTTAAAATTTATATATGTTTAGCGTTTAATGTGTTATGATCAAATGCGTTTCACCCTGAAATAACTTGTGGTTGACTGGGCATACATAAAAACATTCTTCCAAGCACTGGACATGAAAACAACATAGCTCAACCAAAAACAGATAAGTGGCTTAGTTCTCCATCTTATTTTTCATCGTTTTTCACTGTTTATCTGTTTTAAGTGTTGTTTTGTAGCTATAAAGGGGATTGCCCCAAATATGTGCATGTTGTGTTTTGTCCTAATAAATTGCAGTTTTTTTTAAATACTTTTTTGTGTTTGGATAAAGTCCCTTCCTGTCTACCTTCTTCGCTATTTATATTCATCATTTCTCTCTGTACCTACTTCACTGTATATTCATCATTTCTCTCTGTACCTTCTTCACTGTTTGTAGTCATTGCTTCTCTCTGCGCCTTTTTCGCTATCTGTATTCCATCATTTTTCCGTAAGCCTTCTTCACTGTTTGTTTTCCATCATTTCTCTCTGTTCCTTCTTCACTATGTGTATTCCATCATTTCTCTTTATGCCTTCTTTACTATATGTATTCCAACATTTCTCTCTGTGCCTTCTTCACTATACATCATTTCTCTCTGTACCTTCTTCACTGTTTGTAGTCATTGTTCTCTCTGTGCCTTCATCACTATATGTATTCCATCCTTTTTCCCTGTGCCTTCTTCATTATATGTATTCCATCATTTTCCCACTATATGTATTCCATCATTTCTCTCTGTGCCTTCTTCACTATATATATTCCATCATTTTTCTCTGTGCCTTCTTCACTATATGTATTCCATCATTTTTCTTTGTGCCTTGTTCACTATATGTATTCCATCATTTCTCTCTGTGTCATCTTCACTGTTTGTAGTCATTGCTTCTCTCTGCGCCTTCTTCACTATATGTATTCCTTCATTTCTCTCTGCGCCTTCTTCACTATATGTATTCCATCATTTCTCTCTGCGCCTTCTTCACTATATGTATTCCTTCATTTCTCTCTGCGCCTTCTTCACTATATGTATTCCATCATTTCTCTCTGCACCTTCTTCACTATATGTATTCCTTCATTTCTCTCTGCGCCTTCTTCACTATATGTATTCCTTCATTTCTCTCTGTGCCTTCTTTACTATATGCATTGCATTCCTTCATATCTCTCTGCACCTTCTTCACTATTTGTATTCCATCATTTCTCTGCGCTTTCTTCACTATATGTATGTATTCCTTCATTTCTCTCTGCACCTTCTTCACTATATGTATTCCATCATTTCTCTCTGTACCTTCTTCACTGTATGTATTCCATCATTTCTCTCTGTGCCTTCTTCACTATATGTATTCCTTCATTTCTCTCTGCGCCGTCTTCACTATATGTATAATTGTATTCCATCATTTGTCTCTGCACCTTCTTCACTATATGCATTCTCTGTGCCTTCTCATGTGTTTACATTTGTCACTTGTCTTTATAACCCCTCTGCTATCTACATAGCATTGTGGGCCAAAAATATGATTTGGCTGGGGGGGTAGGGGCTGATTCACCAAACAGGCTCTTTGCAAAGGGAATAGGACTTTTTTCTCAGTAAAGTATATATATACTGAGAAATAAGAAAAAAAGGATATATATATATATATATATATATATATATATATATATATATATAAAGAGAGAGAGAGAGAAAAAAAAAAAGTGTACTGTGACAGGGCCAAGTGGATGGCAAGGTCTTCCAGATCTAAATATAATATTTCTCTATGTGTGTTCACCACTGTTTGTATTCATCACTTCTCTGTGTGTTCTTCACTATTTGCATTCATCACTTCTCTGTGCCTTCTTCACTATTTGTATTGATCACTTCTCTGTGTGCTCACCACTATTTGTATTGATCACTTCTCTGTGTGCTGGCCACTATTTGTATTGATCACTTCTCTGTGTGCTCACCACTATTTGTATTGATCACTTCTCTGTGTGCTCACCACTATTTGTATTGATCACTTCTCTGTGTGCTGGCCACTATTTGTATTGATCACTTCTCTGTGTGCTCACCACTATTTGTATTGATCACTTCTCTGTGTGCTCACCACTATTTGTATTGATCACTTCTCTGTGTGTTCACCACTATTTGTATTGATCACTTCTCTGTGTGTTCACCACAATTTGTATTGATCACTTCTCTGTGTGCTCACCACTATTTGTATTGATCACTTCTCTGTGTGTTTGCCACTGTTTGTATTCATCACTTCTCTGTGTGCTCACCACTATTTGTATTGATCACTGCTCTGTGTGTTCACCACTATTTGTATTCATCACTTCTCTGTGTGCTGGCCACTATTTGTATTCATCACTTCTCTGTGTGTTTGCCACTATTTGTATTCATCACTTCTCTGTGTGTTTGCCACTATTTGTTTTCATCACTTCTCTTTCTGTTCTTCACTATTTCTTGGCCCCCACATCTGGAACAATCTCCCCCAAGACATCAGGCACTCTGCTACTCTCTCTTCCTTCAAAAGTCAACTCAAGACATTTCACTTCTCAGAATATTTCAGTTAAACCACATTGTCCTTCACTCCCATCAGTCTGTACAGTGCGTGTGTGTGTGTTTGTGTGCATGTGCATCTTTTGCATAATTATGCTTGAACACTTGTCGATATATACTTCTTCTTTTTTTTTTTTTTTTTTTTTTTATAACATTTTCCATCTCAATGTACATTATGTGTGTATGCTTGTTCAGCGCTTTGAGCCGCAGGGTAGGCGCTTTACAAATTTCCATTATTATTATTATTTGCATTCATCTGGGTGTTCTTCACTGTTTGTATTCATCACTTCTCTGTGGGTTCACCACTATTTGTATTCATCACTTCTCTGTGGGTTCTTCACTATTTGTGTTAGTCACTTCTCTGTGTGTTCTTCACTATTTGTAGTCATCACTTCTCTGTGTGTTCACCACTATTTGTGTTCATCACTTCTCTGTGTGTTCGCCACTATTTATATTCATCACTTCTCTGTATGTTTGCCACTGTTTGTAGTCATCACTTCTCTGTGTGTTAGCCACTATTTATATTCATCAATTCTCTGTGTGTTCACCACTATTTATATTCATCACTTCTCAGTATGTTCGCCACTGTTTGTATTCATCACTTCTCTATGTGTTCGCCACTATTTATATTCATCACTTTGTGTGTTCACCACTGTTTGTATTCATCACTTCTCTGTGTGTTCTTCATGATTTGTATTCATCACTTCTCTGTGTGTTCTTGTATTCATCATTTCTCTGTTCTTCATGATTTGTATTCATCACTTCTCTGTGTGTTCTTGTATTCAACACTTCTGTGTGTGTTCTTCACTGTTTGTGTTCATCACTTCTCTGTGTGTTCTTCACGATTAGTATTCATGACTTCTTTGTGTGTTCTTTTATTCATCACTTCTCTGTGTGTTTTTGTATTCATCACTTCTCTGTGTGTTCTTCACTATTTGTGTTCATCACTTCTCTGTGTGTTCTTGTATTCATCACTTCTCTGTGTTCTTCACTGTTTGTGTTCATCACTTCTCTGCGTGTTCTTCACGATTAGTATTCATGACTTCTCTGTGTGTTCTTGTATTCATCACTTCTCTGTGTGTTCTTTTATTCATCACTTCTCTGTGCCTTCGTCACTCTTTGTATTCATCATTTCTCTGTGTGTTTGCCACTGTTTGTATTCATCACTTATCTGTGTGTTCTTCACTATTTGTATTCATCACTTTTCTGTTCTTCACTGTTTGTATTTATCACTTCTCTGTGTGTTTTTCATTCATCACATCTCACTGTGCCTTGTTTTCAGCCAGTTTAGTCCTCTTGTTCTTCATTGACAGTAGGGAGTGCTATTGCAGCTGGTACACTGCTCTTTGCAGGTGAGAGGATGGTCCCATCTCGTTACATGCAGAGTGCCATTTCCAAAAAGCAATCCAGTACATCAGCTGCGTCTGACAAGGTGAGTAACTGAAAATGTGTGTTATGTGAGAAGGTATGTAACTGACAAGGTGTGTTAGTTCATTACTGCAAGATAATGACTGTGGTGTGTTAGTTCATTACTGCAAGATAAGGACTGTGGTGTGTTAGTTCATTACTGCAAAATAATGACTGTGGTGTGTTAGTTCATTACTGCAAGATAAGGACTGTGGTGTGTTAGTTCGTTACTGCAAGATAAGGACTGTGGTGTGTTAGTTCATTACTGCAAGATAAGGACTGTGGTGTGTTAGTTCATTACTGCAAGATAATGACTGTGGTGTGTTCGTTCATTACTGCAAGATAAGGACTGTGGTGTGTTAGTTCATTACTGCAAGATAAGGACTGTGGTGTGTTAGTTCATTACTGCAAGATAAGGACTGTGCATCCCAGAACAGTGTGATTCAGAGGCAGCTGGATACAAGAGTTTCTGTTCCAGGATTTGTTGTGATGCATTTCATTGTCTGGTTGGGCAGGGACAGTTCCTCTTTTGTCCCAAGGCAGCTTTTACACTGGATATACAAGTGTCAAACACAAAGCAGCTGTTACACTGAATATGCAAGTGTCAAACACAAAGCAGCTCTTACGCTGCTGTGTAAATGTCAAACATAAAGCTCTTACACTGGCTGCATAAGTGTCAAACACAAAGCAGCTCTTGCGCTGCTGTGTAAGTGTCAAACATAAAGCTCTTACACTGGCTGCATAAGTGTCAAACACAAAGCAGCTCTTGCGCTGCTGTGTAAGTGTCAAACATAAAGCTCTTACACTGGCTGCATAAGTGTCAAACACAAAGCAGCTCTTGCGCTGCTGTGTAAGTGTCAAACATAAAGCTCTTACACTGGCTGCATAAGTGTCAAACACAAAGCAGCTCTTGCGCTGCTGTGTAAGTGTCAAACATAAAGCTCTTACACTGGCTGCATAAGTGTCAAACACAAAGCAGCTCTTGCACTGGCTGTGTAAGTGTCAAACACAACCTGGCTATATAAGTGTCAAAGCAGTTTTTACACTTGTGGTTTAGTGTCAAACACAAAGTAGCTCTTACACTGGGTGTATAAGTGTCAAACACAAAACAGTTCTTGTGGTTACATGTCAAACGCAAAGTAGCTCTTATACTGGCTGTATAAGTGTCAAACACAAAACAGTTCTTACACTTGCAGTTAAGTGTCAAACACAAAACAGTTCTTACTCTTGCAGTTAAGTGTCAAACACAAAATAGTTCTTACACTTGATGTTAAGTGTTAAACACAAAACAGTTCTTACAATGGCTGTTAAGTGTCAAACACAAAACAGGTCTTGCACTTGCTGTGTCAAACACAAAACAGTTCTTACAATGGCTGTTAAGTGTTGAACGCAAAACACTTCTTACAATGGCTGTTAAGTGTCAAACACAAAACAGGTCTTGCACTTGCTGTTCCAAACACAAAACAATTCTTACAATGGCTGTTAAGTGTCAAACACAAAACAGGGCTTGCACTTGCTGTGCCAAACACAAAACAATTCTTACAATGGCTGTTAAGTGTCAAACACAAAACAGGTCTTACACTTGCTGTTAAGTGTCAAACACAAAGCAGCTCCCCCCACTGACCCACATTCAGTCACAGTACTTGTCTCCATGCCTGTCAGCTGTCACACTGGCTGTATAAAAATTAATACAAAGCTGCCCCGCCCAACCCCCACCCTTCCCCTCTACTGTCCCACAGTCAGTCACAGTATTTGTCTCCATGCCTGTCAGCTGTCACATTGGCTGTACAAAAAAAAACAATGAACATACAAAGCTGCCCCCCCCCACCCACCCCCAACCCCCCAGTCAGTCACAGTACTTGTCTCCATTCCTGTCAGCTGTCACATTGGCTGTATAAAAAGAAATGTTACATACAAAGCTGTCCCCCCCCCCCCAGTCAATCACAGTACTTCACTACTTGTCTCCATCACATTGGCTGTATAAAAAATATATTAAAAAGTTACATACAAAGCTCCCCCCCCCCCCCCCCCAAGTCAATCACAGTACTTGTCTCCATGCCTGTCAGCCACCACATTGTACAAATGTCAGATACAAAGCAGATAAAATGATCCATTGACAAATGTGTACCATGGACTAATCAGTACCACAGACTTCTATGTACCACTGACCTGTGTGTACTGTGGACTAGTTAGATCCATTGACGAATGCATACCATGGACTAATCAGTACCACTGACTGGTGTGTACTGTGGGCTAATTCGATCCATTGACAAATGCGTACCATGGACTAATCAGTCCCACAGACTACTGCTTACCACTGACTGATGTGTACCACAGAGCATTGTGGCCAGGCGAGGAATGAGCCATGGCAGCTCTAACAACAGCAGTGGCCCCACACTGGGATCAGGGGGGAAGAAGACGCCTAGTCGACCTCGATCTGCCTGCAAATGCCTCCCTAGCTCTGGCCCAAACAGTAGCCAGGCTCCCATTGTTCAAGGCAAGACTTCTACACCAACTCACGATGACTTTCCCGTCATGGCTTCCTGCGATGCTTCTGCAATCAACCCTGAACTGTCCTTGCTTTCTGTCCTTGGTGAGCACTTTTCACATTTTGCCAGTTGGAACTACTGATGATCGTTATTATATCAGAAAGATTGTGTCAGATATGAGTATTCTTTGCTTCTGGTGACGTTTGGGGGTAAGTGTACTTCAGCTGTGCTGTCTGATAAACCAGCAGTTGAAATGAATTAAACTTTTAATTCAAGTCTTGCAGTGGAATTGAAAAAACATCTGTATCCAACAAAACAAATGTAGTAATTTCATAAATATGATAAACAGTGCATAACTGTCAGAAATAGGTCACAAAAAGAGGTCACAAAATGCGATTGACTCCGGCAGCCTATTCACTGGCATGAAACAAAGAATGTTGTAAAAAAACACAGCTCAATTTCTGATTTTCAACCAATAAACTGGTGTGTAAAAACATTTATTTACATGTTCAAAGTTTTCCTTGTTAATGCATATTAGGAAAACAAATGGCTGTAACCAGCATTACAAGACATGTCACAGTTTCCACGTGTCTTGTTGCTTCAACTGCATGGCCTGTGAAGTCACTCAATTGAAGCTGATTTGATAAATATGCATATTCCAACAGTACTGTTGACATTTCTTCTTTCTTAGCTAAACAAAAACATTTATGAATTGTAAAGATGCTTTTTGGACAAGCATGTCACAGATGAAACGCAGGTGACGTGTCTCTTAAAACCCCAAAGATTGATGCTCACACTCTGCATTCTGTGGAAATGCAGGGCCAGCTAATTTTAGCCATCAGATAAGTGAGCTGATGATGTTTTACACTAGAATTCCCTGCTACGGGGACTGTGTAGTACACAAAAAACAGAGACGCATCACACACTTTTGCCGCTGGAAACGCGGTCATGCGCACATTTGTTGAAGGAGAAATCAGAAGACCACCGAAATCTTCAAATCTTTGCATCATAAACTAAGAAGGTGAGTTGAAATGGTTTTCTTATTCATTTTTCTATTTAATACATATTAAGAAGTCTGTATTTGATATTGACGTTTTGAACAGAAATCCAACAGAACCCAGAGATACTGTAGACTTGTTGTGTAGCATCACATGTACGCCGGCTCACCAAATGAATGCATCAGAACTTTGGTGGTGAATTGCAATACTTATTTTGTGTCCAGTGCATGTGTGGTTGTTAATGTATTGCTTTTGTTGCAATAATATTAATGCCAGTGCATGTGTGGTTGTTAATGTGTATTGCTTTTGTTGCAATGATATTAATGGTAACATTGTTTTAAGAGAGGAATGGACTTACCATAACTGCACCACAGAGTACACCATTTAATTGTTGACAGTTGTGTCATGTAGAACCTAGTTCTTCTGCTTTCCTGTTGAGTGAAGCGCAGGTTAAGATTTTCACAGACAAAAAAATGTGCTGTGCATTATTTTATTTCAGTTTGTAGTTTTTATCATTTGTTCATGTTTCTTACGGTACTAGGATAAAAATCATGGAGGATGTATTATTAGGTTTTCTTTTTTTTTTAAAGGAAAACGATCGTCAGCATAACTGGCTTTCAGTTTCATGTGATGCGATTTATGTCACATGATCATGACATGTGACTATGTTCTTTCGCTTTGGTGTAGCATGAATTGCAGCTTACCACTGAAGCTTAAATGCTTGGTCTTGTCCTTTTGGGGTCCTGTTTGTCTTTATCCTCATGAATTGTAGTGATTGTAACCAATAAGTGTTGTCCTGTATTAAATAAATAAATAAAAGAGAAGAGAGATACAACATTCTACATGAGTGCATTTTTTAATGGTAAGTGAAACTTTTTATTTCAGTTGAGTTTTTGTTGTTGTTATTATATTATTTTAGGTGTTGTCCTGTATTAAATAAATAGAAGAGAGATACAATGTTCTATTATTATATTGTTTTCTGTGTCTCTGTTCTTATGAGTTTTTGTTGTTATTATTACATTGTTTTCTGTGTCTCTGTTATTATGAGTTTTTTTATTGTTATTATTGTATTGTTTTCTGTGTCTCTGTTCTTATGAGTTTTTGTTGTTATTATTACATTGTTTTCTGTGTCTCTGTTATTATGAGTTTTTGTTGTTATTATTGTATTGTTTTCTGTGTCTCTGTTCTTATGAGTTTTATTATTGTGTTGTTTTCTGTGTCTCTGTTCTTATGAGTTTTTGTTGTTATTATTGTATTGTTTTCTGTGTCTCTGTTCTTATGAGTTTTTGTTGTTATTATTACATTGTTTTCTGTGTCAGTTCTTACGAGTTTTTGTTGTTATTATTGTATTGTTTTCTGTGCCTCAGTTCTTACAAGTTTTTGTGGTTATTATTGTATTGTTTTCTGTGTCTGTTCTGACAAGTTTTTGTTGTTATTATTGTATTGTTTTCTGTGCCTCTGTTCTTATGGGTTTTTGTTGTTATTATTATATTGTTTTCTGTGTCTCTGTTATTATGAGTTTTTGTTGTTATTATTGTATTGTTTTCTGTGCCTCTGTTCTCATGAGTTTTTGTTATTATTATTACATTGTTTTCTGTGTCTGTTCTTATGAGTTTTTGTTGTTATTATTGTTTTCTGTGCCTCTGTTCTTATGAGTTTTTGTTGTTATTATTGTATTGTTTTCTGTGCCTCTGTTCTTATGAGTTTTTGTTGTTATTATTACATTGTTTTCTGTGCCTCTGTTCTTATGAGTTTTTGTTGTTATTATTACATTGTTTTCTGTGTCTCTGTTCTTAGGAGTTTTTGTTGTTATTATTGTTTTCTGTGCCTCTGTTCATATGAGTTTTTGTTGTTATTATTGTTTTCTGTGCCTCTGTTCATATGAGTTTTTGTTGTTATTATTGTTTTCTGTGTCTCTGTTCTTATAGGTTCTGCAGACTGAGGGGACAGGTTCAAGTGAACTTCCTGTAAAAGCTGCTAAAGCTTCCTGTACATCAGTGATGTCTGGGTGCTGCTGACTGATGACTGCTAAAGCTTCCCGTACATGAGTGATGTCTGGGTGCTGATGACTGCTAAAGCTTCCCATACATCAGTGATGTCTGGGTGCCGCTGACTGATGACTGCTAAAGTTTCCCGTACATCAGTCATGATGCCTGGATGCTGCTGACTGATGACTGCTAAAGCTTCCCATACATCAGTGATGTCTGGATGCCGCTGACTGATGACTGCTAAAGCTTCCCATACATCAGTCATGTTGCCTGGATGCCGCTGACTGATGACTGCTAAAGCTTCCCGTACATCAATCATGTTGCCTGGATGCTGATGACTGCTAAAGCTTCCCGTACATCAGTCATGTTGCCTGGATGCCGGTGACTGATGACTGCTAAAGCTTCCCGTACATCAATCACGTTGCCTGGATGCCGCTGACTGATGACTGCTAAAGCTTCCCATACATCAGTCATGTTGCCTGGATGCCGCTGACTGATGACTGCTAAAGCTTCCCATACATCAGTCATGTTGCCTGGATGCCGCTGACTGATGACTGCTAAAGCTTCCCATACATCAATCATGTTGCCTGGATGCTGATGACTGCTAAAGCTTCCCGTACATCAGTCATGTTGCCTGGATGCTGCTGACTGATGACTGCTAAAGCTTCCTGTACATCAGTCATGTTGCCTGGATGCTGATGACTGCTAAAGCTTCCCGTACATCAGTCATGTTGCCTGGATGCTGATGACTGCTAAAGCTTCCTGTACATCAGTCATGTTGCCTGGATGCTGATGACTGCTAAAGCTTCCTGTACATCAGTCATGTTGCCTGGATGCTGCTGACAGATGAACTTCCACCATCAATGCACGCAGCTAGCATTTAAAAAAATCTTTGATAATAAATAACAGTGAACAATTCATCCTGTGCATTTTGTATGGTGTTGACTGATGTCACTACTTTTGCTGTCCTATAACTTAGCTTATCTATTAGAGTTATGGTAGATTTCGTTGTGTGGTGTCGTGTGTAACACAGTTATGCCTTGTCACAAAATAGCCAAATATTTACTTAAACAAATCAAAATGAAATTTAGCATTAGTTATGTTGCCGTAAAAGCTTTTAGTATAACATAACATCATGCAGTTAAATCTATCCTCTCAGGGCTGATAATGGATAAAGTTTTGAATAGGGGTAACTGTTTTATGGCATCACAGGAATGAATGGGTTCTAATAGGCATGAACCAGAATGATGGAAATTGCTAAATACCTGTGTAGGGTTGGGATAACATGTACTCTTAGTCTTAATATAGCTTTGATTCAATTTTATTCAAAGTATGACAGTCCAGTACAGACCCAGTGGGGTCACAACGTAAAGCAGGATACAGTTGCAGTGGGTACACATTAACCCCTTCACTGTCCCAGCCTGTAAAATTTCTGGGCTGAAAGATTGGTACAGCTAATTCTGTCATCCAACCTCTCCTAAAAATTCAAAACTTTGCTGCAAGACTTGTTCTCTTGGCACCCCGTCACTAGCACTCAACACCTCTCCTGGAAAAACTGCAATTTTCATCCCAGCTAATATCAGTACCCAGTTTCTGCTACAGTCATTGCGTGTGTTTTGTGTAGCATGTGTGTTTGTTTTTCCGTATAATACTTTATGTAAATGTTTGGGTAGGACTGTGCTCTACACGTGCATAGAATATCATATTTAGGTTAATATGTGTCATGTGAGTTCTCAGGGCGTTGATGAGCGCATGATAAATGTACTTTATTATTAAAGATGCACGCACACACCTGCAAACAGCATATTTTCCGGTCCTATAACACATCTACTTTCAATGCTATGTGTTTTGATGAAAATCCTTTCACATGCCAGTGCCAAAAAGAAGACAGTTTTGCACCTTTATCAGATGTTTTAAGTGGCATCATGGCAGTGAAGGGGTTAAAAAGACATACTGTTTGAATGGAGGGCACAGTCAATTTCTTTGCTTTTGCTGTTGGTTCTATTCACTTTAAGCTTACAGTAACGTAACAAATATTCTCCAAGTCAGAATATTATGCTGAATTTCTGACATCAAATATCAGTTTACGGCTCAAAGGCTTTTTAGCCTTTTGCCTGCTAAGTGATATTTTGGTGCATGTTATACTGAGTTATAGTCAACATTATTCTTTTTAAGAGTGCAGTGTGTATTGACCTGGCTCATTTTTGTCAGTTACTGTGTGCCATATATTTTCTGTTCCCAATGTTTATCTACAATGTTTTTGAAAGAGTTTAGGGTTTCCTGCTAATACAATGTTGGGTGGCAAGTTGTTCTGGTTGTTTATATATCAAATTGTGTCTGTGGTAGGAATAACATCTGGTTCATCAGTGTTTTGCAACCATCAGATAAAAAATGGAAATAAATGGCTTTATTAAAGAAATTGGTTTGCAGTTTTAAAAAATGACTTTGTTTGGTATAGAATCTTCAACACATGATAAGCAGCTAGTCTACAGTGCAAGCCAGATCTAAAACCATAGTGTTTATTACCTGTTTAATTTGGTTGTAAATTGTGTGTGTGTGTGTGTGTGTGTGTGTGTGCAATATATACTTGTGTTGAGGGTGCCTGTGTGTGTGTGTGTATGCTTAGAATAGTCTTTGAGGATAAGAATTGGCACTGTATAAGTATAATACTCAAAGAATTTAAGGGCCATTTTGGAAATTAAACACACCCACACACAGAAGCAAAAAATGTGAATGTAAGTCCACTACAGTTTAATTTCATTCATTTGTCAATGGATTTCAAACAATTCCATGAACAAAAATGAGTGATATAGTTGAGATTTCCAGTTAAAATGACACCCGTTTTTACCCCTGTTTTACAAAGTCAGAAATGTGATCATTACAATTGAACAAAGTTGGAAGTATGTGTGACCACCGTTAACATGGATATAGTCCATGCAGTGCTACCTCATGGACCTGACCAACATCCTCAGAGCCTCCTGAGGGATTGCTTGCCACCTCTGCAGCAAAATCTGGAACAGTTGGTTGAGGTCATAGGGTGTTGGGTGGTTGGCTCACATTTGTCACCCCGGCACATCCCAGAGATGTTCTGTGGGATTCAGGTGAGAGTGGTGGTCAATCCTTGCTTATGACTTGCTGCTGCTGCAGGAAGTCGTTAACGACATGTGCTCCATGGGGATGGGCGTTGTCCTCTGGCAGGATGGCGCCCAGACCCATGGCTTGCAGTGCTGGCAGAAGGAGGGGCTGCAGACTGTCATTTCAACAGCCATTGCCAGTCACATTCATTTGGACGTGGTGCAGGGGTGTTTTGTGGTTCAGTCTGAAGCCACCCCCACAGTAGCTGACTTGCTACTATAGTCATCATGCCCCCTCACACATGCATCATGGAAGCACTCTCCTTGACTTCTCCAGACTCAAACACTCCTGTTGTTGAAGGGCGGAGTGAATTTAGACTCATCTTTGAAGAGCATCCTGGCCCACTGTTGCCTTGACCTTGGCAGGTGACATTGAGACTAGGCCAAATGAGCAGCATTGTGTGCCTGGGTCAGTTGAGATCGGACTGATCGTTGTCTTGAACAGATGTTGGTCTCATAAAGCCAGTTGTGGATGGTCTGGTTGCTGACATTGACATTGCCCACAGTTTGCCCGTCAGTACATTTGTGGTGGCTGTTCTGTATAAAGCCAGTTGTGGATGGTCTGGTTGCTGACATTGACATCTGCCCACAGTTCACCCCTCACTACATTTGTGGAGGCTGTTCTGTATAAAGCCAGTTGTGGATGGTCTGGTTGCTGACATTGCCTTCTGCCCACAGTTCACCCCTCACTACATTTGCGGAGGCTGTTCTGTTGCTTAGGGGTGTCAGGACAATAAAGTGCAAACAATAAAGCGAGACTTACCCAGGAAGGTGATGCTGTTTGTTGATTTTTACAAATTTGTTGTAGCGCAGAACGAAGTGCACATGAGAAACGTGCGCAGCCCAGGCCATGGGTATTTAAAGCCCTGAGTAGACACTGTCAAAGGAACTTGTCATAAAGGTGCTTGACAGTCTGAGCATCTTTTTAAACTCAGCCGAGTCAGATAGTAGCCATGAAATCTCATACATACCCTGCTTGATTCATGCATTCTCAGACATTGTCCTTATATGCCTATGTCTGGACTTAATCAGGCTGGAGTTAGGGTGGGAAAGTTTTGTGACTACTGTAAGTAGAAAGGGTGGGCATGTGCACTTTGTTCCAGTCTACAACAAATTCGTAAGAATCAACAAACAGCTTCACCTCCCTGGGTAAGTCTCGCTTTATTGTTTGCAATTCTTACTCATCTCCTGTAGACCGTCACTTCTAGTGCACATGAGGTTTGAGAGCAACAGTGGCTACGGAGGTAACAGGGGCTATGAAGGTAACAGGGGCTATGAAGGTAGCAGTGGCTACAAAGGTAACAGTGGCTATGAAGGTAAGCATTACGATACAGTAACAGTCACATGCACCAATGCACACGCTTACCACACTTCTTGGAGCTGAGGTAGTGATCCAGGACAGCCTGTCCAAGGATGGTGGTCACCACTTTCATGTAAAATTTACAAAACTTGGAAGCGTTGGTCCATCCTGCACTTCTCGTAATGGAGTTAATGTTCACTCTGCAATCCCTGGCTGCGGAAGTCGCAGTGGACCTGGTTGAGTGTGCACTGTATTTGTTTATGTTGATCCCTGCACGTGTTAGCGTCCACTTTAACCATCTGGCGATAGTTTCCACACTTACACACCTGTGTAGCACTAGCAGAGTAATAAACAAGTTCTCTGTTTTGCCTCTAATAATAATAATAATAATGTACATTTATCATGCACTCATCAACGCCCTGAGCGCTCACATGATACATATTAACCTAAATATATTCTGTACACATGTAGTGCATAGTCCTACCAAAACAATTTACATAAAGTATTATACCCCCCAAAAAACCACAAAAATGCACTACAAACACATACACATGCACACACGCACACACACACACACACACACACACACACACAATGACTGTAGCAGAAACCGGGTGCACTGAGGCATTTGGTCTTTTCCAAATGGACACGTAATACATGTAGAACACAAATGTCTTTGTTATCAGAAAATTGATGGAATTGAATTGGGACCAAATGAGTCCCTTGTCTAGAGTGTTTAAACAAAGAATTCACAAAAAATGTACACTTGGTGTCTGACAACTGCATGGTGTCTGGCGTTATTTTCAGTGCTTTTAGAGTCTGAACCCTTTGCCCCGAGCATAGAGCCGGTAACATGCAATGTTTTAAAGTTAATTCTTTTAGAGTAAGTCTATGAGAGTCCGCGATTCCATCTCTTTTAAAACTGTATTTACATCCCATGTACTGATCTGCTTTGGTAAAGTGGGTTTATTTTCAAAAACTCCTTTTATTAGCCTTTTTACCAAAACATTCTGTCTGAATGGAACCCCCTCAAATGGGTTAATAAAACGGGTCAGTGCTGAACATCCCGTTGCTCCAGCACTGTATGACACACCGCTGCCAGCCAGAGGCTAGAGGCAGCGAAACTGTATCCACTTGTTCTTGATTCACATACCTGCACCATCCTGATACGTACATAGCATACACTGTCTGTTTATTTCTGCCATGACAGCATGAGCAAGTTGGTTGCCACTCTAGAAGGACCTTGTTGTCTGAACCGTTTCCAGACACCGTGCATACTTGTAGCGTTAAGTTTTTTTCCTCCAAGGAGTTTTCCTCTTTGGATGGCTTGGCTGAGACAACAGGGTCTCTCTGGTGGAGAGAAGAACCGGTCTTGCTGTAAGAAGCTTCATCAGCATCGGCCAGAAGGGTTGGTTTCTCCAGGCAGGCACCACCGTTACCCCACTTGCTCAGTCTTCTTTAGTCTTTCTTAGCACCCTTGGTAGGAAGCTGAAAGGAGGAGAGCAGTACAAGTTGAGTGCACCACGTCTGGTGCCCAGGTTCTGGTACCTTTGGCCTTAACCGTATCAGTGGCCCTGGCAGTTGTGCCAAGGGCTCTGTTTCCCACGCTTTTGGTTGGCCAGTTTAGCCTGCACCTTGGCCTCATTCAGAGCTTTGTGAAACTCTGACCCATGAGGGTATAGCCATTCTGAGGTCATGGGGACATGGGAGGTGCAAATTCTGGCTGTCTCTTCTTGGAGGTTGGAACGGTGAAGGTCTCTCCACTTTCTGGCCATATCCTTGGCTGCATGACCCGTTAAGGCCAGAAACTTGTCCATGCACTCTGAGTATTTCTTAAGGTTATTTGGGGGGGACCCCATTTTTCTTGACCAACTTATGTACGGCCAAAAGTTTATCTGCTTTACTCCACCCCTCTCCCCATGTCTCCAATCATCCACCCTGTTCTGCTCTATGCTTCGCAAGCGTAGTCTGAAATCACAATTCTGGAGTGGAGCCTAGTTAGAACAAGATCAAAGTTCAAAGTTCTATTGGGTGAAAACAGCCAGTGGAGTATAACTGATGGTTAAAAAAACAACTTACTGTCACAAGAGTAGTGGGCTGTATTGGAGTCCACAAAAAGAAGAGCACTGCAAAAAGAGTTCACTTGTTGAGTCCAGCACCACAAAACAAGAAGATAAGTCACATATTCCAGAAGGAATATTAGTTTCCTACATTACAGTCACAGCAGATACTCCAGTGCTATCTTAGACAATCCAACATGCACCCATGGCCACAGTTTAGGGGAATCACTGCACAAAACAGAGTTAAGTGCAGTCAAAGACATGACTGAGTCATGTCCCAGAAGCCAGAGCTCTCCCAGATTATCTGACAATGACAAAACGATACATAATACAAGTGATGGGAGGACATGGTTGGCAACACTGAACTGGCAACTACTACTCTCGAGTACATCAAGCTTTTCGTGACCAGCTCTTTTGACCCTTTAGCTGCACACATACACATGCACACATGTGCTGGAAAAAAACATTGAATGCAAGTCAGGGGAGCTTTGTGTTCTGGCTTACAATCATTTTTGGAACTGTCTACGCCAGTATGAGTTCTTGAATGCCTTGCTCTTTTGCTTTATTTTCATGGAAACAGTATAGCATTTTAAACAGCTCACAGGACTTGGGTTATACTAAAATGTTGCTTCTATTCTGATTTTGTTGTTATCAGATGCAAGTCATGTGAAGTTGGGGAGTGGCAGTGGACATTTTGTGGGCCAAAGCTCACCCAGGAAACAAATGAAGGTAAGAATGGTGTATGGCCCAAAGTTTAACCCTGGAAACAGTGGTAAGAACAGTGCATGTGCCAAAGCTTACACTCAAAGATAAAAAAGCAAACCTGCTGAGGAAACAGATAATTGTGAAAATGTTATATAGGCCAAAGTTTCCACAGGGAATGGACGCTGATGATATGGTGTAAGCCAAAGCCCTCTTAGGAAACAATGGTGAGAGCAGTGTATGGGCCAGTGATTGGCCAGGAAACAAGGGTGACAATGTGTATGGGCCAATGCTTGGCCAGGAAACAAGGGTGACAAAGTGTATGGGCCAAGACTCAGCCAGGAAACAAGGGTGACAAAGTGTATGGGCCAATGCTCAGCCAGGAAACAAGGGTGACAACAGTGTATGGGTTACAGGAAACAGTTCCTTGCTGACAGACTGAGTGGTGGACAGTGTGTTGACAGGCTCTGAGTGGTGGACAGTGCTTCCTTGTTGACAGGCTCTGAATGGTGGACAGTGTGTTGACAGGCTCTGAATGGTGGACAGTGCTTCCTTGCTGACAGACTGAGTGGTGGACAGTGCTTCCTTGTTGACAGGCTCTGAGTGGTGGACAGTGTGTTGACAGGCTCAGAGTGGTGGACAGTGTGTTGACAGGCTCTGAATGGTGGACAGTGTGTTGACAGGCTCTGAGTGGTGGACAGTGCTCCTGTTGACAGGCTCTGAGTGGTGGACAGTGTGTTGACAGGCTCTGATGGTGGACAGTGCTTCCTTGTTGACAGGCCTGAGTGGTGGACAGTGTGTTGACAGGCTCTGAATGGTGGACAGTGTGTTGACAGGCTCTGAGTGGTGGACAGTGTGTTGACAGGCTCTGAATGGTGGACAGTGTTTTTTGACAGGCTCTGAGTGGTGGACAGTGTGTTGACAGGCTCTGATGGTGGACAGTGCTTCCTTGTTGACAGGCTCTGAATGGTGGACAGTGTGTTGACAGGCTCTGAATGGTGGACAGTGCTTCCTTGTTGACAGGCTCTGAATGGTGGACAGTGCTTCCTTGTTGACAGGCTCTGAATGGTGGACATGGTGCTTGACATTGTTGACAGGCTCTGAGTGGTGGACAGTGTGTTGACAGGCTCTGAATGGTGGACAGTGTCTTTGACAGGCTCTGAATGGTGGACAGTGTGTTGACAGGCTCTGAGTGGTGGACAGTGTGTTGACAGGCTCTGAATGGTGGACAGTGCTTCCTTGTTGACAGGCTCTGAATGGTGGACAGTGTGTTGACAGGCTCTGAATGGTGGACAGTGCTTCCTTGTTGACAGGCTCTGAGTGGTGGACAGTGCTCCTGTGACAGGCTCTGAATGGTGGACAGTGCTTCCTTGTTGACAGGCTCTGAATGGAGGGGAGCTGGACAGTGCTTCCTTGTTGACAGGCTCTGAAGGTGGCATTGGACAGGCTCCTTGGTGACAGGCTGTGACAGCTCTGATGTGGACAGTGTGTTGACAGGCTCTGAATGGTGGACAGTGCTTCCTTGTTGACAGGCTCTGAATGGTGGACAGTGCTTCCTTGTTGACAGGCTCTGAATGGTGGACAGTGCTTCCTTGTTGACAGGCTCTGAATGGTGGACAGTGTCTTGTTGACAGGCTCTGAATGGTGGACAGTGTGTTGACAGGCTCTGAATGGGGTTGGACAGGCCTTCATTGTTGACAGGCTCTGAATGGTGGACAGTGCCTGTTGACAGGCTCTGAATGGTGGACAGTGTGTTGACAGGCTCTGAATGGTGGACAGTGCTTCTTGTTGACAGGCTCTGAATGGTGGACAGTGTTGTTGACAGGCTCTGAATGGTGGACAGTGTGTTGACAGGCTCTGATGGTGGACAGTGCTCCTTGTTGACAGGCTCTGAATGGTGGACAGTGCTTACAGCTTGTTGACAGCCTGATGGTGGACATGCTGTTGACAGGCTCTGAATGGTGGACAGTGCTTCCTTGTTGACAGGCTCTGAATGGTGGACAGTGTTGTTGACAGGCTCTGAATGGTGGACAGTGTCTTGTTGACAGGCTCTGAATGGTGGACAGTGCTTCCTTGTTGACAGGCTCTGAATGGTGGACAGTGCTTCCTTGTTGACAGGCTCTGAATGGTGGACAGTGCTTCCTTGTTGACAGGCTCTGAATGGTGGACAGTGTGTTGACAGGCTCTGAATGGTGGACAGTGTGTTGACAGACTCTGAATGGTGGACAGTGCTTCCTTGTTGACAGGCTCTGAATGGTGGACAGTGCTTCCTTGTTGACAGGCTCTGAATGGTGGACAGTGTGTTGACAGGCTCTGAGTGGTGGACAGTGCTTCCTTGTTGACAGGCTCTGAATGGTGGACAGTGTTGACAGGCTCTGAATGGTGGACAGTGTGTTGACAGGCTCTGAGTGGTGGACAGTGTGTTGACAGGCTCTGAATGGTGGACAGTGCTTCCTTGTTGACAGGCTCTGAGTGGTGGACAATGTGTTGACAGGCTCTGAATGGTGGACAGCCACCTTGGCATTTCTGATATGTGGATTTCAGCTTTCTGTATTAATTTTTGTGAGTGTTTATGAGGTTTCAAACAAATGTGAGGACAAGTTGTGGGAATCATATTTTCCAAGTGTGCACTTGTTAGCATATTGTAGTGGGGTTGCAAGCAGCCTCTTTGACGCTGGACAGTGGACAGATTTAAAACTGCTTAGTTGGCAGAGATAAAATGCAAAAAATTGTGTGTGTTCATGTAGAATAAATTCAATACTACGTGTTTGGATGTGAGTTTCACATACACTCATTTGTTTTCTTGTAATTTTATGTCTCGAAAGACAAACCAGTGTAAATCTGGTATTACAGAAGAAGAAATGTAGTACCTATTGTCTGTTTACTGTTTTACATGGTGGGACTGGTAGCCCAGTTGCATACATGCTTTGGAATGGTGATGACCTTCACCCATGTTAGGTCACTGGAGAGGTTGACAATAAATGTGAATTTCATTTTCCCATTCTGAGTGTCAGCGGATTGATCAGCCTATGCTCAGTTATACTGGCTGCTTTTCCTTGAAAGGGGGTCAGCCAGAAAAATGCTAATAGTGCGTCATCATTTTAGCCGTGAGATTGCGTTTCCTTGTGTGACAGAAAGTGGATCCCCGTGTGCAGCAACAACGCCTAGACTTCCTGTATGCTCACTACCTTCAGTGGCTGTTCCTGGACTCCAAGGCAACCATGATGCTGCAACAGCAAGAAAAGGAAGCCATGGTTAGTCAGACCTTTAGTCAAACCTTTTTTTATTTCCTCTTGGTCTGGTTATTCAACCACACTTTCTTCTCTGTGCCTTGGTTGGCCGAGACAGACTTTCTTCTCAGTGCCTTGGTTGGCCGAGACAGACTTTCTTCTCTGTGCCTTGGTTGGCCGAGACAGACTTTCTTCTCTATGCCTTGGTTGGCCAAGCCTGCTTTTGTTTCCCCCATGCCCCAGTTAGTCAGACAGGCTTTGTTCTCTGTGCCTTGGTTGGCCAAGCCTGCTTTTGTTTCCCCCATGCCCCAGTTAGTCAGACAGGCTTTGTTCTCTGTGCCTTGGTTGGCCAAGCCTGCTTTTGTTTCCCCCATGCCCCAGTTAGTCAGACAGGCTTTGTTCTCTGTGCCTTGGTTGGCCAAGCCTGCTTTTGTTTCCCCCATGCCCCAGTTAGTCAGACAGGCTTTGTTCTCTATGCCTTGGTTGGCCAAGCCTGCTTTTGTTTCCCCCATGCCCCAGTTAGTCAGACAGGCTTTGTTCTCTATGCCTTGGTTGGCCAAGCCTGCTTTTGTTTCCCCCATGCCCCAGTTAGTCAGACAGGCTTTGTTCTCTGTGCCTTGGTTGGCCAAGCCTGCTTTTGTTTCCCCCATGCCCCAGTTAGTCAGACAGGCTTTGTTCTCTGTGCCTTGGTTGGCCAAGCCTGCTTTTGTTTCCCCCATGCCCCAGTTAGTCAGACAGGCTTTGTTCTCTGTGCCTTGGTTGGCCAAGCCTGCTTTTGTTTCCCCCATGCCCCAGTTAGTCAGACAGGCTTTGTTCTCTATGCCTTGGTTGGCCAAGCCTGCTTTTGTTTCCCCCATGCCCCAGTTAGTCAGACAGGCTTTGTTCTCTGTGCCTTGGTTGGCCAAGCCTGCTTTTGTTTCCCCCATGCCCCAGTTAGTCAGACAGGCTTTGTTCTCTATGCCTTGGTTGGCCAAGCCTGCTTTTGTTTCCCCCATGCCCCAGTTAGTCAGACAGGCTTTGTTCTCTATGCCTTGGTTGGCCAAGCCTGCTTTTGTTTCCCCCATGCCCCAGTTAGTCAGACAGGCTTTGTTCTCTATGCCTTGGTTGGCCAAGCCTGCTTTTGTTTCCCCCATGCCCCAGTTAGTCAGACAGGCTTTGTTCTCTATGCCTTGGTTGGCCAAGCCTGCTTTTGTTTCCCCCATGCCCCAGTTAGTCCCCTGAAGGGAGGCCAGGGATGTCCCCTCCCCCCCCCCCCCCCCCGCCTATGGAATTTTGGGGCTGCCATTTGATTCCCCTTTTCTATCTCCTCTCTTGTTTTTCTGCCTAGTCTTCCGGATCTTATTGTAGTGGCCTTTTTTCTGCTAATGGTCCATTCTCCTGACTTTTCCCCAGAAACGTTCTCAAACATTTTCATGAAGAGTTAGGCTTCTTTGTATACCTCCTGTTGAGCAGCTAGGAGACGATAGTTGGTAGGTGGTACATGCAGCTTGCTGCCATATGGCACTGGTATTTGCTGTTATGCATTTAACAATAACATTATATTCACCCCAGTAGGAAATTAAATCTGTTGTTTGATCTTATACATAATGCATGATGAAGAATTGCACATATTTCAATAATTCAAAGTCATGAAACACACACACACACATGTGCACACTCTTAGACATGTGACAGTTTGAGTGGTTGACCAGACTGCAGATGTTGAAAGCAGAAGTTAAGAGGATGTGATTTGTCATGAAGTACGGAGTAATTTTCTGCAGACAGAGATGGAACAGGTCACACAGTTGCTTTTGTTCAGCTCCTATAATCTTGCTAGCCGTGTTGATGACTCGTGCCCACTGAGTTTGGTTTTTAATTGACAGATTTCCATACCAGGTAATAATGTTGAAAGAGACAACACTTTCAACCAGACATTGATAGACAGACTCAAGGACATGGCTGCTGACTGAATCTCTGAAGCTTCCTCAGCAAGTACGAGCGTGCTGTGCTTTCTTGCACACATAGACTATGTTATCATTGAAACTGAGTTTTGAATCTACAGTCTGCAGATGTGTACAGAAAACAATATAGGCAAGAGAACGCATCTCTGTGGAGTGTCGGCATTCACAGTCAGCTCATCAGATCTTGTTCCACCATGGGTGACTCTCTGCAGCCAATCACACAGAAACTGTTTAATCCAGATTGACTTTTGTATTTGTTACCTCGTCCCCCTTCCTTTTCATGTTCATCATTTGCTTTTTGTATATCCCCCTTATCCCTCTTCGTTTTGATGTTCATTGCTTGACTTTCGTATAGTGTTACCTCGTCCCCCTTCTTTTTCATGTTCATTGCTTGACTTTCATATAGTTTTACCTCGTCCCCCTTCTTTTTGATGTTGATTGCTTGACTTTCGTATAGTGTTACCTCATCCCTCTTCTTTTTCATGTTCATTGCTTGACTTTCATATAGTGTTACCTCGTCCCCCTTCTTTTTGATGTTCATTGCTTGACTTTCATATAGTGTTACCTCATCCCCCTTCTTTTTGATGTTTATTGCTTGACTTTCATATTGTGTTACCTCGTCCCCCTTCTTTTTCATGTTCATTGCTTGACTTTCGTATAGTGTTACCTCATCCCCCTTCTTTTTGATGTTTATTGCTTGACTTTCATATATAGTGTTACCTCGTCCCCCTTCTTTTTCATGTTCATTGCTTGACTTTCATATAGTGTTACCTCATCCCCCTTCTTTTTCATGTTTATTGCTTGACTTTCCTATAGTGTTACCTCATCCCCCTTCGTTTTCAGGTCTTTGTTGGACTTTTGTATATTGTTACCTCATCCCCCTTCTTTTTCATGTTCATGGCTTGACTTTCATATAGTGTTACCTCGTCCCCCTTCTTTTTCATGTTCATGGCTTGACTTTCATATAGTGTTACCTCGTCCCCCTTCTTTTTCATGTTCATGGCTTGACTTTCATATAGTGTTACCTCGTCCCCCTTCTTTTTCATGTTCATGGCTTGACTTTCATATAGTGTTACCTCGTCCCCCTTCTTTTTCATGCGCCAACAGCTCATCAAAAAACTTCAAAAGGTTCAAAATTGTTCTGCCAGACTCATTTTCAAGACCTCTAAACGCACTCATGCTTCACCACTCTTGACTATGCTGCACTGGCTTGCAATAGCTCAAAGAATTGAATATAAAATCTCTTCCATGTGCTATTATGTAGTATCAGAAACTGCCCAACCTTATTTGTCTGACCTGCTTCACGTGTACATCCCATCCCGTTCATTGCATTCCTCAGCTGACACCTGCACTTTTCGGATTCCAAAAGGAAAGAAACAGTTCCAAGGGCAACGCACTTTTCCCCATCTGGGCCCTGACACATGGAATAAACTGCCATACTGTGTATCAGTGTATGCTGTGCTGCAACAAAATCCCAGTTCAAAACTCAACTCAGAACCACACCATTCCTCTCAGCCCATGGACCAAACTCCTAAATGTCTTTGTTTCCGCTGCCAATCGTACCCCCACCCCCCACCTCACCCCCATTTCTTGTTGACTTGCCTGCATTGATGCATGCGTGCCTGTTTGTGTGTGTGTGCTGCATGTGTGTGTGTGTGTGTGTGTGCTATGAAGTAAGTGAATGTGTATTTTTGTTAATTTTATATTTTATATTCTTGCTTGTGTACGTGCCTTGGGCTGTTGAAATATTTTGATAGGTAGGGCATTTACAAATTTCCATTATTATTATGTTCCTTGTTTGACTTTTGTATACTGGTACCTTATTCCCCTTCTTTTTCATGTTCATTGCTTGACTTTTGTATCGTGTTACCTTGCCCCCATCCATTTTCATGTTTATTGTTTGACTTTTTGTGTACTGCTGTATTTTCATGTTTATTATTTTGTAGTGTTAGCTCATGTTCATTGTTTAACTTTAGTGTTACCTCACCCCCAACTCTCTCTCCCCTGCTTGTTTCTTCATGCTGTGTTGTGACTGTCCAACTCTCTCTCCCCAGCTTGGTTCTTCATGCTGTGTTGTGACTGTCCAACTCTCTCTCCCCAGCTTGTTTCTTCATGCTGTGTTGTGACTGTCCAACTCTCTCTCCCCTGCTTGGTTGTTCATGCTGTGTTGTGACTGTCCAACTCTCTCTCCCCAGCTTGTTTCTTCATGCTGTGTTGTGACTGTCCGACTCTCTCTTCAGTTTGTTTCTTCATGCTGTGTTGTGACTGTCCAACTCTCTCTCCCCAGCTTGTTTCTTCATGCTGTGTTGTGACTGTCCAACTCTCTCTCCCCTGCTTGGTTCTTCATGCTGTGTTGTGACTGTCCAACTCTCTCTCCCCAGCTTGGTTCTTCATGCTGTGTTGTGACTGTCCAACTCTCTCTCCCCAGCTTGTTTCTTCATGCTGTGTTGTGACTGTCCAACTCTCTCTCCCCAGCTTGTTTCTTCATGCTGTGTTGCGACTGTCCAACTCTCTCTCCCCAGCTTGTTTCTTCATGCTGTGTTGTGACTGTCCAACTCTCTCTCCCCTGCTTGTTTCTTCATGCTGTGTTGTGACTGTCCAACTCTCTCCCCTGTTTGTTTCTTCATGCTGTGTTGTGACTGTCCAACTCTCTCCCCTGTTTGTTTCTTCATGCTGTGTTGTGACTGTCCAACTCTCTCTCCCCTGCTTGTTTCTTCATGCTGTGTTGTGACTGTCCAACTCTCTCTCCCCTGTTTGTTTCTTCATGCTGTGTTGTGATTGTCCAACTCTCTCTCCCCTGCTTTGTTTTTCTATGCTGTGTTGTGACTGTCCAACTCTCTCCCCTGTTTGTTTCTTTATGCTGTGTTGTGACTGTCCAACTCTCTCACCTGTTTGTTTCTTCATGCTGTGTTGTGACTGTCCAACTCTCTCCCCTGTTTGTTTCTTCATGCTGTGTTGTGACTGTCCAACTCTGCTCTCCCTGCTTGTTTCTTCATGCTGTGTTGTGACTGTCCAACTCTCTCCCCTGTTTGTTTCTTCATGCTGTGTTGTGACTGTCCAACTCTCTCTCCCCTGCTTGTTTCTTCATGCTGTGTTGTGACTGTCCAACTCTCTCTCCCCAGCTTGTTTCTTCATGCTGTGTTGTGACTGTCCAACTCTCTCTCCCCAGCTTGTTTCTTCATGCTGTGTTGTGACTGTCCAACTCTCTCTCCCCAGCTTGTTTCTTCATGCTGTGTTGTGACTGTCCAACTCTCTCTCCCCAGCTTGTTTCTTCATGCTGTGTTGTGACTGTCCAACTCTCTCCCCTGTTTGTTTCTTCATGCTGTGTTGTGACTGTCCAACTATCTCTCTCCTGCTTCTGCCCTGCTTGTTTCTTCATGCTGCATTTTGACTGTGTCCACAGAGTTAGGGGGTGTACTGTTTTGTCAGTGAAGCAATGGTTGTTTCTTCATGTTGTGTTGTGACTGTGTCCAGAGAGTTAAGGGGTGTAGTATTTTGTCAGTGAAGCAGTGCTTGTTTCGTCGTGCTGTGTTGTGACCATGTCAAACTCTCTCTCCCTCCCTTCCACTCCTCCATATTCCTCCCCAGCTTGTTTCTTCATGTTGTGTTGTGACTGTGTCCAGAGACGGTGTAGTTAGTGTCAGAGTCAGGGGGTGTACTGTTTTGTCAGTGAAGCTATGCTTGTTTCTTCATGCTGTGTTGTGACTGTGTCCAGAGACGGTGTAGTGTCAGAGTCAGGGGGTGTACTGTTTTGTCAGTGAAGCTATGCTTGTTTCTTCATGCTGTGTTGTGACTGTGTCCAGAGACGGTGTAGTTAGTGTCAGAGTTAGGGGGTGTACTGTTTTGTCAGTGAAGCTATGCTTGTTTCTTCATGCTGTGTTGTGACTGTGTCCAGAGACGGTGTAGTTAGTGTCAGAGTTCAGGGGGTGTACTGTTTTGTCAGTGAAGCTATGCTTGTTTCTTCATGCTGTGTTGTGACTGTGTCCAGAGACGGTGTAGTTAGTGTCAGAGTCAGGGGGTGTACTGTTTTGTCAGTGAAGCTATGCTTGTTTCTTCATGTTGTGTTGTGACTGTGTCCAGAGACGGTGTAGTTAGTGTCAGAGTCAGGGGGTGTACTGTTTTGTCAGTGAAGCTATGCTTGTTTCTTCATGCTGTGTTGTGACTGTGTCCAGAGACGGTGTAGTAGTGCAGAGTCAGGGGGTGTACTGTTTTGTCAGTGAAGCTATGCTTGTTTCTTCATGCTGTGTTGTGACTGTGTCCAGAGACGGTGTAGTTAGTGTCAGAGTCAGGGGGTGTACTGTTTTGTCAGTGAAGCAATGGTTGTCTTTTCTTGCTGTGTTGTGACTGTGTCCAGAGACGGTGTAGTGTCAGAGTCAGGGGGTGTACTGTTTTGTCAGTGAAGCTATGCTTGTTTCTTCATGCTGTGTTGTGACTGTGTCCACAGAGTCAGGGGGTGTACTGTTTTGTCAGTGAAGCTATGCTTGTTTCTTCATGCTGTGTTGTGACTGTGTCCAGAGACGGTGTAGTGTCAGTCAGGGGGTGTACTGTTTTGTCAGTGAAGCAATGGTTGTCTTTTCTTGCTGTGTTGTGACTGTGTCCACAGAGTCAGGGGGTGTACTGTTTTGTCAGTGAAGCTATGCTTGTTTCTTCATGCTGTGTTGTGACTGTGTCCACAGAGTCAGAGTTTTGTCAGTGAAGCTGTGTTGTCTTTTCTTGCTGTGTTGTGACTGTCCAGAGGCAGTTAGATGCCTTATGGGAGATGATGGAGAGCAAGCATCAGGAGAAAGCTGAGTTGGAGAGAGATGTTGCTAGGCTACGTCACCTCAACTTGTTGGATGAACAGCTGGAGACCCAGGTAAATTGTCTTGTCTTGGATTTCGGGCATGCTAGTCATACACATCTGAATTTTCTGGGGTTGAATTTTTCCTGTCTTTTAAAAAAGTTTTATTCCTATATGTTAAAATTGTCTAATTGCCAGTGACATAAGTGGGTCAGTGCAAGAAACTGGGTCAATACCTTGTACATGGCTTGTTGCCAAAAGATGAGCTTGAAAAATGAATTCCAGAATAATGACGTCATGCACCCTACAGTACAAATGTAAGAAGGTTGGTCCTCACAGCTGGACTGCTGCCAACATTGCAGAGAGATGACTTGTGTGTCTGTGGGTGTGTATGTGTAGGAGTGTGTTTGTGTATGTGCAGCAATGTGGCCTGGAGCCTGTGGTGCGAGTGCTGCCAACACTGGGAAAAGACTACTCGGGTCTGGCCGCTGCTCTGGACACCACCTGCCACCAGATTCATGCTTGTGGGGTCCATATACCCCAGGATGAAGATCTCTATTTAGGTCAGTGCAGTATTAGGTCAGATTATTGGGGTTGCCCTACACAGGTCAGTACAGTATAGATCGGGGGGGGGGGGGGTACTGTTTGCACCACGTGGTTCAGTGCAATGCTGATCATTTGGAGGTTGCCCTACACAGGTCAGTGCTGTGTAGATTGTGTGTTGGGGGGGGGGGGGTACTGTTTGCACCACGTGGTTCAGTGCAATGCTGATCATTTGGAGGTTGCCCTACACAGGTCAGTGCTGTGTAGATTGTGTGTTGGGGGGGGGGGGGGGGGGGTACTGTTTGCACCACGTGGTTCAGTGCAATGCTGATCATTTGGAGGTTGCCCTACACAGGTCAGTGCTGTGTAGATTGTGTGGGGGGGGGGGGTGTTTGCACCACGTGGTTCAGTGCAATGCTGATCATTTGGAGGTTGCCCTACACAGGTCAGTGCTGTGTAGATTGTGTGTTGGGGGGGGGGGGTACTGTTTGCACCACGTGGTTCAGTGCAATGCTGATCATTTGGAGGTTGCCCTACACAGGTCAGTGCTGTGTGAGATTGTGCTGATGGTAGGGTGTGTGGGGGGGGGTGGGTATGTTTGCACCACGTGGTTCAGTGCAATGCTGATCATTTGGAGGTTGCCCTACACAGGTCAGTGCTGTGTAGATTGTGTGTTGGGGGGGGGGGGGTACTGTTTGCACCACGTGGTTCAGTGCAATGCTGATCATTTGGAGGTTGCCCTACACAGGTCAGTGTGTGTAGATTGTGTGTTGGGGGGGGGTACTGTTTGCACAGTGGTTCAGTGCAATGCTGATCATTTGGGGTTGCCTACACAGGTCAGTGCTGTGTAGATTTGTGTGGGGTACTGTTTGCACCACGTGGTTCAGTGCAATGTGATCATTTGGAGGTTGCCCTACACAGGTCAGTGCTGTTAATTGTTGTTGGGTGGGGGGGGGGGGTACTGTTTGCACCACGTGGTTCAGTGCAATGCTGATCATTTGGAGGTTGCCCTACACAGGTCAGTGCTGTGTAGATTGTGGGAGGGGGAGGGGGAACGTATGGTTCATGCAATGCTAAATGCTAATTATTTGGAGTACAGGGGGTGGGGGGGGGGGTTATGTTTACACAACAGGGCTCTTGTGCATGATGAGCAAACAGCCCCCTTCAGGGCATTTATCTTCTGAACAGTGATGACTCTGAACCATTTGGCTGATGGGAAGTGCTAATCGGGCCATCAGGCCAGCCTAATCATGTTTACATTTACAGACTTGTTTGGGTTTACACCGCCTAATCATGTTTACATTTACAGACTTGTTTGGGTTTACACCGCCTAATCATGTTTACATTTACAGACTTGTTTGGGTTTACACCGCCTAATCATGTTTACATTTACAGACTTGTTTGGGTTTACACCGCCTAATCATGTTTACATTTACAGACTTGTTTGGGTTTACACCGCCTAATCATGTTTACATTTACAGACTTGTTTGGGGTTACACCGCCTAATCATGTTTACATTTACAGACTTGTTTGGGGTTACACCGCCTAATCATGTTTACATTTACAGACTTGTTTGGGGTTACACCGCCTAATCATGTTTACATTTACAGACTTGTTTGGGGTTACACCGCCTAATCATGTTTACATTTACAGACTTGTTCGGGTTTACACCGCCTAATCATGTTTACATTTACAGACTTGTTCGGGTTTACACCGCCTAATCATGTTTACATTTACAGACTTGTTTGGGTTTACATAGCCTAAACACAGAATAAGAATGGCGGCTCTGATGCTGCTGTTACTGACAAAGGCCGTTACCAAGGAGAAAATGAACACTTGTACGTACTGACACCGTCCCCCATACCACTCAAGACCAGCACTTGTACGTACTGACACCGTCCCCCATACCACTCAAGACCAACACTTGTACGTACTGACACCGTCCCCCATACCACTCAAGACCAACACTTGTACGTACTGACACCGTCCCCCATACCACTCAAGACCAACACTTGTACGTACTGACACCGTCCCCCATACCACTCAAGACCACGACTTATTCAAGAACATTTGGATTCATGCATGAAGACACATCATAAGCGAAGAGGATACAAGAAAATCTGTATTGGCAGGTGTCAGCTGGTCAGTGACATCTGCTACAATTGCCTTGACCTCTGAACCTGAACTATCATCACGTGGTGTATGATTAGTTTCAAGTTTTTTACTTCACATCATTGCTGGTTCTGTGACTACTGACCACTTGTGCATGTGGAAGCAGAGCCAAACTTAGGGACTTGTTAGCCAACTGGGGATTAGAGGCTATCAGCCTTTTAACTCTATTTGCTCATCATGCATATTAGAGCCAAACTTAGGGACTCATTAGCCAACTGGGGATTAGAGGCTATCAGCCTTTTAACTCTATTTGGTCAGTGCAGTAATAATCATGGTGGGGTGGTCAGTGCAGTAATAATCATGGTGGGGTGACCAGTGCAGTAATAATCATGGTGGGATGATCAGTGCAGTAATAATCATGGTGGGGTGGTCAGTGCAGTAATAATCATGGTGGGGTGGTGAGCATGTGCAGTCAGTAATAATCATGGTGGGGTGAGTGCAGTTTGCAGTAATAATCATGGTGGGGTGGTCAGTGCAGTAATAATCATGGTGGGGTGTCAGTGCAGTAATAATCATGGTGGGGTGGTCAGTGCAGTAATAATCATGGTGGGGTGGTCAGTGCAGTAATAATCATGGTGGGGTGGTCAGTGCAGTAATAATCATGGTGGGGTGGTCAGTGCAGTAATAATCATGGTGGGGTGGTCAGTGCAGTAATAATCATGGTGGGGTCAGGCTTATAATCATGGGGGTGGGCTGTAATAATCATGGTGGGGTGGGCAGTAAGTAATCATGAGTGGGGTGGTCAGTGCAGTAATAATCATGGTGGGGTGGTCAGTGCAGTAATAATCATGGTGGGGGGGGTCAGAGCGTAATAATATGGTGGGGTGGTCAGTAGTAATAATCATGGTGGGGTGGTCAGTGCAGTAATAATCATGGTGGGGTGGGCAGAGCTGTAATAATCATGATGGGGTGGGTAGAGCTGTAATAATCATGGTGGGGTGGGCAGTGAAGTAATAATGATGGTGGGGTGGTCAGTGCAGTAATAATGATGGTGGGGTGGTCAGTGCAGTAATAATGATGGTGGGGTGGGCAGAGCTGTAATAATGATGGTGGGGTGGTCAGAGTAGTAATAATCATGGTGGGGTGGTCAGTGAAGTAATAATCATGGTGGGGTGGGCAGAGCTGTAATAATCATGGTGGGGTGGTCAGTGCAGTAATAATGATGGTGGGGTGGGCAGAGCTGTAATAATCATGGTGGGGTGGGCAGTGCTGTAATAATCATGGTGGGTGGTCAGTGCAGTAATAATCATGGTGGGGTGGTCAGTGCAAAAAGTCAGAGTGTAATTCATGGTGGGGTGGTCAGTGCAGTAATAATCATGGTGGGGTGGTCAGTGCAGTAATAATCATGGTAGGGTGGTGACCACAGTAATAATCATGGTAGGGTGGTCAGCACAGTAGTAATCATAATGGGATGGGCAGAGCTGTAATAATCATGGTGGGGTGGTCAGAGTAGTAATAATGATGGTGGGGTGGTCAGTTGCTGAATTGAAGCAGTCTTTGCAGAGAGCAGTGACTTGGCCAGTGATTTAGACCAAATCCATCATCAACTCTTAATCCTCGGTTCCCGTGGGGTGTATAACAACATTTGGAAATAAGGCTGTTTTCCGCCTTCTTGGTGTGAAGCAGTAATAGTACCCATTCCCAAACCTGGTAAGACGATTCTGACCCTTTGAACTTCCATCCCATTGTCTTAACTCTGTCAAGGCCTTCCGCCTCTTAAGACATGGAACTTAGCGGTATGCTTGACAACGATCCATGTCTTCGGATGCAGTAAGAATTAAAACCTTTTTAACGGTCTTACCGACTTTCGCATTGACTGGAGGCAATTATATTACGCTAACTGCGTCAATTTCAGACACTATCAGTAACCCCCCCTTAGTCCAGTTGGGTGTTCCTTTGTCTGTTTTGGCATTTGTAACACGTGTGTCAAACTGTGGAAAGTTGTACATTTCAAAATGGTGGTGCACAGAGTGAACGTGCATTACTTGATGAGGGAAGTTGTGGAATTAGTACTGAATGAGGGCTCGGATCTAGAAGATTTTTTTCTGACAGTGGGTCTGAAGAGAACATTGTTGATTATGGCGAGGAGTTTGTGCCTGTAGGTCTTGAGGCGGACTTGAGTGACAGCGATAATGACATCTTCATTTTCATCACTGGGATTTTAAACAGGCAAAAACAGTGTGTCGACAGGAGCGGAGAGCGTCATTTTGTGGCGTCTGGAATGAATTAACCAGGTGTCTGTGTAAAATAATGGAGACGGCGGTCGATGCTCGCCTCATGTGGTCTCTTGAATCCCTTGCATCGGGGGCTTTTCACACATCTCCTGCTCAAAGTCTCCACAGAAAAGTGTCTAAGCATCCCAGGGATGAATGGGGAAACTGGAGTACCCAGGGAAAAACCCCATTAGTCAGAAGCAGAGAGAACCCTACTGATATTAATCAAAGGAAAAATGAGAACCTTCATGAGGGTTCCACTGCCATCAAAGCTCAGGGAAACAAACAAAGAGAGAGAGAGAGATGTACACATGCCCGCATACACCCTCACATACACTCTATCACAGTTCTGTATGGGGTTACAGTAAAGGTATTAGAAGGATTGGCTACACACACAAAAAGTAGCCTAAATATGGAACAGTATAGTTACAGCCATGTGAGGCCTAAATAAACAATAGCCTAGTGAGAGCCACATACAGTTGTCTTACATTTATTTCCACCTGGTTTCCTGCTGCCAAGTTTATCAGTCAAGTGTGATTTCATATCTTTTCTGTCATTCGCACTGTCTGTAAAGAGAAACCACAGTCCTTTTGCATGAATGTTGTGGATGGTGTGGCCAGTTTGGTTAAAGTGCTTAGCAACAGATTTGTCTCTCCGGTGTGTAGTGTCCACAAGGTGTTCTTTGAAACAGGTGTCAAGGCTGGGTCCATTTTCACTGATGTAAAGTGCATTTGGTACAATGAATGGTACAATGAATGATGTATGCGATGTTGTACGTCAGGCAGTTGAACTGTTTTGTGATGTTCATCTGGGACTTTGGACCAATGACATTGGTGTTTGTGCAAATCTCCTGGGATGTTTGTGATGTTCATCTGGGACTTTGGACCAATGACATTGGTGTTTGTGCAAATCTCCTGGGACGTTTGGAACTGGACGCCTTTTCTTCATATTCCTTTTTCGCTGATATTTTCATGTAAAATAATGCAAGTGATCTTGGTATGTCAGCTATGTTGATGTATCATTTTATATGCAGATTATGTTGATGTATATAGATTATGTTCACATATGTAGATGATGCAGTTGTGTAAATGATGCTGATATGTTGACGTATCCAGATCATGCTGGTAAATGTAGATGATACATTTTTTAAATAAAATCTGAAGCAAAGTTGACTGATGGCGTTGTGAAGTAAGACGAAAACACACAAAAGGTGGTGAAGGAGGTAAATAGGTGTGAAGTAAGATGAAAACACACAAAAGGTGGCGAAGGAGGTAAATAGGTGTGAAGTAAGATGAAAACACACAAAAGGTGATGAAAAGGTAAATAGGTGTGAAGTAAGATGAAAACACACAAAAGGTGATGAAGAGGTAAATAGGTGTGAAGTAAGATGGAAACACACAAAATGTGATGAAGAGGTAAATAGGTGTGAAGTAAGATGAAAACACACAAAAGGTGATGAAGGAGGTAAATAGTTGTGAAGTAAGATGAAAACACACAAAAGGTGGCGAAGGAGGTAAATAGGTGTGAAGTAAGATGGAAACACACAAAATGTGGTGAAGGAGGTAAATAGGTGTGAAGTAAGATGGAAACACACAAAATGTGATGAAGGAGGTAAATAGGTGTGAAGTAAGATGGAAACACAAAATGTGGTGAAGGAGGTAAATAGGTGTGAAGTAAGATGGAAACACACAAAATGTGATGAAGGAGGTAAATAGGTGTGAAGTAAGATGGAAACACATAAAATGTGGTGAAGGAGGTAAATAGGTGTGAAGTAAGATGGAAACACACAAAATGTGGTGAAGGAGGTAAACAGGTGTGAAGTAAGATGAAAACACAAAATGTGGTGAAGGAGGTAAACAGGTGTGAAGTAAGATGGAAACACACAAAATGTGGTGAAGGAGGTAAATAGGTGTGAAGTAAGATGGAAACACACAAAATGTGGTGAAGGAGGTAAATAGGTGTGAAGTAAGATGGAAACACACAAAATGTGGTGAAGGAGGTAAACAGGTGTGAAGTAAGATGAAAACACAAAATGTGGTGAAGGAGGTAAACAGGTGTGAAGTAAGATGGAAACACACAAAATGTGGTGAAGGAGGGATATGGTTGTTTTTATGCCCATTCAGCTATGAGGGCACAAGAGGTCAAAAAGAAGGCTGCTTTTAAAAAGACAACACAGAACAAGCCCAAATTCTCTTGGTAAGCCACTTTTTCAAACAGCAGACAGATATACAGTGATAAATAAAAAGTGTCTACTTGTGTTGGTGCTGGAGTGTTTTGAAAGATTCTTCAGCACACTACAGCACCAACTGAAACCAGATCCACACATTACAGCACCAACTAAAACTAGATAAGTAGACAGTTTCCATTTATCATTGTTTATCTGTCTGTTGCTTGAAAAGATGTTTACCCTAAAAAATGTGCTCATGTTTTGTGTTTTCCTATTAAAGTCAACATCCTTTTCATCCCTTTGTATGTTTTGAAGGAAAATTATGTTGTATGTAGATGATGCTGATGTAATAGAAATAAAATAATTTATGGTGCCCCTTTCTCATAAGAGAGACATTATGATATGCTCATTTTATCTCACATACATGCTACAAATACATGCATTACTATGACAGGTCAGTATGCAGAAGAGAAGAGAGCTACAAATACGTGCATTACTATGACAGATCAATATGTAGAAGAGAAGAGGGCTACAAATACATGCATTACTATGACAGGTCAGTATGTAGAAGAGAAGAGGGCTACAAATACTTGCATTACTATGACAGGTCAGTATGTAGAAGAGAAGAGAGCTACAAATACATGCATTACTATGACAGGTCAGTATGCAGAAGAGAAGAGAGCTACAAATACATGCATTACTATGACAGATCAGTATGCGGAAGAGAAGAGAGCTACAAATACGTGCATTACTATGACAGGTCAGTATGCAGAAGAGAAGAGGTGGGTTTTCAGTGGTGACTTAAAAGAAGAGAGTGAAGATGATGTGTGCATCTGTGCAGCGTCCCTGGAAGAAGTCCTGGCAGAAAGTGAGCAGCTGCTGGGAAGTCTCAGCCTGATGACCAAGAAACAGGCCCCTGTTATCACAGAATTTGCTGGTGCAGTCAGAGCAGTGGAAAAAGCTGTGGATGAAGAGTGCTTAGAATTATACAGGTACTGAAGTGCAGACAGGTAAAGTAAGTAAGTAAACATGATGCTTAATGTCCACAGAAACCATAAGGCTTATTAGGGATGGTGAGAAAGGGGGGGGGGGGGGGGGGGGAGAGAGTATGGAGGTGGGGGAAGAGGGAGATTATATATCTATTGCCTCACTGTCACCACCAGAATGACCCCTGCATTAAGATGGGCAGTGATGAAAGCCATTTTAATGTTTCATTAATTGTGAGGGACAAAGTCACAAGACAGTGTCCACAGACCACAACTTTTGAAGAGAACGGAGAGCCAAAGCAGATTCAAACCGAGGTCCCTCTGCTTACCAGCCTTACGGCTAGGCCAAACCAGCTCACATGCAGACAGGTGTTACTTAAAGTGCTTTTTACCAGTGGCTGTGTTCTGTTCTACCTGCGGAAGTGCACTTTTACTTGACATATTTCAACCTGCAGCGGTGTACTATTACTTGAAATGCTTTCTGCCCATAGCAGTGCACTTTTACTTTAGATGCGTTCTGTACACGGCAGTGTTCCAACTACCGTTACGTAAGATGCTGTCGGTGCACAGCACTGCACCATTACTCAGGGTGCTTTCCACCAACATCACTGTACTATTACTGAAGGTGTTTTCCACCAACAGCAGTGTACTGTTACTGAAGGTGTTTTCCACCGGCAGCAGTGTACTGTTACTGAAGGTGTTTTCCACCGGCAGCAGTGTACTGTTACTGAAGGTGTTTTCCACCGGCAGCAGTGTACTGTTACTGAAGGTGTTTTCCACCGGCAGCAGTGTACTGTTACTGAAGGTGTTTTCCACCGGCAGCAGTGTACTGTTACTGAAGGTGTTTTACTTAAAATACCTTACTGAAGGTGTTTTACTTAAAATACTTTCCACCAACAGCAGTGTACCGTTACCAAAGGTGCTTTCTACCAATGGCAGTGTACCTACCATTTACCTAAAGTGCTTTCCACTAACAGCAGTGTACTGTTGCTTTCTACCAGCGGCAGTGTGCCTTTGTTTAAAGTGCTTTCTACCTGCACCAGTCTACTGTTACTTGAGGGGCTTTCTGTCTGTGACAGTGTGCCATTACTTAAGAAGGTACTTTCCACCAACCTCACTGTACCATTACTCAAGATGCTTTTCGCTAACGGCAGTGTACCGTTACTTAATGTGCTTTCCACTAACATCACTGCACATTTGTATAAAGTGCTTTCTACCTGCACCAGTCTGCTGTTACTTAAGGTGCTTTCTGCCTGTGACATAGCACTTTCTGCCAGCAGCTCTCTGCTGTAACTTGAGGTGCTTTCTGCCAACAGCTCTGTGCTGTTACTTAGGGTGCTTTCTGCCAACAGCTCTGTGCTGTTACTTAGGGTGCTTTCTGCCAACAGCTCTGTGCTGTTACTTAGGGTGCTTTCCACCAGCAGCTGTGTGCTGTTAGTGTTACTTAGGGTACTTTCTGCCAACAGCTCTGTGCTGTTACTTAGGGTACTTTCTGCCAACAGCTGTGTGCTGTTAATGTTACTTAGGATGTTTTCTGCCAGCAGCTCTGTGCTGTTACTTAAGGTGCTTTCTGCCAGCAGCTCTGTGCTGTTACCTGAAGTGCTTTCTGTCAACAGCTCTGTGCTGTTACTTAGGGTACTTTCTGCCAGCAGCTCTGTGCTGTTACTTAGGGTGCTTTCTGTCAACAGCTCTGTGCTGTTACTTAGGGTGCTTTCTGTCAACAGCTCTGTGCTGTTACTTAGGGTACTTTCTGTCAACAGCTCTGTGCTGTTACTTAGGATGCTTTCTGTCAACAGCTCTGTGCTGTTACTTAGGGTGCTTTCTGCCAACAGCTCTGTGCTGTTACTTCAGGTGATTTCTGCCTGGCAGTGCACTGCTACTTAAGGTGCTCTCATCCTTCAGCAGCATACTGCTCTGTAAGATGCTCATAGCTGTCAACTCCTTTTGGGAGTAAACCTTAGTTCAGAGTTTGTAAACCTGTATTTCCATTATGCAGGCTGGGGTCTTTTGTTTTTTCACTGGTGGCAGCGGCATTTTGAATTCCAACCATCATGTGTGGCAGTGGAAGTAAGCAGCAATGTTGTGCTAAATACGCATGCACAACTTGAAATCTCACTTCCAGCAAGATTTCTTAGCCTATTGCACTAGGCCAGTCAGTGTGCATTTGGCGATGGTGTGTGTTGGCTGCTCATTCAACAGTTTTTCAGTCTTTTTGCTCAGTTTAAAACAACAGCAAAATCTCATGAAAATTATGTTTTCCTGTATCCATTTTCCAGTATGGCCATATCCCCCCAAAATAATGGAGAGAAAAAACTGTATTTTATACAGGTAAACTGTATGGGTTGACAGGTATGGATGCTTTCTACTTGTGGCAGTGGATCATTGTTTAAGGTGCTTTCTACCAATGGCAGTGTACCTTTACTTTGAGAAAGGGTTTAAATGTGAGAAGTTTAAAATGAGCATTTGCTAGGGTTTGTCCTGAGGTGACACTGTGTGGCAGCAGTGTACATTTACACACTGGTGACACATTGGATATGATTAAAAATAGTAACAACATGTGTAAACATATGCCTGAAGAGACAGAAGATGAAAACAGGTTTTAGGATTAATTAAAAAAAGGAGAACAAGACTGACTTGCATGTAACCACCATCACATGTGACCCATGTAGGGGTTGGCTGCAGGGTTCGGATAAAACCCGGACTTGCAAAACGACACAGTGTGGATTTAGCTTTCTGAAGGAGGAACAGGACTTCTGTCCACTTCGTCAAGACCCATAGCATTAGATTTTTTTTTTAAAGTGGGTCATTCAGCGTTGAATATCGTGGCTCAGCCAACAGGCATGTGATGTCCTTGCAGTGGGTCATTCAGTGTGGAGCATCGTGGCTCAGCCAACAGGCATGTGATGTCCTTGCAGTGGGTCATTCAGTGTGGAGCATCGTGGCTCAGCCAACAGGCATGTGATGTCCTTGCAGTGGGTCATTCAGTGTGGAGCATCGTGGCTCAGCCAACAGGCATGTGATGTCCTTGCAGTGGGTCATTCAGTGTGGAGCATCGTGGCTCAGCCAACAGGCATGTGATGTCCTTGCAGTGGGTCATTCAGTGTGGAGCATCGTGGCTCAGCCAACAGGCATGTGATGTCCTTGCAGTGGGTCATTCAGTGTGGAGCTTCGTGGCTCAGCCAACAGGCATGTGTTGTCCTTGCAGTGGGTCTTTTGTGGTGTTTTCCAGCCCCAGCAGATGAGAGATCGCATGATCCCAGGAGCAGAGATGGCTCAGTGGTAGAGTGATGGACTCATGACTGAAGGGTCTTGGGTTCAAGTCCTGGCAGGAGCAGTGGGAGAATTTTCTACTCCACAGTCAACTTTCTGTGCTGACTCTTATGTTGGTATCTGTTCCACCTCCATTTTACTGCAGCAGCACGTAAAAGATCCTGGTCATTCTGCCAAATGTGCAGGTGGCAGGTTTTAGCTAAACACACATGCATCCTACCTGTGTAGCTTTGAATAAAATAATACTGTAAACTGGTGCGTAGCTGTATGGTGTACACAGAATTTGCACTGAGACAGCGGCAGTTTCAAACGGCGCTGTAACCACTTTGGTGGATATTCAAAATGCGCTGTGTAAAGCTGAAGTCACTTATTCAGAGTCGCATATGATTAGAGCGCAGACGCAGAGAATAGCACTTATATGCCATTGTGAAGCGCTTAGGGCTCATCTCAAGATGAAGTGCTCAACATGTGTTCATATAAATAAATAAAAATGTTTTATTCCTATTTGAATCTCTCTAGTAGGAAAGCAGTGGGTTCTTTGAGTTTGGATGGGAATACTCAATAGTCGATCAATACACCAGAGAACTGGATATAAATTTTGACATGAAATATAGGTGTTGAGGAACAAACACCCTACCTCCTTGCATTCTCCTGTCCCTGAAAAGACTGACCAAATTTGTTTGCTGTTACAAGTTTTGTAGCGGAACATGTTTGCAGTGGTCAAGTTTTGTAACCAACCTTTTTTGCTATTGTTTTGCCCTCCCCCTTCCCCACTCTTCGTTACATTCCTTCTGTGTGCCGTGTGTGTGTGTGTATGCATGTGGATGTGGTGTGAGGAATACAATATGACCAGATAATTATTTTGAGGTTTTAATGTATACATGTTTTTTGCTCTTGTAAAGTGGGGTGTGCTCACCTTTGTGGGTGAGATGCAGAGCTATAGAATGACTGCTGTTATAATCTCCAAAGTCAAGGTCACAGGGGTCATATAATCAAATTAGGACTGTTTAGTCTACCATTACCATATCTTTTGATCCTTTTGCATGGTGGATGTGTTCATGTGTGTGGTCACCTTAACAGTGTGGGTGTGTTCATTTGTGGTCACCTTATTAGTGTGGGTGTGTTCATGTGTGTGGTCACCTTAACAGTGTGGGTGTGTTCATGTGTGTGGTCACCTTAACAGTGTGGGTGTGTTCATGTGTGCCACTACCTTAGCATGGCAGTCGTGTTCATGTGTTTAGCTGTTATCGTGGCAGTCATGTTCATGTGTGGCCAGTGCATGGGTGTGTTCATGTGTGGCCACTTAGCATGGCAGTTGTGTTCATGTGTGTGGCCATGTTAGCATGGCAGTTGTGTTCATGTGTGTGGCCATGTTAGCATGGTAGTTGTGTTCATGTGTGTGGCCATGTTAGCATGGTAGTTGTGTTCATGTGTGTGGCCATGTTAGCATGGCAGTTGTGTTCATGTGTGTGGCCATGTTAGCATGGCAGTTGTGTTTATGTGTGTGGCCATGTTAGCATGGCAGTTGTGTTCATGTGTGTGGCCATGTTAGCATGGCAGTTGTGTTTATGTGTGTGGCCATGTTAGCATGGCAGTTGTGTTCATGTGTGTGGCCATGTTAGCATGGTAGTTTGTGTTCATGTGTGTGGCCATGTTAGCATGGTAGTTTGTGTTCATGGGTGTGGCCACCTGAGCATGGTAGTTTGTGTTCATGTGTGTGGCCATGTTAGCATGGTAGTTTGTGTTCATGGGTGTGGCCACCTGAGCATGGTAGTTTGTGTTCATGGGTGTGGCCATGTTAGCATGGTAGTTTGTGTTCATGGGTGTGGCCACCTGAGCATGGTAGTTTGTGTTCATGTGTGTGGCCATGTTAGCATGGTAGTTTGTGTTCATGTGTGTGGCCACCTGAGCATGGTAGTTTGTGTTCATGTGTGTGGCCATGTTAGCATGGTAGTTTGTGTTCATGTGTGTGGCCATGTTAGCATGGTAGTTTGTGTTCATGTGTGTGGCCATGTTAGCATGGTAGTTTGTGTTCATGTGTGTGGCCATGTTAGCATGGTAGTTTGTGTTCATGGGTGTGGCATGAGCATGGTAGTTTGTGTTTATGTGTGTGGCCATGTTAGCATGGTAGTTTGTGTTCTATGTGTGTGGCCATGTTAGCATGGTAGTTTGTGTTCATGTGTGTGGCCATGTTAGCATGGTAGTTTGTGTTATGTGTGTGGCCATGTTAGCATGGTAGTTTGTGTTCATGGTGTGGCCATGTTAGCATGGTAGTTTGTGTTCATGTGTGTGGCCATGTTAGCATGGTAGTTTGTGTTCATGTGTGTGGCCATGTTAGCATGGTAGTTTGTGTTTCATGTGTGTGGGCCATGTTAGCATGGTAGTTTGTGTTCATGTGTGTGGCCATGTTAGCATGGTAGTTTGTGTTCATGTGTGTGGCCATGTTAGCATGGTAGTTTGTGTTCATGTGTGTGGCCATGTTAGCATGGTAGTTTGTGTTCATGTGTGTGGCCATGTTAGCATGGTAGTCATGTTTATGTTTGCGGCCACCTTGTCATGGCAGTCATGTTCATGTGTGTAACCATCTTAGCATGGTAGTTGTGTTTATATGTGCAGTAATCAGTCTTTTGACCGGACAGAATTGTGATATACATTATGTTGGCACAGATGTGGTGAACTGCTGTCTGTTCACGTTTGTCATGAACCAGTCTGTTCATGGGGACAGAATTGTATCTACTTTCTGTGTGTCAGCTGCTGTCTGTTCACAGGACAGAAATGTGATTGTATCCACTTTTTTTTTGGCACAGATGTAGTGAACTGCTGTCTGCAGTGCAGAGCCTGGCAACCCATGAAAACTCTCTGCGCATCCAAGCCATGCAGGCCCACAAGTGATCTACAGTAAAACTCTGCAAGAGGCTGTTACAGCGTGACAGACTGAAACAGCTGTTTTTTGTTGTTGTTGTGTTGTCTTCCTCCCCCCCTTTTGTAATTGTTCTTGCCCCTCCCCCCTCACTTTTTGAGGGGCATGGAACCCCAAAGGGAGGCTGGGGATGTCAGATATCTTCCCCCTGTCTGAAATCTTAGGGCCGTTGTTAGATTCCCCTTCCTATCTCCTCTCTCATTTTTCGGCCTCATCATTTTCCTGCTAATGGTCCACTCTCCAGACTTTTTTCCAGAAAATTCTCCCTTTTTTTTTTAGTTAGGCTTTTTTGTACAGCTCTTATGGAGCAGCTGGGAAATGATTGTAGGTGGTGTGTGCAGTTTGCTGCAACATGGCACTGGTATTTGCCATGATGCGTTTATATAACATTTCTTTATTTTTATTTTTTTCTGTCTGTTCATTTGTTTATTTTTGTTCTTTAATCTGGTATTAATAAATTAGATGTAATGGTTGACAGTACAAGCATATCCTAGCATTATGTGCTCTTTTAACCGGGGTAATATTGAAGGGGCTAACTCTTGAAAATTTGTGTTTGATGTTTTTGTATGTATGTTGTATGTTTGTATAGGGATTGGTTTTGTGGACTGACTTGAGAAAAGGTTAATATATATTTGAGATGTTTTGAAGTGTGTATTTGCTTGTGACTGAGTTTGTGTGTTTGATTATCCTGAGGTGACCCTGTGTGGTTTGACAGGATGATAAAACCTCCCAGTTACTAACATTTGAACATGGACAGTATTTGCTCACTGGGATGCAAACTGAGAGTTTCATGCATTAACATCTCTCTCCATTATCAGTATATTTTTGTTCCTATCATCATCTCTCCCTTTGTTTTCATCTTTTTTTAAGTCTTCTTTGCTGAATTCATCAAACAACAGTACAAATCATTTTTGTATCATACGTTTCAGTCTAGCTGAACATGATCATGTTCCATGTATTATGTAATCTGTATTTCTGTCATACCCTCTGCTAGGCTTATGGTTTTCTTGGTGGTTACTGTGCATTTCAGTGTCTTGTTTGCAGTTCTGTGTCAAATATTAATTCCAAGTTTTAACATTTTCCAAATCTGAACTTTAATATTGCAAATTTGGTTATAAGTATAATGTGATTTATAGTTTTGCACATTTCTGTATTCTTTATTTCTGTTTTTGAGATGTCAAATAGTGCTAATTTTTTTTACCTGATTTCCAGGCATTTGTCGTATTTCATTAAGATGAGTGTTGAACACTTTTCTGAAAGTTCTTGATCTTTGTGGACTGGAAAAAACCCATGTTCAATGTAATCTGTTTTAGAGCACCAAAGGCATTTGTTTGAAGACAGTCCCATTTTATGCAGTAAAATATTAGTTGTGTAGATGTTTTGAATAAATTTGATTTGAAGAAGTCAGTCTTGATTCCTTTGTGCTTTCATGGCCAGTGCTGAAATAGTCTTCTATTAGTCTTGAGTAAATAGTGTTACTTCAAACTTGCATTTTCAGAATGTCACAGCACATATGTCATAATTTTGGGGGGTTTGTCATTTTTGGATCTCTTTGCTAGACAACTTACTGAGTGGGCCTAATTCTGTGTTGTCCAAGGTTCAGGAATAGCGTTGATGAGTGCACAGTATTTTAATACAAATGCATCAAGTGTGCTGACTTTTTGTTGGATCTGTTCATAGCTTGCTATATGCCCATTAATCCAGAGACCCTGCATATACACTATTCCTGCCTTACAAAAAAGAGGATGGCCTTTGTGGTGAATATTCCTCTTATTCCATATTGGTTCTGTCCTTATACTCCCCAGGTTCTCGGTTTTGTTATGACTTCTCACCAAAAGTGGGAATCAGTCTTGTTGAGAATTTGTTTAACTTTGCATTCAACATGCTGTGGACATTTACTGTGGGTTTAAGTAATTTGGTTAATAAAAAAATTTAATTATTTTTAACCCACCTTCTTGTATGTAAACTAAGTACACTTCTCTTTACTTTGTTGTTTTCTTTTCCATAAAAATCTCTATATGTTTGATATATGCATGAAAATATGGTCTGTGGTACACTAAGACTTGCTGAATGAGTGAAAATTGTGAATGCAAGAGTTTCCCATATAGCATTAGGTTCCCTGTCTTCCCACTGTTTGATGGTTCTGATCAGATTTGTCGTTCTCTAATTATTCCATTTTCTTCATTACTATACACTTCTTTTTCTGCTGCATAAAAAATGCCAGTCTTTTTTCTTTTCTTCACCTCTTACATTCTTCCTAGATCCCATCCAGATTCCCTCTGTGTCTGTTAAGCTTCTTTAAAACTGTTCCACAGTGGTAATTGCCATTTTTAGGTCATTTTTGTTTTTTATAGTGATGGTGGCATCATCTGCAATTTTTCTCTGTGTGTGTGTTCATGTTTTGGGTGTCACATCTGTTTCCTTCTATTTCTGTGCCTGCTATTTTGGGGTTGCTTCTGATTTTTATTGCTAATATTTCCATGATGGCCAGCCTTCATTCTGAACATAACTTCAGTGGGGTTCCGTTCAGTGCATTTGAGACTGAATTTTGGAAGCGAGGTCTGCGTACATTTTGAACACAACTTGGTGTTCCGTATGGTTGAGACTGAACGTTAGAAGTGAGGTCTGCTGACATTTTGAACACAACTTGGCATTCCGTTCTGTACAGTTGAGACTGAACGTTGGAAGTGAGGTCTGCCAACTGCCCATAGCAGACAGGCCCAGTTGTTGGGCAACCCATGTTCATGGTGAAGCTGCCTAACCAGGCACGCGATTTAAAATAATAAAAAAATCAGTTGCAAGTCTCTCTTTTCTCCCTTGTCCCACCCTTCTCTCCCTTGTCCCACCCTTCTCTCTCTCCTCTCTTTCTTTTAATGCAGCAAAATGGTTTCATTTTTTTACACAAACATCGATGATGCAGGTCCTTTGAGTTATCTCCCTTGAGAATGTTATCAACATTATGAAAAACGCGCTTTGTGATTGGCTGCTTTACTGCCAATCAGCCAATGACAAACATTGTTGCTGACACTGTTGTGGTCCAAAACTGTTGCACTATTGAGTGGAGGTGAGGAGAGTTACTTTGCTCTGGGTGGCTGGCTGTCAAAAATGTGAGCCGGTCTGGCCCAGCGGTAAGGCGCTAGACTGTTAAGCAGAAGGGAGGGCCTTGGCTCAATTCTGCTTTGGCTCTCCCTTTTCTTCAAAAAGGTTGTGGTTTGTGAACACTGTCTTGTGACTTCTCACTCACAATTAATGAAACATTAAAATGGCTCTCGTCGCTTAATGCGAGGTTCATTCTGGTGGTGACAGTGTAGCGAGATGTGTATAATCTCCCTCTTTGCCCACCTCCATTCACCTGTCCCTAATAAGCTTTATGGTGCCTGTGGACGTAAAGTACCATGAAAGAAAGAAGAAAGCTAATCTGTACAACTGCACTCTCATTCTGAGTCAAGCTGTTGGCTTTACAATTTTCCCACATTCACAATCAAAGGGGAGATCCGCACAAATTTACACCACTCAGAAGTTGAGACGTGGGTGCCATTCTACGGTATCGCCAGCAAACAAAGGACCAAAGTAGGGCTGAATCCAAGTACATCTGCAAGCCAGAGATTTCAAGACAGGAAGATGTCTACTGGCTTCTTCAACCACTACATGTGGCAGCTGTTTTGCCTGCTGACAGTGGGGGAGAGTTGGCATGTCTAAACCATGTATACTCATCAACACAGTTAACTCATTCAAAGCGCAGAAAACAATTACCTCTGGAAGTTGTGTAAACATCACATCTTCACCCAGAACATCGATTGTCCCTGCTGGCAACCATGCACTGGAGTGAACATCAATGGATGAACTGGCTCCCAATGAGTTAGCAAAACTCAGCACTTGAAGCTCTTTACATATGCCAGCTAACAGTAACAAGGTTTGTCACTGAACATCTTGTGCAAACGGGACACACACACACACAAAAACTTGACTGGAAAAGAATGAAACAAAAAACAATGCCTGAGAGCCACCATATTTATTTCGTACACATACATTTTAACCTCAAACGATATTCATACAGAGAATTACACACATCTGAATGACCTCAAACAATATTCACATAAAGAATCGTATACAACTGAATGACCAGCTTTGCCCATATACAACAATGTAAAAGTCATCGACACCCATGAGATTAAAATTGTATCACAAACTGTAACACTTTTTGGATATTATGTACAGTTCTTAGCAGTAGAATGCAAGTTATGACTGGAATTTGACTTTATTATGTGTGACACAGGGACAAATTTCAACTCATTTTTGTCAGGCAGGGCAACACATTTGCTTTGCCTTTTTTTCTTCTTTCCCTAGCATTGCAACTGGAACTAGGTTTAGTGTTAACCAGGGGTCAAGAGGTAAACCCTGGCTAGGGTTAAGCTGGGGTCATGGTGAACCATGACAGGGGTAGGGAGGATTTAACCCAACTCTCAAGAGTAAAGCAAAGCTATGGGAACACTATAACAATGACAGCAATTCTTTAGAAATTAAACCGACCTAACATTGTCTATTGGCATTACAGGCTTGGCTAATCTGCTTTAAAACTAATTCACCCAGCCATATTCTCACACATTCATGCACACCCATCCATCATGCATTCACACACTTGTTCACCCACCACTTGTTCACACACACACACCCATCATGCATTCACACACTTGTTCACCCACCACTCATTCACACACACCTGTCCATCATGCATTCACACTTGTTCACCAACCAGTCGTTCATACACGCCCATCCACCTGCTACATGTATGCAAGCGCACTCACTCACCAACACATATACCCATCACACATGCATGCACATCCATCCAACTACATGTGCACCCATCCTCTGCACACTCATAAACCCACCACACCCATTACACATACATGTATGCACACCCATCTACCCGCTACACATGTATGCAAACCCATTTACCTACCACACACTCGTGCATACACACACACACACCCCCCTACAACTTTGCTGGAACTTGTAAAATGGTAAAGGTTATCTCTTGTAAAAATGTACACCTTGTTTAAGCTGTAACATTTTTTTTCACTCTCTCTCTTCTTTTCATTCCTAAAATCAGGACAGAATAACCTCAAGAACTACCTTTGTTTCTGAGTTTGCTTCATGTCCACAGATTTGGACTTTTCATCAAAAGTATACTTTGTAGCTGTTCTTTGTTTAACCAGATCTTTTTTCACAAAAGTCACAGGTGGGTTTTCACATTCTCACAAAAGTCCAGTTTTAGACTATTACCTGAATATAGCTATGTCAGATATTGATTATACACATTTTACTTATGCAAATCAAAAACCATCACCAAATACCTCACTAAACAAAGACTACAGGAAGTCACATGCCCGATGCAGGGCTGGTGTGACAGGAGTGCATTAAGGGATGGTTGACGGGGCCTTCTTTTTATGGACAGGCAGACATGGGATCTTGTGGAATGGTTTACTGGGCCTCCTCATTGGCCAGGTGGACATGGGGATATCGCAGGATGGTTGGCTGGGCCTTCTCATAAGGCCCACATGTCCTTTCCCTGCATTTGCGTGCTAACCAATTTAAAGTGGCCACCTGCTTAACACTGTCCAGATGTAAACTGCCCACTGTATGTCCGGTCACTGTCTACACTTATCGGGCTGAAGTCTGTCCCACAACCTCACTGTCTTACGTTTTCATGCACACACACAAAAAAGATCAGCTTCATAAGTTTGGTATGACCAAGTGCTTATATAATTTGTTTTTGGATTGAACAGTATGCACAAAGTGATATGCTACCTGATGCAAAATGCATTTTTTGTTTGAACTACTGAACACTGCAAGCAGTAGTATGTACCTGCTACCTTGGGAAAAGTGCTGGTTTTTGAAGATGTTCTATTGGTCAAAAGTATTTTTCACTGGTTGTATGACCCAATCCGAATCCAAGAAAACTGTCCAATGGCACAAACCATCTGACCAGATGGCTGTGTTGGATGATGGCTAGGGATGGTCACTGACAGCTGCCTTGTGGCGATAAAGAGAATTTAGCAACTCTTTCATGTTCTGTGTGCTGCATGGAAAGTGTAAACGGCCCCTTGTGGACAGGCTGAAATGGGACCTTGTTGGGGGATTGACTCGGTCTTTGATGAGGTGGCCATGGGATGTTTAAGGCATGCACACTAACAAGTCAGCACAAGTGTTGACAAGTCCCTCATTCTTCCTCCACAAACAGAACCTGGCGACTGGATTTGCATAGTCCAGCACCTTAGCCAATAAGCCATGAACCTCCAGAATATGCCAAACAAGCATTTGTTTAACACGTCAATACATTAAATTAAAACATGATTGTAAGCGAAGAATGGCTCCAAATTGTGCATAATTTTAAATCAGTTGCTATAATCTCTCATGACATACAGTACACAAAAAGCCTACAAGGATCCCACAATAAGCACACACTAACGAGATCAGTGTTAATGAGATAAAATGATTTCTGTTTTATAACTATTATCACACCTTCTACCATATACAGTGCGACAGCAATCACACATACTGATGTGTTTACAGACAACTAGATTTGCACATTTAATGACTCTTACATATAGCTGAATGAAAGCTGTGTATTGCCTAGTTCCAAAGTAGCCCATCCAAAAGCTGTGCAGCAGTGGCTGCTTATTGGGCGGTTCAGTGAAGCTGGTTTGCACGAGTGAATGCCCTTTGTAATCTTTCCCACAAGAAGTCGCGAGGGGTTGCAGCATCACTGCCGGGCCGATTTCTGAGTAGGCGTTGCTTCACGCTGTGTACAAGTTTATAACAATGGAAGTTGAACCTAGAATTGCGAAGCAGTACAAGTGCCACCACTGTTGCAGTTGCAAAAACTACAGGGGAAAGGGGATGGAAGGTGGAGGAAAAAAGTGTCTTTGCATCGTTTTTCGGCTGACCATAAGATCGCGAGTTCATGGAAAAAATGCGTTTTGGGGCATCCTATAGCACGAGCAACAGGTTATTGCTTGTTGCCAGACACACTGTGACTACAGGCCTCCAAAAATGCCTGTGAAGTTGGCGGTGTAAAATTCGCAAATTCACTGTCACCACCTTCCATTGTGAAGAAAGTACGCACTGGAAGTAAAAGCAGCCGTGGGACTTGAGCGATGCCGGGCAAAAGTCAAGGGAGTTAACAACCCCGCCTGAACTGCCCGATAGCCTGTAATGCCACTCACAGGGTTAGAACGGCCAGCCCTCAGCTTCCTTTCTGCTGCCTTGGCTTCACTGTAGGGAAAAGAAAATTAGCAACAAAACAAACAAACAGGAAACTTACCCAGGAAAACATGCTGCTGCAAATGGTTAAAGCTCAGCTGAGGTCACCATCATGCAAAACTGAGTAAGTGCTGGAAAAAAGGCAAATATTAAAAGTATTTGCCAAGGAAAGAAATGCGTCTCTTTTCTCCCTTGAATACCAAAATGGCAAAGAGCGGTAAGTCTGCCATCTTGTTCATGGGTGTTCCCGCTAAGCAAAGTTTAAACTTATCGAAGAAAACAACTAAAAATGGGGAACAGCTCATTAATTACTATAACTGTGCACATTTTAATATTTGTCACTTCCCAGAAAAGTGGCACTGTCCTTGCTACAGAAAATGCACATGTACAGACCCTCATTTCATCATGCAAGGCAGACAATTCTCTAAACGTGCAATTATGGCTGAAATTTGATTATGATATTCTTATTGTCAAATTGCGAGTGTGAATAATGCATGTGAGAGTGGGCAAGGCTACATGGCTGACAGACTAGAAACACAGCAAGCAAATGGTTAGCTTTGACTGGCACAAGACGAAGTCTGTTAAATATAGTGTATTTAATGTTGAGGTAAGTTCTACATTGTTCTCACAGTTCACAAGATGAAAAATGCCTGTGTGTCTCATTGCCAATGAGTTAGGTGTAAACAGTTAACCTGCAAACCATTCTGCAACCAACATAACCATCCAAAACTGACTGTGATCACTAACATTGTAACAATGTCCGTAAATGAAACCGCAAAATCACCCAAGATATATAACACTACACATGCTATATATAGAAAAAGTAGCCCATAAATAAAAAAAATCAACAAACAAGGGAGTGAATTAGCGCTTGGAAGATGTCGCACAAATACAACAACAATGATCAGAGTCGCCTATGGTAACTCTGACTTGGAATGCAACTAATAACTCCTTTGCTGATTCCATAAATAAGGAGCAGGCATTAAAAACAGCTGTGACAATTTCAACTCCACACTCGGCAATAAACGGCCTTCATAAATAAATGTTTTACATAAATGCATGATGACACAGACACGGTTATAATACTTACAATACAAACCAACCATAATCCTTATTTTTTCCCCCTTCTTCCTCTGAAGGCAAACAGCATTCTACAAAGCCTTATTGCACATTCCTTTTCGTCAACACTGCGTTTGTCAAAGGTTCAGGTACCCACATAGGGTGGGGAAAGCAGTCAGTGAGGGAGCAGAGGAATGGGATCTCTAAGGGTGGCACTTTTGTTGCGAAGTAATGCATTCAAACTGCTCCACACAATGGAGCGGCTCTCAAGGTTGCTGCAGACACAGCAGCGGGCCACACACCAGCAAAGCATCAAGATTCCTGTGGAGTGCTCTGTGTGGTAGATCAAAGCCATGGTGAGTAACGTTGCCTGGCTGTGGCAAGGCGGCAGGCAACACGTGAGAAAAGGATAAGACCTATTCTAAACAAAGAGCTGTTGCAACATGCAAGGAAAGGATAAGACCTGTTCTAACTGAAGAGCTGTTGCAACACGTGAGGAAAGGATAAGACCTGTTCTAAATGAAGAGCTGTTGCAACACATGAGGAAAGGATAAGACCTGTTGCAACACATGAGGAAAGGATAAGACCTGTCGTAAATGAAGAGCTGTTGCAACACCTGTGGAAAGGATAAGACCTATTCTAAACGAAGAGCTGTTGCAACACCTGTGGAAAGGATAAGACCTGTTCTAAATGAAGAGCTGTTGCAATACGCAAGGAAAGGATAAGACCTGTCCTAAACAAAGAGCTGTTGCAACACATGAGGAAAGGATACGACTTGTTGCAACACATGAGGAAAGGATAAGACCTGTTCTAAACGAAGAGCTGTTGCAACACGTGAGGAAAGGATAAGACCTGTCCTAAACGAAGAGCTGTTGCAGCATGTGAGAAAAGGATAAGACCTGTTGCAACACATGAGGAAAGGATAAGACCTGTTGCAACACGTGAGGAAAGGATAAGGCCTGTTGCAACACGTGAGGAAAGGATAAGACCTGTCCTAAATGAAGAGCTGTTGCAGCATGTGAGAAAAGGATAAGACCTGTTGCAACACATGAGGAAAGGATAAGACCTGTTGCAACACGTGAGGAAAGGATAAGGCCTGTTGCAACACGTGAGGAAAGGATAAGACCTGTCCTAAACGAAGACCTGTTGCAACACGTGAGGAAAGGATAAGACCTGTCCTAAACGAAGAGCTGTTGCAGCATGTGAGAAAAGGATAAGACCTGTTGCAACACATGAGGAAAGGATAAGACCTGTTGCAACACGTGAGGAAAGGATAAGGCCTGTTGCAACACGTGAGGAAAGGATAAGACCTGTCCTAAACGAAGACCTGTTGCAACACGTGAGGAAAGGATAAGACCTGTCCTAAATGAAGAGCTGTTGCAGCATGTGAGGAAAGGATAAGACCTGTTCTAAATGAAGAGCTGTTGCAGCATGTGAGGAAAGGATAAGACCTGTTCTAAACAAAGAGCTGTTGCAGCATGTGAGGAAAGGATAAGACCTGTTCTAAATGAAGAGCTGTTGCAGCCAATCACACTGCAGAACAACAGTCACCATGGATTTACACAATTGCAGATTGTGCATAGCTTTCAGATTCGGAAATAACAAGACTAACTGACTTGTATTAAAACCTTGAAATCATTTAAAATACATATCCCCATGTTTATTACAACTGGTACTGCTATGGCAATGAAACAGGGAGGGGAAGGTAAGTGTGAAGTTTTTTGTCAAGGTTCATTTGCATTGCCAAATGCCTGTCAGTGTCACTCATGCGTGCAACAGAGCTGTGACAGGTCACAGCAATGCTGATGTCATGATGCCCTTAGTGTGGTCTGCCACTATGGTGTGTTGCCTATATAGTAGTGTCTGGGTCAGGTAAACAGGCTGGACAGAACACACTGAGAAACCCCAACTTTTTTTCTTCTTCTTGATGCTGACACTTTTGGGTAATTTGACACCCATGAAAATATGGGAAGGATAGTTGTGCCTGCGTTGTGGTTGTGTGGGTGACACGGAACTCACCATACACAGAGAAGGTGGAAAACAGCAGCATTCAGCAAGGGTCAAGGTCATCAAAACTGGTAGTATTTGGTCTAGAAATTGTCCATTGCTGAACAGGGCAACAAACAGGAGCGCAATAATGAACCAAGCATTTGTCCGCCATAAAAGAAAATAACTTTTTGCACAATACAAGCGGGGCCAGGACAGCTCAGTTGGTAGAGTGTGTGACTAAAAAGCCAGGTGTAACACTGAGCCCCTGGTGCGGCAAGGGATCCCCCCCCCCCCCCCCCCCAGTCAACCTGCAGCGCAGTCTGTCTTACTCCACACAGACCCCATGTGCAACTGCCTGCACATCTATGTACATGTAAAACCTCCCAAGGACTGGCAGCCATACCAGTGTTGGGACACACAAAAATACTGCACACACTGATAGGAATGGGTAGCGCTGCTCTTGTGGCTCTGCGCCTAATATGCGGACTGGCATGAAGTGGGGGGGGGGGGGGGGGGAACTGGCACTGGCATGAGGTGAAAAATAATATGGGAAATTGGCATGAAGAAGAAGATGGGAAAACCTGGCATGAGGTGAGGAGAGGGAGAAGATGGGAAAACCTGGCATGAGGTGAAAATATGGGAAAATTGGCATGAGGTGAGGAAGAAGATGGGAAAATTGGCATGAGGTGAGGAAGAATATGGGAAAACCTGGCATGAGGTGAGGAAGATGGGAAAATTGGCATGAGGTGAGGAAGAATATGGGAAAACCTGGCATGAGGTGAGGAAGAAGATAGGAAAACCTGGCATGAGGTGAGGAAGAAGATGGGAAAACCTGGCACGAGGTGAGGAAGAAGATGGGAACTAGCATGGGACGAGGAAGAAGATGGGGAAAAACTGGCATGTGGTAATCAAAATGCTTGGGAAACCTGGAATTTGGCGAGGAAGGTGGTGAGAAAACCTGGCATGAGGTGAATAGATTGATCAAAGCTAATTCTGGTGATGCAGTGAAAATGTTCTGCCCACAACCAACACGACTAAGTCTCTCTCTCTGTCTTTCCCTTTCTCTCTCACATACACACACACACACACACACACACACACACATACAGAACTAAGTCACAGACAGACGAACACACATACACCACACAAAGAAATGCATGTCTATAAAGGACAGTCACATACATCCAACAAAAAGGATGTCTGTGCATAGGACTACATCACACCTACACACAACAAAATTAAGTCCATACAAGGCAAAGTCATTCATAGACACATACACAACAAATGCACATCTATACAACTACACGATTTTGTCATGTGTCACACAACATGTGTGTCTGTACAGGATGTTAGATACAGGCACAACAAAATGTGTGTTTGTCTAGCATGTCAGATACACAACAAACTGTACCTGTACAACACACAGACAACAAAATGCATGTATCTACAGGACAAAGTCATGCACATACAGACATGTATACAGGGCAAAGTCACACACATACATGCTCAGCAAAACATATGTCTCTACAGGACAAAGTCATGCACATACAGACATGTATACAGGACAAAGTCACACACATGCATGCTCAACAAAACGTATGTCTCTACAGGACAAAGTCATGCACATACAGACATTGTATACAAGACAAAGTCACACACATGAATGCACAACAAAATGTATGTTTCTATGGGACAAAGTCATGCACATACAGACATGTATACATGTACACATACTGGACAAAGTCACATACATGCACAAAAAATGTATCTCTCTCTACAAGACAAGTCACATACAACAAAATGCATGTGTACACAAGACGCATACACATGTGCACACACATACACACAACAAAATGTATGTCTGTACAGGATGAAGTCACACACACAGCAAAATGTGTGTCTATTCAGGAGCAAACCACACATGAAAACACAACAAAAATTAACAAATCACATCTATGAATGTTTTCAATCACTCTCTTTCTCCTTTCTAAACTCTCAACACACTAAATACAAAATCAGTCCCCTGAAAGAAAGGATCAGTTCAAAAAAGAGGTGTGCTGAATATTTAGACTGACAAATATCTAGACTGAATGAGTAAAGATTAGTTATGTCCTTCTTCCAAATACCAACCCCAATGCAACATGATGCCTTTGGTCAATCAAAACGCTCAAAGGCTGGAATGCAGAACAACAGCCATGCCTACTGCCAATGCCGTGTGAACTCCACAGCATACACGCACCAGCCAGGCCTTGTGCACCCAGACTGTAAATTCCACAGCATACACGCACCAACCAGGCCTTGTGCACCCAGACTGTAAATTCTACAACATACACGCACCAACCAGACCTTGTGCACTCATATTGTAAATTCTACAACATACACGCACCAACCAGGCCTTGTGCACTCAGACTGTAAATTCCACAGCATAGACGCACCAACCAGGCCTTGTGCACCCAGACTGTAAATTCTACTACACGCACCAACAAGGCCTTGTGCACCCAGACTGTAAATTCTACAACATACACGCACCAACCAGACCTTGTGCACTCAAACTTTTAAATTTCCTAACCCAAAAATTCTACTATACGCACCAACCAGACCTTGTGCACTCAGATTGTAAATTCTACAACATTCTACAAAATTCTACTACATGCACCAACCAGGCCTTGTGCACACAGGCTGTAAATTCTACAACATACACCAACAAGGCCTTGTGCACCCAGACTGTAAATTCTACAACATACACCAACAAGGCCTTGTGCACCCAGACTGTAAATCCCACAGCATACACACACACCAACCAGGCTTTGTGCACTCAGATTGTAAATTTTACAACATACACGCACCAACCAGGCCTTGTGCACTCAGATTGTAAATTCTACAACATACACAAACAAGGCCCTGTGCACCCAGTCTGTAAATTCTACAACATACACCAACAAGGCCTTGTGCACCCAGACTGTAAATTCTACAACATACACGCACCAACCAGGCCTTGTGCACTCAGATTGTAAATTCTACAACATACACCAACAAGGCCTTGTGCACTCAGACTGTAAATTTCACAATATACAAACACTAACAAGACCTTGTGTATTCATAATCTAAATTCCACAACACATAAATGCCAACAAGGCCTTGTGCACTCAGACATATACAAGCACTCACAATGCCTTGCACACTCATGCTTTAAATTCCATAACATATAAGCACTAACAATGCCCTGCACAGTTCTTTAAATTCCATAACATATAAGCACTAACAATGCCCTGCACAGTTGTTCTTTAAATTCCACAAAATACTGGCCACATGCACTCAGACTAGATTTCACAACATACAGGCACTGACAAGGCCATGCGCACTCAGACAAAATTTCACAACATACAAGCACCTGCAAGGACTGGGAACCCTGGTCCTTCATGGTTAACCCTGGCATTGCTAGTTCTCCATGGTTAACTGTTCTTCATGGTTAACCCTAGCATTGCTTGTTCTCCATGGTTAACTGTTCGTCGTGGTTAACCCTAGCATTGCTTGTTCTCCATGGTTAACTGTGCTCCGTGGTTAACCCTAGCATTGCTTGTTCTCCATGGTTAACTGTGCTCCGTGGTTAACCACTAGCATTGCTTGTTCTCCATGGTTAACTGTGCTCCGTGGTTAACCCTAGCATTGCTTGTTCTCCATGGTTAACTGTGCCCCGTGGTTAACCCTAGCATTGCTTGTTCTCCATGGTTAACTGTGCCCCGTGGTTAACCCTAGCATTGCTTGTTCTCCATGGTTAACTGTGCCCCGTGGTTAACCCTACCACTGCTTGTTCTCTATGGTTAACTGTGCTCCGTGGTTAACCCTACCACTGCTTGTTCTCCATGGTTAACTGTGCTCCGTGGTTAACCCTACCACTGCTTGTTCTCCCTGGTTAATTGTGCTCCGTGGTTAACCCTACCACTGCTTGTTCTCCATAGTTAACTGTGCTTCATGGTTAACCCTAGCATGGCTTGTTCTCCATGGTTAACTGTTCTTCATGGTTAACTCTTTCAAGGCTTTCTGCGTCTTAAGACACGGGACTTAGCAGTATGCTTGACAACAATCTGCGTCTTCAGACGCAGTAAGAATTAAAGATTTTTAACGGCCTGAGCAACTTTCGCATTGATGGTAAGCAACTATATTACACTAACTGCATCAATTCTGGACACTTTTGGTAATCCCCCTTAGTCCAGTTTTCCTGTGTCTGTTTTGGCATTTGTAACGTGTCAAACTGACAAAGGTTGTACATTTCAAAATGGCGGTGCACAGAGTGAACATGTGTTACTCAACGAGGGAAGATGTGGAATTAGTACTGAATGAGGGCTCAGATCTGGAAGATTTTTCTGACAGTGGTTCTGAAGAGAACATTGCTGATTCTGGCAAGGAGTTTGTGCCAGTAGATCTCGAGGCGGACTCAAGTAACAGCAATGACATCTTCATTTTTATCATCAGGATTCATGCAACCAGTAGAATATAACTCTTTTTTTTAATGTTTTTAAATAACTTTACTATGGTTAAAGTAAGTCTCTTTTATTGGTGGTGTTGTGTTTGTTGTATTGTTCTCTTAACTTTATGTTGTTTTTTACGAGCCCACCATGACCACAACAAAATTGCCCCTTGTGGGATGATTAAAGTTTTTTAAATTGAATTGAATGTGTTTGGATAGTTCTTGCTTTGCTGTTGCGGCGGAGAAGGGTATGTGATATGACTTTATGGATTATTTATCTGACAAGTACACATCCTAAGCTTTCTAAAAAATGTACACGGTTATTGTATTATTCCTAGTAGGGTGGGTTTTTTTTAAAATAATAATAATGTACATTTATCATGCATTCATCAGTGCTCTGAGTGCTCAGATAATACATATTAACCTAAATATGATACTCTACACACATGTAGAGCACAGTCCTATCAAAAACAGTTTACTTAAAGTATTATATGGAAACACATACACACACACTGCAATGAATTTGAATGTGCATGACACTGATCAGTATCATACATCATACATGAGAGAGCGTGCATGCACATACGCGCGTGCACACACACACACACTGAGTATGACTGTAGCAGAAACTGGGTATTAAACAGACAAAAACAGTGCGTCTACAGGAGCTGAGAGCGTCATTTTGTGGTGTTTTGATTGAGTTAACTCTAGCATTGTTTGTTGTTCACAGTGAACCCTAGAATTGCTTGTTCCTGGTTAAACCTAGCATTGCCTGTATTTTGTTTAGGATTTTTAACATTGCTTGTTGTTCACAGTGAACAAGTTTGAGTTCTGACTCTTCTCCATGGTTAACCCTAGCATTGCTTGTTCTCCATGGTTAACCCTAGCACTGCTTGTTCTCCATGGTTAACCCTAGCATTGCTTGTTCTCTATGGTTAACCCTAGCAGTGTGTGTTCTCCATGGTCATCATTAGCATTGCTTTTTCTCCATGGTTAAACCTGGCATGCTTGTTCTTCTTGGTTAACCTTGGCATTGCTTGTTCTCCGTGATTAAACCTAGCACTGCTTAATCTCCTTGGTCAACCCTAGTTGCTTCTTCTCCTTAGTTAAACCTAGCACTGATTGTGCTCCATTGTTAACTGTAGAATTGTTTGTTTTCCCTGGTTAACCCTAGCATTTTCTGTTCCCACTGATTAACCACCTGACATTGCTTGTTCTACTTGGTTAAACCCACCACAGCCAGTCTGGGTGTATGTAAAGTGCTGAACCCAGCCCTGAAGACATTTTACCAGCTTTTCTTCCATTATCTCCTCTATTGCTTATCTCTCTGATATCCTTCATCTCTATTCTCCATCTCTTTTGACAGTACTGACACCAGTCTCCTAACATTTTCATTCTATAAATACAAGACAAAAAGTGATTGTGATTTCTCTCATTTTGGCCCTTATGTCTGGAACTCACTGCCACCAAACATTAGAAATACTGTAACAATCACTATTTTTAAGAGTCCACTCTGAAAACAAACCTCTTCAACTTGTATCAGTCTGACCAACTCAGCACTGTTTGATTAGATGTGTGTGGGTGTGTATGTGTGTGCTCATGCAGGTGTGCATGTACATGCATGTGTGCATGCATATGTGCACACATGCCTCAATGTATATGTGTGATTTGATTTTTGTACATGTATATTAACCCACTCCCTTACCTCCCATTGATTCTTGTACATATATATTAACCCACTCCCTCACCTCCCATAGATTCTTGTACATGTATATTAACCCACTCTTTCACCTCCCATTATGTTCTTGTAAAACACTCAGGACTCCCTCACCTCCCATTGATTCTTGTATGTATATTTACCTACTCTTCCACTTCCCATTATGTTCTTTGTAAAACACTCAAGGCTTTTAAGAATTTGTGCTTTACAAATTATCATTATTATTATTATTTTCAAACCAAAAGCTGTCAAACTAAAGCTAGTTGATGTAATACTTTTTAACAGACAATGTTTTTCTCCCCTGGATTTTGCAGTTCTGAGCACGATAAAAATAATAATCAGGAATCCTGCAATCCTGGAAATCAGGAATCCTGGATCACAGCCACCCATGCTCATTATCCAAGTGTAACCATTATTTCACTCTTCTCTTTGATTAACCATAACCACAACTTGTTCTTCATGGTTAATCACACCCAAGCCTGTTGTTTTCAAACTGTTAATCATAATGACACTACCTGTTTTCAATGGTTAACCATACTAATACTGTTTGTTCCCAGTGCTTAATCATAATTACCCCACTTGTTCTAAATGGTTAACCATATTTACATCACTTGTTCTCAGAGGTTAACCACAACCACTCTACTTGCTCTACATGGTTAATCATAACCACATCATTTATTCTCCAGGGTTAATCATATCCACATTACTTGTTCTCAATCAGATGCGAACATGCTGCTTGTTTTCAATGCTTAACAGTGCTACTAGGTCTCCAGTGAAAAGATTCCACAGAACACTCTGCCAGTTCCACTGAGCATAAAGCCTCTGCCAGCTTTGTGAAGTGTTCCTGAAACACTGTAGATCCTCTGCCAGCATTGTGAAGTGTTCCTGAAACACTGTAGATCCTCTGACAGCTTTGTGAAGTGTTGCCTGAAACACTGTAGATCCCCTGACAGCTTTGTGAAGTGTTGCCTGAAACACTGTAGATCCTCTTGCAGCTTTGTGAAGTGTTGCCTGAAACACTGTAGATCCTCTGACAGCCTTGTGAAGTGTTGCCTGAAGCATTGTAGATCCTCCGACAGCCTTGTGAAGTGTTGCCTAAAGCACTGTGGATCCTCTGACAGCCTTGTGAAGTGTTGTCTAAAGCATTGTAGATCCTCTGACAGCCTTGTGAAATGTTGCCTGAAGTACTGTAGATCCTCTGACAGACCTGTGAAGTGTTGCCTGAAACACTGTAGATCCTCTGCCAACCACGTGAAGTGTTGCCTGAAGCACTGTAGATCCTCTGATAGCCTTGTGAAATGTTGCCTGAAGCACTGTAGATCCTCTGACAGACCTGTGAAGTGTTGCCTGAAATACTGTAGATCCTCTGCCAACCATGTGAAGTGTTGCCTGAAGCACTGTAGATCCTCTGACAGCCTTGTGAAGGGTTGCCTGAAGCACTGTAGATCCTCTGACAGCCTTGTGAAGTGTTGCCTGAAGCACTGTAGATCCCCTGGCAGCTTTGTGAAGTGTTGCCTACAGCACTGTAGATCCTCTGACAGCCTTGTGAAGGGTTGCCTGAAGCACTGTAGATCCTGACAGCCTTGTGAAGTGTTGCCTACAGCACTGTAGATCCTCTGACAGCCTTGTGAAGGGTTGCCTGAAGCACTGTAGATCCTGACAACCTTGTAAAGTGTTGCCTACAGCACTGTTGCATCTGACAGCCTTGTGAAGGGTTGCCTGAAGCACTGTAGATCCTGACAACCTTGTGAAGTGTTGCCTACAGCACTGTTGCATCTGACAGCCTTGTGAAGGGTTGCCTGAAGCACTGTAGATCCTGACAACCTTGTGAAGTGTTGCCTACAGCACTGTTGCATCTGACAGCCTTGTGAAGGGTTGCCTGAAGCACTATAGATCCTGACAGCCTTGTGAAGTGTTGCCTACAGCACTGTTGCATCTGACAGCCTTGTGAAGGGTTGCCTGAAGCACTGTAGATCCTGACAGCATTGTGAAGTGTTGCCTACAGCACTGTTGCATCTGACAACCTGCCGACCCACAGGGTGTCACTGGAGGAGCAGTGCACCTTGAGTCAGTGTGTTAAACCTTGAAGATGTAGCTGCAGTTGCCGGTTTTCTTGTGATAGTCTGGCAATTTCTGCACCCAATGTGTCAAGGTTTTCCTAAGAGAGCAGAAGGTGAAAATATTCAAGTGACCTGCATGGAAATGGAAGCGGGGGGGGGGGGGGGGGGGGGGGCAGATAAACACACACAATCAAATGAGGAGACGACCAAATAATAAAAATAACAAACCCACTGGTCCCTTTAACAATTTGAATAAAATCCAAACACAAAAAGGTTCAAACGAACACTTATTTAACATGGACACACAGTATGCTAAAATATTAAAAATATTACTGTGTGTGTTAAAATAAATATTTTAAATGTTTTAGCATACTGTGTATAAACAATATTATGTGTGTTCAAATAAATAAGCATTCGTTTGAACCTTTTTGTGTTTGGATCTTGTTTTAGAACGCTAGCAGTCATTCTGTTTCAGATTTTTTTAAATTCAACTTCAATAAAGCCAGCAATATTGGCCTTTATTCAAAACATTGATACAGACATCACACAAAGTGCACAGAACTTTGCTGGAAAGAAAACAGACAAGCATAATTTATGACCCTCAAAAGTCATCTCCTCATTTATGGAATAAATGCATGTACTGCATTCATGAAAAATGTATTTTATCCAGTGATTGTGTGTGTAACAAATAAAAATGATGATGTACATAAGGACCCCCCCCCCCAACACCAACCCCTGTCTCTCTCAATCTCCCTTTCATCTTATTTTGATCATGAAGTAAAAGCAATGAAAAATATTTTTAATCTGTTATACCTCTATTTGCCTACTTGTATGAACTTTAAATCTTCTGATACCACATGAAAATTTGGTCTGAAACCAAAACCAGTATATAAATTAGAAAACAGGTTATGATGTAAAGTTTGAATGATCTTGATGAAATAGCCCCCAAGAGCCCATTGTAAAAGTGCATGCACAATTTAGCTCTTAAATGCATAAAAAATGACATTTGTTTAATAATTTAAAAAGCTGAAACTTGATCAAGTTACAACTTTCTAAAAAGGTATATAATGTGCAGTTTTACCATGATAAGGTAAACTGCATCAAAACTGGTATGAAGAGGCAGATCTCGACAAAAGATTCAAAGACCTTGCTGAAATGCCCATTGCAAACCCAAACCATAAATGTTTAAACTAGAATGAACAATAGTTAAACACACACACACACACACACACACACACACACACACACACACACACACACAGTGTGACACACACACACACACATTGCTATATGACTTAGTGCCAAAAGGTGCGCCAATGGAGGGTCCGATTTTTGACTGTCAATAAAATCCGTTTCAAACACGCTGTCTTGTTGTTGCTTTGTGTGTGCGTTCATAATTGGTCAGTATCACAGTGGAAACAATATGAGTTCCAAATATGGAGCAGCTGGAGAAATATTATTTTTTGAAAGTGAAACGCGCCACGAAATTCGACACCTGAAAACGGACACGCTCACGGTGAGTGCTTTCGATGCTTTCATTCACGTACATGACGAATCAAAACATTACCTCAGTCACCGATTTGCACAGAGGAGATATCGCTTTACACAGTGCATATAAAATCGATTATCACTAAGTTTTGATTTTGGAGTTAGAGGCTCTGAAATATCCCTCGGTCGAACGTTATGTGTGTTGAAATGTTTCATAACCAGCATCCGCAGACAATATAGTGAAGAATGGACTTTCTCTTTCGTCGAAACTTTACTCCAGTCACTGTGGTACGTCACTGCATCAGGCCCAATGTTTTATTTTACTGCCAAATGTCTGGGTATTTTTTAAAATATATTTTGCCATTCTTCATAAAATTGTTGCAATAAATAACGTTCAACAACGTATTAGATTAAACAAGCAAAAGGAAAAAAATAAATTGTTTGCACTTTTGCACTACTTCCGGTCAGCCATGTATACATCCGGGTCATTTGCTTTTAGCACATGGCGCATGGAAGAGACGTTCTGATATGCAAAAGGTGTGTGGTAATATTTTTGAAGACCGTAACATTCAACTTTATTTAAACGTCATCGGAGATTTAGTCAAATCTTCGGTTATACGATGATATTTATACTGGTATACGCCGAATCTTTTAAAAGTATCAGAATGTTAGCATACAGAGTGAGTTTTTGTTGCTGTCAATCTAAAGTTTGTTCAGATGCTTTCGAAAATTTGTTTTCACCGAGTTTCTTACAACATGAGTGCGTGTTGAAATCGTAACAGCAGATTGGTTATAAACAGTATATTCTGATCGTACTCTTTACATTTTTGCTTGCGCTTAACGCAGTTCGTTTTGTTTACAAACTACGTCTTCAAACAAATCATCATATATGGTAGACAATTCGAATTTACGCAGGTTTAAGTCATCAAGTTAGATGTTGAACATTACGATTACAACATGAGCTTTGGAAATAACATTTGACATAATTATAGTGACCATCCTGTCTGCCTGTCTGCATTCCAGTGTTCTAAAAATGTAAGGTGCATCTTAATAGCATTATTCTTTGGCTGTGATTTTTTTTAGTAATGTTTATTACGATTTTTTCCATTTATTATTATTAATTCGTTCACTTTTAAGTTAACTGTTCAACTATTTTTGTCCTAGGCACCCGAGTCAACATGACCAAGAAAGCATGGATGACAGGTTGCGTGTGTGTTTTCCTGTGACACCAAAAGCAGCAAAAGTTGCACTCACTCTTACTTGCTCCATTTTCTCTTACAAAACACTTACTTGTTTGTTAAATAATAAGTATTATTTATTTTGTTATGAAAAACAAAGTACCATGTCGTCTATTTAACATTATGCTATCCACTACAACAAAATTAATGCAGCAAAAACTGTTCACATGGAAATAGTTATGTGTCTTTATACTCTACAGTAATAAAAGTTATTGATTTCTCATTTTCATCAAGAAACAAACAGCATTGTACATCTTGTTGAAATAGTAATGTACGACATATTTCTTACATCATTTGCTGTTTATGTCAAGAAAGCTTAAATTTGAGAAGAAAAAAATCATCAAATCTTCTTTGTCACATATTGTTCTATTAAAGAATAACTGTTTGTGTTTCAAAATGTGTTGCTTTTTATTCATTTAAAAATGTTCAAGATTGGCTTGAATGTTGAACGTTATGTATTGCAACAAACTATGCATAGCATGCTGTTCTGTGTGACACAGAACAACAACAGTTTACTTGGTAATACTCATGTGGATCACATCTTGTAAGATCAGTTGGGTTTTCCAGTTAACTGCATGATTAGCAGCACAGTGATGTGGGCTTGTTGTAATGTGTAATGTTCAACATCTTGTCACAAATCACACTGGAAGTCCAATTTCTCAGGAACTAAGAGCAGCACTGCCTTCCCCTTCACTGGTGGATGACTTCACATGTGTTCATTCAAAAAATGCATTACTCACTCACATCCTGTCAACTTTATTTTCTAGTACCTCTGTCCTCTTTTCTTGCGCACCTTTTGGCACTAAGTCATATATGCCTCCAACACATCAGTGACTTTGCAACAAGGTCATCAAACAATAAACTGGTAGACCACAAGTGAGGGTATAACCCTACCAAGTTTGATAGACCTCAGTAAATCAGTGTCTGATAAAAGCTAATGTTAACAATTCTGTGAGATATACCTAGAAACCCATCAATAACTTCAACCGTCAGGTTCTTGGGTAAAGAAATAGTGTTATAGAATGTCTGACGGGTACAAATTCTCAAAGTTCACCATCCTCACTTTGAGAGTCATGTTTTTGAGCAGCGTGTCTTCAAGAACAGCCTGCAGCTTCTTGGTGATCTCCAGAGAAAGGTCCAGGGTCATGGTGCCATCCTGCTGGTGCTGGCTGTATACTGATGCCATGATGCCCCCCTTGCGCATCAACAGCGCCTGCACACAGTGTCAGGGACAGCATGATACACACAGCGTGAGGGACAGCATGAGACACAAAGTATCAGGGACAGCATGATTGATACACACTGTCAGGGGGCAGCATGATACACACAGTGTCAGGGACAGTATGACTGATACAGTGTCAGGGACAGCATGATTGATACACACAGTGTCAGGGACAGCATGACTGATACACACAGTATCAAGGACAGCATGATTGATACACACAGTATCAAGGACAGCATGACTGATACACAGTGTCAGGGACAGCATGATTGATACACACAGTGTCAAGGACAGCATGATACAGTGTCAGAGACAGCATGATTGATACACACAGTGTCAGGGACAGCATGATTGATACACACAGTGTCAGGGACAGCATGATACACACACTGACAGGGACAGCATATGACACAGTGTCAGGGACAGCTTGATTGATACACACAGTGTCAGGGACAGCATGATACACAGTGTCTGGGACAACATGATACACACAGTGTCAGGGACAGCATGATTAATACACACAGTGTCAGGGACAGCATGACTGATACACACAGTGTCAGGCACAGCATGATTGATACACACAGTGTCAGGTACAGCATGATACACACAGCGTCAGGGACAGCATGATACACACAGTGTCAGGGACAGTATGATACACAGTGTCACAGACAGTATGATACACACAGTGTGAGGGACAGCATGATACACACAGTGTCACCAGACCTGTTTACCCCTTTTTTCACTTGTCAGTACTTTGGGCAGAAGTTGTCAGTAATCCAAGGTGACTGTCAGTAATACACACACTCCATTTTTCACTCTTATATATTCATGTCACACAATGTTTTAGACAGATGTATTCACAGTTAATTTTACTCAAAACCAAGATTGTAACAAATGAAGGCACAATAGCCTCAAGTTCAAGTGCAACAGCATTTTGTTTAAACTATTATTAGAAACACCCAATAGATCCATGGATCGTGATGATTACAAGTCTTGACGACTAACAAGTCACACATCATGGCTTCAGCTCTAACGATGTCCTGCTGGCCTTCACCTCGCTTTGCTTCCAGAAACTTTAAACAAGACAGCTGGGATTTCTTCAAAAGATTCATAATCTTTGTGGTGAATGGACTTCACGTGCCTCTTGCAATCGTTTCCACCACCATGTGTGCAAGTGAAGCTGATGTCGAATGAACGAATTGCCTTTTCGCAAATGCAATAAACATGACCACCTCTCATGGTACTCTGGGCGATAATGTTGGGTCGCCTTAATTTTCTTGGGAGTAGTCAATCCCGAATCTTCAACACATCTTCCCAAAGCACACTTCAAAGATGGCGACAGAAGCAGGGTTTTAACAATGAGCATGCGCAGTTGGTATTCCAAGGAAAGTAATTTCCTGTCATGACTTGGTTTTGGCCCTTTGACAGTTTCGATCCTGTGCCTGTGGTTTTACTCCAGCTTAAAATGTGGGAAAGGGAAAATCGGACAATGACCGTAATTTTTTACCCAACCAGCGTAACAGCGGAATTTGAGGTCTGAATCTGTAGGAATTACGGCGAAACCGTAGGGGTAAACAGGTCTGTGTCACAGACAGCATGATACACACAGTGTCACAGTCAGCATGATACAGTGTCAGGGACAGCATGACTGATACATACAGTGTCAGGTACAGCATGATACACACAGAGTCAGGGACAGCATGATACAGTGTGAGGAACAGCATGAGACAGTGTGAGGGACAGTATGATACAGAGTGAGAGACGGCATGATGCACAATGTGAGGGACAGCATGAGACACACAGTGTGAGGGACAGCATGAGACACACAGTGTGAGGGACAGCATGAGACACACAGTGTGAGAGACAGCACAATACCACAGTGTCAGGGACAGCACGCTGTGCTAACTGTGAGGGGGAAAAAATCACATCAGACATCAACCTGCTGTATGGATGACCACTACCATTTTTACACATAACCCTCTTGCAAGGATGACCACTACAATAGTATTATCAGCTGCACTGATGACCACTACAATAGTATTATCAGTTGCATTGATGGCCGCATGCTACAATAGTATTATCAGCTGCATTGATGACCACTACAATAGTATTATCAGCTGCATTGATGGCCGGATGTTACAATAGTATTATCAGCTGCATTGATGGCCGGATGCTACAACAGTATTATCAGCTGCATTGATGGCCGGATGCTACAACAGTATCATCAGCTGCATTGATGACCGGATGCTACAATAGTATCATCAGCTGCATTGATGGCCGGATGCTACAACAGTATTATCAGCTGCATTGATGACCAGATGCTACAGTAGTATTATCAGTTGCATTGATGACCGGATGCTACAATAGTATTATCAGCTGCACTGATGACCGGATGCTACAATAGTATTATCAGCTGCACTGATGACCTGATGCTACAATATTATCATCAGCTGCATTGATGACCGGATGCTACAATAGTATTATCAGCTGCATTGATGGCCGGATGCTACAACAGTATCATCAGCTGCATTGATAGCCGGATGCTACAATAGCATTATCAGTTGCATTGATGACCATACTTAACAGACATATGCCTTTTGCATGGATGATGCTACAATGATCAGACATACACCTGTTGCATGGGTGACTACTGCAATTATAAGATATTGTCCCATTTCAAGGAAAACTACTACAATTTGTTGACATCAGCATGTTGCATGGATGTTACATGGGGAGGATCAACTATATTGATGGGCCTTCACACCAAATATGGCTTTACACCAGATAGGCTTTCACACTAGACAAACCAAAAGCTTTGCACCAGGCATGCCTTCACCCCACACAGGCCCACCACTTACCCCTGACAGGCCCACCACTTACCCCTGATAGGCCCACCACTTACCCCTAACAGGCCCACCACTTACCCCTGACAGGCCCACCACTTAACCCTGATAGGCCCACCCCTTCATCCCAGACAGACCCACCCCTTCACCCAGGACAGGCCCACCCCTTCACCCCAGACATACCCACCCCTTCACCCCAGACAGGCCCACCCCTTCACCCCAGACAGACCCACCCCTTCACCCCAGACAGACCCACCCCTTCACCCCAGACAGGCCCACCCCTTCACCCCTGACAGACCCACCCCTTCACCCCAGACAGACCCACCCCTTCACCCCTGACAGACCCACCCCTTCACCCCAGACAGACCCACCCCTTCACCCCAGACAGACCCACCCCTTCACCCCAGACAGGCCCACCCCTTCACCCCTGACAGACCCACCCCTTCACCCCAGACAGACCCACCCCTTCACCCCTGACAGACCCACCCCTTCACCCCAGACAGGCCCACCCCTTCACCCCTGACAGACCCACCCCTTCACCCCAGACAGACCCACCCCTTCACCCCAGACAGACCCACCCCTTCACCCCAGACAGGCCCACCCCTTCACCCCTGACAGACCCACCCCTTCACCCCTGACAGACTCATCACTTACCCCTGATAGGCCCACCCCTTCACCCCTGACAGACCCACCCCTTCACCCCAGACAGACCCATCCCTTCACCCCTGACAGACCCACCCCTTCACCCCAGACAGACCCACCCCTTCACCCCAGACAGACCCACCCCTTCACCCCTGACAGACCCACCCCTTCACCCCAGACAGACCCACCCCTTCACCCCTGACAGACCCACCCCTTCACCCCTGACAGACTCATCACTTACCCCTGATAGGCCCACCATTTACCCCTGCTCTCCTATGTGACAAGCACCACCTCCCTGCTCTCCTATGTGACAAGCACCACCTCCCTGCTCTCCTATGTGACAAGCACCACCTCCCTGCTCTCCTATGTGACAACCAGCACCTGCTCTCCTATGTGACAACCACCACCACCCTGCTCTCCTATGTGACAACCACCACCTCCCTGCTCTCCTATGTGACAACCAGCACCTGCTCTCCTATGTGACAACCACCACCACCCCCTGCTCTCCTATGTGACAACCACCAGCCTTCTGTCCTACATGACAACCACCAGCCTTCTGTCCTACATGACAACCACTAGCCTTCTGTCCTAAACTCCTTCTGTCTTACATGACAACCACTAGCCTTCTGTCCAACATGACAACCACCGGTTTTCTGTCCTAAATGCCTTCTGTCCTACATGACAACCACCAGCCTTCTGTCCTACATGACAACCACCAGTTTTCTGTCCTAAATGCCTTCTGTCCTACATGACAACCACCAGCCTTCTGTCCTACATGACAACCACTAGCCTTCTGTCCTAAACACCTTCTGTCCTACATGACAACCACCAGCCTTCTGTCCTACATGACAACCACTAGCCTTCTGTCCTAAACACCTTCTGTCCTACATGACAACCACTAGCCTTCTGTCCTACATGACAACCACTAGCCTTCTGTCCTAAACACCTTTTGTCCTACATGACAACCACTAACTAGCCTTCTGTCCTACATGACAACCACTAGCCTTCGGTCCTACATGACAACCACACCAGCCTTCTGTCCTACATGACAATCATTTAACCCCTTCCCTCCCACATGATGACACAACATCTGATTTTTAATGCCCATTCAACCATTATGATTATTTCAGGGCAAAACAAATTCTGTCAGAACACAATACATGACCCCCGCCCCGTTTCTTATTCTTTTGTGTGTGTAAATAATCTACATACTACAATTATTATACTGTCAGTTAACAATAAAGCTTACAATTTTCAAAAATTGTTTATCTGTTTCAAACAGCCAAAGATAATCCAAAGAAACATCTTTGAACAACATCTTTAATGTCCAGTCGGTAACATGCCACTCCCTTCCTTCATCATTCTTCCAGTTCTATGAACTGATCACATGTTCTACTGCCTTATTTGCTGATTGTATGCTCATAATGTGTAACAGAGTGATGTATGCATGTGTGCACCTGGTGCTGTGAACATGCTATATTTTGTGTGGAAATTCTCATGTATGACGTTTCACTCACTCATTCATGCCTATATGTATATAAATGATGCCTGTAATTTTATATTCACTCATCAATAGCCTAGCAAGGACTAGTTGTTAGGTTTTCGACTGAACCTAAACTACAATCCTTGTAAAATAAAGTGTTCAAGTTCATCTGAATCCAAGCAACAAATCAACTGTGTTCTGCAATAGTCTAGTAATTCATCACATGGCGCCTCCTCTCCCTTCACTAACAGTGACTCACACAGGAGTGACCAAGGTCCAGAAATAACTATCTCTTGTCTTGTATTAGTAACACGAAATACATTGTACAATCATTCAGTTTTTGGAAAATTGTATGCAGCTTGTTGTGTGGACACTCATCCAACTTCTGCACAGCAATCACCAGCCTTCCCACCATCATGACAACATTCACCAGCCTTCCCACCCTCGTGACAACATTCACCAGCCTTCCCACCATCGTGACAACATTCACCAGCCATCCTTCAGTGCTACACAACAACCGGAAGAAAAGAATCAACTCAGCAAAAACAATTAGCAACCTAAACAGCTGAAACAAGTAACATCATCAAAGAAGAAGAATATAGTAAAAGAGAAGAAAATGCAACCAATAAAAAAATTAAAAAAAACTTGGAAAATAATTTTAAACCATATTAGGCAACAAAGAAGCAACAAAACAAAATCTGCAGATACAATAAAATGACGCAGAACCTAAACCATAGACAAGTTCACAAGCACCCTGGAAGAGATTAAGCAGGACAGAAAAAGAGTTGAAGTTGGGTACTCTACCTTGGCCTCTCTCCTGACAGTCAACTGGGGCATGAGAAGAAAAAGCACCAGAGGTTAAAAGCGTACATTAGCGTGCACACACACACACACGCACACACACACACACACAGAGGCCTAGTAAATACACACTCAGTGCACAAATATTAGTCACAAAATGAACGTGTGGCACATGCTGATATTTTTGCTATGTTAAAAGACTGTGCTTGATCTGACAGTGCTAAAAACCAACCCCTGTACAAAAAACAACCATGGTCAATGGTATCAAAATGTTTCTTGTTGTGTTAATAGAGACAATCAGTGACTGGCATTTTATAAGACTAGTAGTCCACTTTGGGCCAGACACCCCCCCCCCTCCCCCTTCACCCCCTAGTCCCCCAGCATTTTTGAAAACTGCCACATTACTCTCTCCTGTTACCTTAAAAAGGGGTCAAGGTTACAAAACACAATATGAACATGTAAAGCTAAATATAATAGAGCTAATCACCAGGCATAACTTTGGGAGCAGAACTTTGAGTATTTTCACTTAAACAGATTCACACACAAGGCCAATCTTCTGCTTTTTGTCCAAATAGACAAAGCATCCAACCTACAAGTCTGAACATGATGTGATAAAACTTGTCCAAAAACAACAACACAACTTTCAGAGGCAAATTCCAAAGCCACTGTAGCTCCGATGTCACTGAAACTGGTATGACAGCACAAAGCTCAACTGAAATGACGATCATCGGGACGCATAGTTTGAAATGATCTTGCTTTAAACTGTCTCAGAAGACAAGCCAATGCTAATGTTTTTGCCATGAATGCTTTGGAGGTTGAATACCCATTCTGCAGACCTGCTGAACTTGTTAACATGAATAAAAAAAAAAAATTTTTAAAAAGCAAAAGAAAAAAAGCAATATCAAATATATGCAGAATTTTAAAAATAAAAAAGCGCTACCTACTACCTAGCACTACCAATAAGACGAGTAGTAACACACCTTAAATGGCTTTCAAAACTGATATGCATTTTGCCAATAATTCAGCAAGTACTTAATCACATTATGAATCTCCCGCAAATAAACAAGGTTAGCTAGAAATAAAGTTAACAACATGTGGAGATAGCAGCACACTAACATAGCAGCAAATGAAGTTAATCCTACATAAAGATAGCAGCAAATAAAGTTAACTCTACATGGAGATGCCAGTAAATAAAGTGAACCCTACATGGAGATAGCAGCCCACTAAGCAGCAAATGAAGCTAACAACACATAAAGACAGCAGTGAATCAAGTTGACCATACAGAGAGATAGCAGTAAATAAAGTGAACCCTACATGGAGATAGCAGCAACCAAAATGAACACTTCATGGAGACAGTTGCAAATAAAGTGAACCTTACACAGAGTTTAAAACAATGGACACCAAAACAACATAACATAACAACTCAACCAAAAGCAGATATGTATATTACATCTAATTCTTCACCATTTAACTGTTGTTTAACTGTTGTTCTGTAGCTTGAAAAAGGGGATTACCCTGAAATTGTGCATGCTGTATTTTGTCATAATAAATACAGTTCTTTCCAACCTTTCATGTGTTTGGCTCTTGACCTGCTCAAGGTTTACAGGAGAAAACTTAACAGTTGAAGATTTGTTTACCAAGGGGGCCTTAGTTACTGCATCCACAGTACTTCTACAGTGCAGGTTTACACTCAACACTTACTAAACGACAAGAAACAAGTGGATCTGAAAAGACCAAACCACAGAAACCAAAGGGGCAAAGATAAACAAAGACAAAATGTTCAACATTTTCATGGAAATCTGCGCCAACAATCCAAAAACCATCCATTTGTCTCTGACTGCCGCCTATTTATTCCCAGACCCTGTCTTCCATGCAACAGGTAGTCTTGTACCATCACCCATTACCGATATTAACGTGTCTCTCTCTCCCTCTCTCTCATGAGCTTAAAACGACACAATACATAGAATGCATAAAATATGATCAGTAAATCTGTGTAACACAAATTATAATATTCAATGAAAACCACCAAAGTTACCACAAGAAAAAAATGATTTAAACTGTTCCATGAGTGCACCCAAGACACTAAGCACCATCTCAATCACTTGAAGCATGCAAACAAAATGCTTGTTTAACGTAGGTTTTAAAATACTAGTTTATAACAGAGGTTTAAAGATGAAATAGTAAATAAGCACAGGTAGATTTTTTTCTGCTTTAACAGTATTAGAGACAAAAATATATGCAGGTGGTGGGAAGAGGGGGGAGGATTCAACTGTTAAAGTTTTCCCTACACAGAAACCAGGAACCAAATGAACAAAGATCAGCTATGTCAACAGACAGAAACAATACTGACAAAAGCAAAATAAATATACTTATTATGGTCAACAGACAAAAATGAAAACCAAAGCAAAACAAATATACTTATTATGGTCAACAGACAAAAACGAAAACCAAATGCGTTTACTTGGTAATCATTAACGGATGAAAACACAAAACATGAATTACTGCTTACTGTCAACAGACAAAAACACAAAACATGAATTACTGGTTATGGTCAACAGGCAAAAACACAACACATGAATTACTGGTTACTGTCAACGGACAAAAACACAACACATGAATTACTGGTTACTGTCAACAGACAAAAACACAACACATGAATTACTGGTTACTGTCAACAACAAAACCCCAAGAAACATTTGCTTGTTATGCACAGCCAAAAACACAATGCACACACTTACTGGATAACATCAACAAACAAGAAAAACAGAAAAAGCTCAGCTGACTCGCATTCAAACAAGAAAATACAAGTTTTAGTCCTAGATTCATCTGTACCTTGAAAATAAGACTAGGCCATAAAATGTGGAAACTGAAACCTAACAGAACTAATTTCATCATGCAAAGTTTAAATATTCTTGTTTAAACACTGCCCAGATGCACCATCACCTCCCTTTCATCACCAGCAGTGGAAACCAGCAGTGCACGCAAAAATTACACCTGGAAACCAGCAGTACATGCAAAGTATACACCTGGAAACCAGCAGTGCATCCAAAGTAAACACCTGGAAACCAGCAGTGCATGCAAAGTATACACCTGGAAACCAGCAGTGCAGAAGCATGCTGCAGCTCAAAACCAGCTGTGCAGGAGTTACATTGCAGATCACTGCCTACCTACTTTAAACTGCTCTACCTTCTTAACCACCTACCCAGTCTTATTCATCTACATATCAATCTAAAGACAACTGAATGGCATTGTTTATTTTCAGATTAAAGTTTAAATTTGATGTCACAGAGCTGATAGAATACAAATGTTGAGTGGTTTTGCATAACTTGTTTACAATTCACTCACAATAAAGTTGACAAAGAAAATCTCAAACTGAACTGCTGTCACTGTCAGCAGCAAGTACATTTGGTGACTGACTGTCCATAACCATGCTCACTGCTTGCCCTGTACTGTACAGTAACCAACAGTTGCATACGAGGAACAGTTCATTGATAAAGTGCAAGCCATTTTTGCAAGATGGAAAAATACTGAAAACGCAGTAAAAATCAAACAAAAACAGAGATTTCAGTGCCAAAGGAAAACCCATCTTGTTTTTGTCACATGACTAACTTTGGGACCACAAGTGGTTTCGGTCACAAAAGATTCATGAGGTTTAGTAACTCTGCTGACCCAAGTAGCCGATCAGTGACATTGGCATTCTCACTACAAGTCACTGCTCAACGACTCTGGCATTCTCACTACAAGCTGCTGCTCGGCAACTTTACTAATGAAAGGGTTAAAAGTTTAGCCCAAACAATTTAAAATTTCATGTATTTTTAGTACTTCTTACATATTTCTTCTTTCATACATCTCACAGTGGATGGGGCAGAGGGGAAGGGGAGGTTGGTTCTAAAGTGTCTACATAGATTTTGCTGGGCACACAATGTCAGCTGTTTACATGCAGAATATCACCTTGCTGTGAAAGACATAAAACAAAAGTGTGATATGATTTGACTTGATTGACATTTTGCTGGACACACAATGTCAGCTGTTTACATGCAGAAAAGCAAACAAGGTGACCTTGACTTTACACCATCAAACTATATGTTGATGCAAAGATCAGCAATTCAGAAGGTATAGTAGAAACGGTCATATTTTGATTACATGAGCCTTGACCTTGAAGATAGCAAAGCAGCTTTTGGTATGACACTCCAGCTCATGATATCATCAAAGTTTGGTTATGAAAGGTTCAACAGTTCAGAAAATATCAGAGACAAACACTGATTAAAACATTTAACCTTGGCTGTGACTTTGACCATAAATATAACAATCCAATCTTTTTACACAACACTCCTGCTTATGATAATGTACTATTAAACGTAAAGTTTGGTCACCAAAAGATCAGTATTTCAAACTTTTTTTATTGTGATATCTTTATCTGGTCAATTTTGGGAATTTCCTTACTTTAGGTATGTCACAAATTACACATTGGAAAACCCACGCTTTACTGTTGTGTACATGGGTACTCATGTAAAAGCCCATTGTTGACCACATGGGTACTCGTGGAAAAGCCCATTGTTGACCACATGGGTACTCATGGAAAAGCCCATTGTTGACCACATGGGTACTCATGGAAAAGCCCATTGTTGACCACATGGGTACTCATGGAAAAGCCCATTGTTGACCACATGGGTACTCATGGAAAAGCCCATTGTTGACCACATGGGTACTCGTGGAAAAGCCCATTGTTGACCAGTCTATGTCCATTTTTAAATCACATTGCATTTACAGACCCACGCAAATGAATAACAAGATCAGTCGGATCTACTGTAATCATGTTATTACAAATTCATGTCAATGACACAGTGCCTATTAACAATGACAAATGTCAACATGAATTAGAAACAGTGTGTCGACTTTTAGTTGTTAGGAAAACAATATGACAGTTGATAAACAGGCAACAAATGAACCCAAAAAACTTTGACAGCCAACATCAGTCCACTGAAATCAAGAATTGGGGTTGTCTACAAGAAACACATCAAAAATAGCCCAACCTAACTGAAACATTTTGACATAATTATTTCCAAATGCTGTCAAACAAAGTTTAGTTTTCCAGACACTTCAGCATGTGCATACACAGCACAGAAAGGCCTGCAGTTGGTTTTTAAAATCCAAATTTCAGTGTAAGAAGAAAAACAAAACAAATATGCACAAACCAACACTGTGATAATATTTAGGTTTAGCTCAGAAATGTTCAAATTAGTTTTGGCTAATTGTCATCAGAAAGATAATGTGTCAAGAACTGTGCTCTTCAGAGGTCCAGTGGGGACACTGGCAAGCTGCAGTCTCTGTTTAGTGCCTCTAAAGAACAGAATTATCTTGCAATTTCCTCAATCAAAACTGTTTAGTGCCTCTAAAGAACAGAATTATCTTGCAATTTCCTCAATCAAAACTGTTTAGTGCCTCTAAAGAACAGAATTATCTTGCAATTTCCTCAATCAAAACGGGAGAGAAAAAACAAGAAGAAAAAAAGGCATGTATCTCTACAGAAGCAGTCATACTTTGATCATATTTTGTAGAACTTCTTGAAAAAAAGCAACCCACTTCTTTTTCATGATGCTCCAGCTCATGGTGATGCACCACTATATCCAGCTGACACAAGGACACACGGACAAATGGACAGTGATTCCAATATGCACCCCCCCCCCCCCCACCTCCCAAGAAAACTTTGGTACCAGGTTGCAACAAGCAAGACACATATCTTTGAATTTTAGGCCCCCCCCCCCCCCCCCCCCCATCCCCAGAAGTAACCTCAAGCTGAAGAAGAAGAGACTCTTCTGTCCTAAACCCCGGGGGTTATCAGACACAAACACAGCAAGAGCACATAAGGCTGCTCCATAATAACTTGTGTACATGTATATGATGATTTGACTCTGTTGTCAGTTAGTAGTTGTGATCTTGTCTCTTTACATTTTATGCATTTATTGAGGAAATTCATTTCCTCTTCAATTTTCATAGCAGGCAGTACATAACTGTTGCTCTTAAGCAATGTGTGGGTACCTACCATTTTCAGTAATTACATTATGCACACTAATTCTAAATTTCCATAATGCTCTTCTGTGTTCAAGTGCAGATGAAGTATGGTATTGCTAAAAAAAAATGTATGAAAATCATGTACTGCAGGAAAGCATCTTAGATTTATGAAGCTATCACATCCATAAAAAATAAAAAAACTTGAAATCAAGCTTTGCTCTAAATGAAAAGGAATTTTGCATTCTGACCTTGAAACAAGGTGTAGGTCACTGAAAGTGGCATGCTGGTTAACACTTCAGAGGCCATTTAAACTCAACAAGTATTTTCATTTGACACTCACATTTAGCGCTTCAAAAAAAAAATCACAAAGATAAAAACCGTGTCATAGCCTACTGGCCTTACACTGATCATTAATTATAATCATAGACTTGCATCTTTCCCTGCCAGTAAAAGACAACAAACATTGACTGGTTACATACAGTGAAGACACACACAGACGAAGCCACATACTGAACTACCACCGCACTTACTTTGTTAGTATCCATCACATCAGATGCCAGTGTGCCTGCTTCTTCCCTCAGCACATAATTCTGAATTATCCTGGCAAAAGACATATTCAGAAGGAAATTTAATCAAATAAAAGCTGATGTGCATGCAGCCAAAGGTCAGTAACATTCACTGGCAGGACAAGTCCTGGAAATGGAAGAGTCCACAAGCATTCACTCCCTTCTGACATCCCTCACATTAAATCCTCCCATGTTTCCAAAACTGCGTTAAGATCTCACCTCTATGAACAATACCACAGCCGATTTCAAATTCTCTCTTCTTACTTACCTCACCTACCCATTTGCCATCCCTCACTCCTCCTCACATTCCTTCTGTGCACCTGTGTTTTGTGTGTGAGTGTGTGTGTGTGTGTGTGTGTGTGTGTGTGTGTGTGTGTGTGTGTGTGTGTGTGTGTGTGTGTGTGTGTGTGTGTGTGTGTGTGTGTGTGTGTGTGTGTGTGTGTGTGTGTGTGTGTGTGTGTGTGTGTGTGTGAGTGTGTGTGTGTGTGTGTGTGTGTGTGTGTGTGTGTGTGGTGTGTGGTGGTGTGTGTGTGTGGTGTGTGTGTGTGTGTGTGAGTGAGGTGGTGGTGTGAGTGTGTGGTGAGTGTGAGTGAGTGGTGTGTGTGGGGGTGTGTGTGTGTGTGTGTGTGGTGTGTGTGTGTGTGTGTGTGTGTGTGAGTATTTGAGTGTGAGAGAGAGAGAGAGAGAGAGACCATGCGTGAGGGCGTGGTGCACAAGGAACAAAATATTATGACTATATATTTACTATTTTCAAGGTATTAATGCATTTAAAAAAAAATCTTCAAAGCGTGGTGCGTTCACCCGTGTCAGTGAGATACAATGCTGTAAAAACTGATTGCTATTACTATTATTACTCAGGCGATGATTCTCAAAGCCCATTTCCACAGGTCAGGATCACCAACGTGAAAATCGTGGAAAGGGAAGTCTACTACCATTCAAGCCATGATTCTCAAAACCCATCGACTGGCCATGTTATCTGGGAGGACTCCAGGATTCCCAGACAGCTGGTTTTGAAGTGAGCTCTCCCAAGGCTGAAGAAAACAAGGCGGACCTTGCCTCAATGCAGGCACCACCATCACTGCAATCCCCCTAAAGCAGCACGAGGAGTAAAAGTCAGATGAAGCAGCTTAATCACCAGCTTAATCCCTGTCCTCACAGCAGCAGCTGAATCAAAGACCCTACCCTCACAGCAGCAGCTGAATCACCCTCAGACCCTACCCTCACAGCAGCAGCTGAATCACCCTCAGACCCTACCCTTACAGCAGCAGCTGAATCACCCTCAGACCCTACCCTAACAGCAGCAGCTGAATCACCCTCAGACCCTACCCTCACAGCAGCAGCTGAATCACCCTCAGACCCTACCCTCACAGTAGCAGCTGAATCATCCTACCCTCACAGCAGCAGCTGAATCACCCTGTCCTCACAGCAGCAGCTGAATCACCCTGTCCTCACAGCAGCAGCTGAATCACCCTGCCCTCACAGCAAGAGCTGAATCACCCTGCCCTCACAGCAGCAACTGAATCACCCTGCCCTCACAGCAAGAGCTGAATCACCCTGCCCTCACAGCAAGAGCTGAATCACCCTGCCCTCACAGCAGCAGCTTGTAGTCTTTGTGGAAAGAAACTGGGCAGTGCTTTTTTGTGCTCTTGTGGTCTTTGTGGAAAGAAACTGGGCACTATTCATTTGGGTGCTTACATACAGTGGAAAGAAACAGGGCACTATTCATTTGGGTGCTTACATATAGTGGAAAGAAACAGGGCACTATTCATTTGGGTGTTTATAGTGGAAAGAAATGGCACTGCTTCATGCTCATAGCAGATGAGTAGTGACTCTACCAGGACAGACAACCTTCATCCGTTTTTCTCCGAATGTATTTCACAATTATATCATGTAACACAATCACTACTTATTTGTTTTATACCACAAACCTTAACACAATAATCAAGTCTCACCTGCTGCCTTTATAGCACATTAAAGACAATCAACACACATTCACATCCATGCCTATCCCCCTGTTCAACACACGTGTGTGTGTGTGTGTGTGTGTTGTTAGTGTTATTGTGAAGCGCCCTGTGCCCCCACCTTGTGTGGTAGATGGGTGCTCTAGAAATCCTTTATTGTTATTACCCATCTTTCATTTTGCAGGGTACTCAACACTAACCTGTTTTTCTTTTTGATCTCCAACACAAGCTGTTGTATATGTTCCTCAAGAAATTCCAGTTTCTCATTTTTGCGGGCAAGTGATCTCTGGAGACGAACGATGCGTTCAATCAGCACCTGCTTGTCTACCTCCACTTGTTCTGTGATGACTGGGAACTCCTGGCAACATGCAAGAAACCAGCACAGATTATAGTCCTGTCAGCTCTGCCAGCCCCACCTTCTGTCACTATTCTGTGGTGGGAGAAAGGATAACTGGTCACACATCTGTCAGCAATGCAAGCCCTGCCTTCTGTCACTATTCTGTGGTGGGAGAAAGGATAACTGGTCACACATCTGTCAGCAATGCAAGCCCTGCCTTCTGTCACTATTCTGTGGTGGGAGAAAGGATATCTGGTCACACATCTGTCAGCAATGCAAGCCCTGCCTTCTGTCACTATTCTGTGGTGGGAGAAAGGATATCTGGTCACACATCTGTCAGCAATGCAAGCCCTGCCTTCTGTCACTATTCTGTGGTGGGAGAAAGGAAAATCTGGTCACACATCTGTCAGCAATGCAAGCCCTGCCTTCTGTCACTATTCTGTGGTGGGAGAAAGGATAACTGGTCACACATCTGTCAGCAATGCAAGCCCTGCCTTCTGTCACTTCATTCTGTGGTGGGAGAAAGGATATCTGGTCACACATCTGTCAGCAATGCAAGCCCTGCCTTCTGTCACTATTCTGTGGTGGGAGAAAGGATATCTGGTCACACATCTGTCAGCAATGCAAGCCCTGCCTTCTGTCACTATTCTGTGGTGGGAGAAAGAATATCTGGTCACACATCTGTCAGCAATGCAAGCCCTGCCTTCTGTCACTTCATTCTGTGGTGGAAGAAAGGATAATGGGTCACAGGTCTGTCATCAGTGCAAGCCCTGCCTTCCATCACAAGTCTGTGGTAAAAGAAAGGATAACTGGTCACAGGTCTGTCAACAACGCAAGCCAATGGATTTCAGGACCACTGTTGTACTCGCTGGTTCCTGACTAGATCCTGATCAAAGTTTTTAGACTAGCAATGTTCTAAGAACCTTTCACTTCAGGGGTACTGTTGCACTCACTGGTTCCTGACTAGATCCTGACTAATTGCACCAGTGCCAGATTCCTGGATGCTAGTGACGTATTCTACAGAAACTGAACAGATCCTGATTAAAGGGTTTTAAGTCTAAACCACGCAATGATTTTGTTAATGCAATTTTGTTGTGTGGATGAAATCACAGCATGTGGCATATCCTCAAATTGTTCAACCACGGGCCAAAAGCATGCTGCCGAATTTTACATGAATCTATTTTGGAGAGGAAAACACAAGTGGAAAACACATGGTACAGACTGCAAACCAATTAGCACAGACTGATGAAAAGGTTGACCATAAGAAGATAAAACAAAAGACTTGTTGACTGGAATGTCTTCTGTTCTTTTGTTTGACTTTGTTAGGTAAATTCCAAACTAACTGAGGCGGCAGTAAGGAACAACAGTTTATCCATGGTTCTTGGAGTGTGAATCGGTCACTGTACACAAATCATTTTATGTATTCTGGGCTAATGACTCTGCCTAGTAACGGCTTCAACCACTTCAATGGAACAGTGAGAACTAAAAAAGGCCCCCCTGAAACTGTCCACCATCATTATCTTGCTGAAGCTGTCTCAAAAAATTTGCCTGAATCTTTATGGTCAAACTATTTTGAAATAATCCACCTAATGACTGCTTCAACCACTAAACTGGAAGAGTGAAAACTGCTGAATCAAATGTGCATGCATGTAGGTGGCCAAACTAGGAAGTTACATCCTACAAATAGCAGAGTGGAGCAGACTAGAGAAGACAACACAAAGGGCAGGAATTGCTGCCTGTGGCTGTGCAGTCCTGGGCTACTGTTGCACTCACTGGTTCCAGACTAGATCCTGATGTTCCTGACTAGATCCTGATCAAAGGTCTTAGACCACAGTTCTGGGCTACTGTTGCACTCACTGGTTCCAGACTAGATCCTGATGTTCCTGACTAGATCCTGATCAAAGGTCTTAGACCACAGTTCTGGGCTACTGTTGCACTCACTGGTTCCAGACTAGATCCTGATGTTCCTGACTAGATCCTGATCAAAGGTCTTAGACCACAGGTTCTGGGCTACTGTTGCACTCACTGGTTCCTGGCTAGATCCTGATATTCCTGACTAGATCCTGATCAAAAGGTCTTTGACCACAGGTTCTGGGCTACTGTTGCACTCACTGGTTTCTAACTAGATCCTGATTAAAGAGTCTTAGACAAGAGGGTCAACACTTCAGGGCTACTGTTACACTCGCTGGTTCCTGGCTAGATCCTGATGTTCCTGGCTAGATCCTATGTTCCTGGCTAGATCCTAATCAAAGCATCTTAGACTAGAGGGTTAAACTTTAGGACCAGTGTTGCACTTACTGGTTCCTGATTAGGCCCCCGTAAAGGAGCAGTGACGGGGTGATGCTGGTTGTGTTGGCCCCCTGGCATGTGACTGGCACTGTGCTGGCCACCTGTGTCCATGGAGTTGATGGAACCGTTGGAGTTGGTGCGCGACCCCATACTGGTGCCATCACGATCACCACTGCTGCCATTTTCATAGGACTCCAGGCGTTTCTTGGCATGCTGCAGCTGTCTTGTCAAGTCCTGAATGCCCCCAGTAAACCAACTTCATTATTTTATGTCAATCTGCTAAGTCTAATAAGGAAAAGAGAGAGAGACAGAGAGAGAGAGAGAGAGAGAGAGAGAGAGAGAGAGAGAGAGAAAGTCATCATTTTACATCATTTTGTCAAGTCCTGAGTATAACAGCAAACCAACTTCATCATTTTATGTCACCCTGTCAAATTGAATCAGTAAATCAACTTGATTCATCATCAAATGTAATCAGCAAAGCTTCTTTATCATTCTATGTCACCCTGTCAAATCAGCAAATCCACTTCATCATTAAATGTCATCCTGTCCAGTGTAACAGTAAACCCAATTCTCATTTTATGTCATCCTGTGAAGTGTAATCAGGAAACCCACAGCAAACCCACTTCATCATTGTATGTCATCCTGTCCAGTGTAACCAGTAAACCCAATTTTCATTTTATGTCATCCTGTGAAGTGTAATCAGGAAACCCACAGCAAACCCACTTCATCATTGTATGTCATCCTGTCCAGTGTAACCAGTAAACCCACTTCTCATTTTATGTCATCCTGTCCAGTGCAATCAGCAAACCCACTTCTCATTTTATGTCATCCTGTCCAGTGCAATCAGCAAACCCACTTCTCATTTTATGTTATCCTGTCCAGTGTAATCAGCTAACCCACTTCTCATTTTACATAATCTGGTAAAGTGTAATCAGCAAATCCACTTCCATCATTTTATGTCATCCTGTCAAGTGTAACCAGTAAACCCAATCATCTCACTGTATGTCATCCTATGGAGTGTAACCAGTAAACCCAATCCTCTCACTGTATGTCATCATGTGGAGTGTAACCAGTAAACCCAATCCTCTCATTGTATGTCACCTGTGGAGTGTAACCAGTAAACCCAATCATCTCACTGTATGTCATCCCGTGGAGTGTAATCAGCCAACCCACTTCATCATTCTATGCCACTCAAAGTCCTAAATGTCATCCATAAACCTGCACAACAGCTTCATGTTACCTTGTCAAGTCCTGAGTGTAATTGGTAAACCCACTTCTCCATTTAAAATCATCAAAGTATAATCACCAAACCCACTTCACAACTTTGTCCCTTTGTCAAGACCTGAATGTAATCAGTACACCCATTTTACCATTTAAGGGCACCTTTTACAAGTCCCAAATGTAATCAGCACACCTTTTACAAGTCCCAAATGTAATCAGCAAACCCATTTCCTCACCTCATGTCACCAAGTCCTGAGTGTAACCAGCAAACTCATTTCATCATCCCATGAAACCATATCAAGTCCTGATTGTAGCCATCAAAACCCCTTTATCATCTTGTGAAACCCTGTCAAGTCCTGAGTGTAACCAGCAAACTCATTTCATCATCCCATGAAACCCTGTCAAGTCCTGAGTGTAGCCATCAAAACCCCTTTATCATCTTGTGAAACCCTGTCAAGTCCTGAGTGTAACCAGCAAAACCCCTTTATCATCTTGTGAAACCATGTCAAGTCCTCAGTGTAACCATCAAAACCCCTTTATTATCTTGTGAAACCATGTCCAGTCCTGAGTGTAACCATCAAAACTCCTTTATTATTTTGTGAAACCCTGTCAAGTCCTGAGTGTAACCAGCAAAACCCCTTTATCATCTTGTGAAACCATGTCAAGTCCTGAGTGTAACCATCAAAACCCCTTTATTATCTTGTGAAACCATGTCCAGTCCTGAGTGTAACCATCAAAACTCCTTTATTATTTTGTGAAACCCTGTCAAGTCCTGAGTGTAACCAGCAAAAACCCTTTATCATCTTGTGAAACCATGTCAAGTCCTGAGTGTAACCAGCACACCCATCTTATTTGAATTTATGTCATCTTGCCAAGATCTGCATGTAATCAGTATAGCCATTTTAATTAAGTATTCCGCACTACTCATCAAGTCCTGAATATAATCGGCAAACACTTCAACACATCATTCTATGTTACTCATCCAGTTTCCAGTGTAAATGGTATACCCACTTCATCTATCATTCTATATTACTCATCATGTCCAGAGTATAATCAACAACTATTTATCATGCTATGGTACTCATTAAGTTTTAACAGGGGCCACAAACACTTTGTAGAACTTGCATACAACAAACACAGTGTCTTGAAGAAATGCGCAGAACCAAACATGATTCTAAACACACTGACAGCAACTTTTTTTTATAAAGAACAAGCCTGTACTTCTCCTGCCTGCTGCACAATTCTGTGTAAGCCTGACGGATAACAACACTACTGTTGGTATCCTTGAGCTTGGGACTCAGCTCCATGGTAATCAACCGTTTTCACTAGTGCCTGGTTAAATCTCTGCCTCTCGCTGGTACTCAAAGATTTTTGGTTGCTTTGTTTACCTTCTTGAGAAGGCGGCCTATTGTCAATCAACTCAGAGCTAATGCAAGGAACTGCTTTAAAAGTACCATCATGACTATGAAAAAAGCAGTCATCCTTGTTTCAGATTTTTATCAGAAAAAAAGTCAGCGTTGTCTGTTGTCTTTCACAAATTTATGCTGAGCTGTGAAATACAGTCGGTCCCGCAAGCAAATGAATGGCAGGAAACTAGTCATGTGGCCAGAAACTGACGTAGGCAGTGAACTACTATCGACCTCATTCCATGTCACCCGCCCAGGCCTGGGAGCTGTCAAAGTTGATATGTTCTGACAACCAACTTCACAGCCCAACATCAGAGAGACATAGACTGAGCAAGAGAGAGATTGCTTATAGCCTTTAATTAAAATGCATTCTGTCATACTGATCTGGACTTTTTTTGCATGAGGGATTTATTTTGCACTAAAAACATGTTGTTTTTGCATATTTGCAACCCTTGTTTTAAGTGTAATAAAAGACACAACATTATCATTTTCTATCACCAAGTCCTGAGAGTAATTAGTACACACACTTCACTCCTATATGACATCATTCTGTGTTTCTAGAATATGCTGTCAGTTTTAAAATCACCAACCAGAACTTTAAACAAGTTAGCCCAAGAGAGTGACAGCATAATACTAATAAAGTATTTAAAAGGGTAAAAGCCTGTCCAGAGAGACTATTCTAAGCGCACATATTGCACACACACCTGCACACACAAGTATACTTGTGATGACATGGAAGCATGCAGCACGATCAACTGTTATGGTTTCAGTAAAAAGCAGACCCACTCTCCTTCATTTTATCTAAAAATAAATAAAAAATCCCCCCCACCTTAACATTATTTGCATGCTTTCTTTTCCAAGTTTTGCCTGCGTCAATTTCATCCTCCCATTTCTGTCTGTAATCTTCACCTGAAAAAATAAAAATAAAAAATGAACACGTTTGACACAAAAGCACAATGCCCTAACACCTCTACCATGTCACACACTGGTCAGAAGGACGGTCTCATGGTCCTTGAAGGCAAGGACTGCAGTGTGCGCTGGTCACAAAATAGTATCAGTTGGGGGACTCCAGTACCACCTGCTTGCTACATACATACAAGGGTTGGTAAAAATGTTCATGGCCCCCAAAAGGTGTTTAGCAACATCCATGAAATTTGGTATAATATAGCACACGCCCTTTGGAAAGTTACATGTCAGTTGTCCCATTTTTCAACATATCACCAGTTCTCAAAGTGTCAAACCCTACACCTTTCCATGAAAACTGACAAAATGTAATACTGTGTTGTCATTCAATACTTGAAAGTAAAAAGGCTTAATTCCTAAATACATTCATGATGACATGGTTAAGAGTTATGGGGAAGATATTCAATATTCCACCATGGTCAAAAGGTGGTAGGCAGAATTTAGCAGATGAAGAGAAGACAGCATTCAAGATGTGACAGTCACACGGTCATGACCTGTTTTTAGAGATTAGTTGGGCATCATGGTTCTCTGGTTTCTGCAGTCAGGCTATCTGTACAAATTGGTACAAGTCACCTGGTAAACATGGTCAGATATATTGTGATTGTGATTGTGAAATGTCAGAGGGTACTTGCATTCTTTGGCTTTATCTGCAAGTTGAGTAGAAAGAGTAGTTGTTTCCTCCTCTCTCCTCCTGTGCTCCTCTTCCAACTGGTCAGTCTGCACAGTGAATTAAATTATTATTATTAAATAACAACAACAACAAGTACACAAAAGACTAACTGCACTTTACAGGCAGCCAGTGCAGTTCATTTAAAGGACAAGTCCAAGGTTAGGGGTGATTTTTGACACGATTTCCATTAAAGCTCGCTGAGAATGATGATGTAGGTGAAACTGTGATCTGAGGGTTATAAATGCACGAAAAAAGGCATTTTCTGTCGTACCGAAAGCATCGTCATGCCACCCAAATCACGTGACCATATGCCTACTACGTCACTCTGGGGAGTCGCTGCAAAATGGCCAACTTGAGCTCCGAAGACGAAACTGATACTTTGCCCGAGAGACCCACAAGGATACAGCCGTATCAGTTTGAGCCTGTCAGGCAGGATTTTGAAAGAGTACCGGAACATCGTGTCAGCTTCGAAGCAAACCCCATGCGGCATTCCATGGGGTTTGCGAAATCGCACTCACTGAAGTGCTCGCTACACAAATGGGCGTGATGCGGCGCAGCAAGACAGTCAGCTCGTTTGAACTGTATAAATTTAATCCACTTTCGCCTCACTGCAGGTCGATTGCGTGGGAGCTCGTGCACTGTTATACCTGGGGTCGTCTGCGAATTGTTACAGTTCGCGGCAACACAGTAGGCCGGCATAGTTAACTTTTTGTCGACCACACGCATACACAGTTTACTGAAGAATCTAAGATGGCAACTGCACTGACTCCCCAGACTGATGTCACTTCCGGGAAAGGCACATGACTGATGGAGAACCCGAGACTGTAGTCTCGGCCAGCCTACAGAAAATAAAATCGATTAAAAACCCATTTTTTTTCCTTTTTTTTTTTTGTATTTCATTAAATCTGAAACTAGAGACTCATTTGTCAATCATTTCGATGGTCATTTTGCATACTTAAAAACCTTGGACTTTTACTTTAACAGTCAGGTTATGTAATCTTACTTTATGTTTCTTGAAACAAGCCATGCTGCACTGTTCTAAATCCTCAGCACGCATGCGCACACACACATATGTGCACGCACACACACACACCCATATGTGCACACACACACACACACACACACATATATATACATATATATATATATATATATGTGCGCACACACACAAAATGGATACGAGACAGGTAGCGGTAATCATGTACAAATCAACCAGAAAACTTGGAGGAAGTGTTTAGTTTTGAAAGTTTGGTGGGAGGGCGAAGCTCTCAGGTCAGCCGGCAGTGAGTTTCAGACAGCAGGAGTGATGTAACCAAAAGAACATCCACCAAATGTTCTCAAGTTTGTCTTTGGAATTTGAAGATAACCATATTATGGTGAAAAAGTGCTACTGTAGTGATGGAATAAAAGTGAGTGTTGTCAGCTTTTACTGAATGCAGTATTTTACTTGGAGCCAGTGGATTTCTTTCAAAAGCAGTGTGATATGACCATGCTTTGATTTTTCAAGACACACCACCTGGCGTTCTTCTGGATCTTTTGCATGCATGCAATTTGTTCATCGGCTACACCTGTGAAAGTAGCAGACAGATAGACACGATTTTCCTGAGTGCAAATACCAAGTATGGCAGAGGCTACTGATGTGCTGTTTCAGTGACAGTGTCTGGTCAGGATGCACTCCATGGTATGCAGTGATGTGCTGAAAAGGAGTGCTACTTCCACCTATATCTGCAGACTTGCAGCCAACCAAACTAACACACACTGATAAACCCACAAACATCATCTCAGTTTTTTTCTGTGTTAAGCTTCAGCTTGCTGCTTTGCATCCATGACAGAGTAATGCTTATGCAGGTTTGAAACCTGAAGGTAAGATCTGACAGAATGGCAACCCAAAGGTAGCAGCAGACAATCTGACAACAATGTGACATTCACTGAGCAAAAGTGAAATCATTATGTGGAGCACTGTCAGAGATTCCTGTGTCATCAGCATACTTGTGGATTGAATAAAACAGTGTCTGCTCATTGTCTCAAACAGAACCTTTCTCCCAAACGTTCACACAACCTGCATTCACATAGGAGATGCTGATATTCTGTTTTCCTTGCAGGCAAAAAATCTGGGCGTAACACTCACTAACAATCTGTCCATGGAGAAGCATGTCACCAACATCTGCAGATCTGCCTACATAGAAATTTGGAGAATTAGTAACAGCCGTCACTACCTCACTATTGATACTACAAAAACCCTCCTCTGTACCTTTGTTTTGTCAAAACTTGACTACTATAATTCTCTTCTATCAGGTTCTCCAAAACATCTTCTTGACAAACTCCAAAAGGTCCAAAATTTGGCAGCCAGACTTGTCTTCAAAGCTCACAAGCATGAACACACCAAACCCCTCCTTCAGAAACTTCACTGGCTACCAATAATCTCAAGAATCCAGTATAAAGTCGCAACTCTGTGCTACAATTCTTTCATTGAAAGCTACCTGGTCTATCTTTCTGAACTCCGGACTGTATACCATCCATCCAGACAACTTCGCTCCATTTCTGACACCAGAACCTTCTGCACACCTTTTACAAAAACAAAGACCTTTGGACAATGAGCTTTTTCTTTCACGGGCACCGACACAGTGGAACTCATTACCATATGATGTTCGTCACTCAGCATCAACATCTTCTTTCAAGCAAGCCTTAAAAACTCATCTCTTCAAATCTGCATATAATTAATAACCTCCCCACCCCCCCTGTGTGTGTGTGCAATATCCCGCTGTACAGTTTTGTATTTGCAGTATATTTACTTGTATCATGCATGTGTGCTCAAATCAGAGTTTGGTCATGTTTGGTTACTGACAACGTTGGTTTATTTACTGAAATTGCTGTATGCAAATTCTTGGATGGTTGGCAGTTGTATGGACTGAAACCTTTTTGTTTTGTCCATTGTGTGTGTTTATACATTTTTCTGCAGCTTTTTGTACGGCGCATTGTGCCCTAGATCTTGCTAGCGATCATGCGCCACAGAAATGTCCATTATTATTATTATATAATGGGATATTGTGATATTCACAGCTGTGGTAGGATATGACAGCAGTAGCAGGATACAACCCTCTCATTCACAACTATCACGTTCTTTTTCACACCTACCACATTTCTGTTTATATCAACAACCATCCCATTCACAACATACCACATTCCTGTTTACATTAACAACCATCCCATTCACAAAATACCACATTCCTGTTTATGTCAACAACCATCCCATTCACAACATACCACATTCCTGTTTATGTCAACAACCATCCCATTCTCAACATACCACATTCCCGTTTATGTCAACAACCATCCCATTCACAACATACACATTCCTGTTTATATCAACAACCATCCCATTCACAACATACCACATTCCTGTTTATGTCAACAACCATCCCATTCACAACATACCACATTCCCGTTTATGTCAACAACCATCCCATTCACAACATACACATTCCTGTTTATATCAACAACCATGCCATTCACAACATACACATTCCTGTTTATATCAACAACCATCCCATTCACAACATACCACATTCCTGTTTATATCAACAACCATCCCATTCTCAACATACCACATTCCTGTTTATATCAACAACCATCCCATTCTCAACATACCACATTCCTGTTTATGTCAACAACCATCCCATTCACAACATACCACATTCCTGTTTATGTCAACAACCATCCCATTCACAACATACACATTCCTGTTTATATCAACAACCATGCCATTCACAACATACACATTCCTGTTTATATCAACAACCATCCCATTCACAACATACCACATTCCTGTTTATATCAACAACCATCCCATTCTCAACATACCACATTCCTGTTTATATCAACAACCATCCCATTCACAACATACCACATTCCTGTTTATGTCAACAACCATCCCATTCACAACATACCACATTCCTGTTTATGTCAACAACCATCCCATTCACAACATACCACATTCCTGCACTGTGTGTCCAGGTCCTGGATTTCCATCTTCATCTTCTGAACTTCTCCAGATAACGTAACAACCTAAAAACAACAGCAGACAAGGTGACAACCTGAAGGTAAGGCCATGACAGTATGGCAACCCAAAGGTAACAGCAGACAATATGACAACCTGAAGATAAGAGGACAAGAGCAGACAGTGGACAACCTGACAAGTGCAGATAGTGGACAACCTGGAGATAAGAGGACAAGTGCAGACAGTGGACAACCTGGAGATAAGAGGACAAGAGCAGACTGGTCAACCTGGAGATAGCAGGACAAGAGCAGACAGTGGACAACCTGGAGATAAGAGGACAAGTGCAGACAGTGGACAACCTGGAGATAAGAGGACAAGTGCAGACAGTGGACAACCTGAAGAGGACAAGTGCAGACAGTGGACAACCTGACAAGTGCAGACAGTGGACAACCTGGAGATAAGAGGACAAGTGCAGACAGCGGACAACCTGGAGATAAGAGGACAAGCGCAGACAGTGGACAACTGGAGATAAGAGGACAAGTGCAGACAGTGGACAACCTGGAGATAAGAGGACAAGTGGCAGACAGTGGACAACCTGGAGATAAGAGGACAAGTGCAGACAGTGGACAACCTGGAGATAAGAGGACAAGTGCAGACAGTGGACAACCTGAGATAAGAGGACAGGCAGACAGGGACAACCTGGAGATAAGAGGACAAGTGCAGACACTGACAGTGGACAACCTGGAGATAAGAGGACAAATGCAGACACTGACAGTGGACAACCTGAAGATAAGAGGACAAGTGCAGACAGTGGACAACCTGAATATAAGAGGGTTGGGAGTAGACATGGGACAACCTGGAGATAAGAGGACAAGTGCAGACAGTGGACAACCTGGAGATAAGAGGGTTGGAGTAGACATGGGACAACCTGAAGGTAAGAGGGTAGGAGTAGACATGGGACAACCTGAAGGTAAGAGGGTAGGAGTAGACATGGGACAACCTGGAGATACGACCAGACAATGTGACAACCTGAAAACCAGACTAGGTAACAACCTGAAGATCAGACAGTCTGACAACCTGAAGGTAAGATCAGACAAGATGACAACTTGAAGATAAGATCAGACAAGGTGACAACCTGAAGGTAAGATCAGACAAGATGACAACCTGCAGGTAAGACCAGACAAGGTGACAACTTGAAGATAAGGTAAGACAATGTGACAACCTGCAGGTAAGACCAGACAAGGTGACAACCTGAAGGTAACAGCAGACAAGGTAAGACTTGAAAATAATGCCAGGCAAACTGATGTCAAGTAAGACCAGACAAGATGACAACATGAAGGCAAGAGCAGACAATGTGACAACCTGAAGGTAAGACCAAGCAAACAAGAGGAAGAGAAATAGACCAAGCAAACAAGAGGAAGAGAAATAGACCAAGCAAACAACAAGAAGGGAAATTCTAAAGTCATGAATGTTCATATTTTTCTCAGTTCATAAACCATTTAAACTAATATTCATTGTAAATACACCAAGAATGAATACTAACAAGCAAGTGTTCACAAGGAGGGTTACACAAATCGACCTGTTGAGAGCTATCAACCATAATCTGTGGGAAGATCCACACAACACTGCTACTGAATGCTGCATTCACTGACATTTGTTGTAATTTTATTGTCTCACTCTAGAAACTTGCCTCCCCCCATATGACTAGTCAAATGCCTCACCTGGTTATTCAAGTTGGTGTTCTCTGAACGTAAAAGAGCGTTGGTGCGACTAAGCTCAGACTGCAGGGTGAGCATCTTAGACTCCCTTGCTTGGCAACCCTCTATGTCCTTTTGCAAGTCCCTGTTGGACAGCTTGAGCTCACTCATCTCATGGTCCAAGTTCTTGATCATCTCCTGTGCCCTGCAATGTCAAACAGCTATCATCAAATATCTTCAGCATTGTTTGGCAACTTGTTCCAAAGTCCAGGTTCCCCAACATCTCCTGTGTCCTACAATAGCTGTCCCCAGTGACTGGTCTGCTCACTCATTTTCTGGTCCAGGCAGACTAATCAACCTCACTCATCTCATGGAAGCAGACTGAGCTCACTCATCTCAAGGTCCATGCAGAATGACCACTCATGTCAAGGTCCATGCAGAATGACCACTCATGTCAAGGTCCATGCAGAATGACCACTCATGTCAAGGTCCATGCAGAATGACCACTCATCTCAAGGTCCATGCAGAATGACCACTCATGTCAAGGTCCATGCAGAATGACCACTCATCTCAAGGTCCATGCAGAATGACCACTCATCTCAAGGTCCAGGAAGACTAACTAAGCTCATTTATCTCCAGGTCCAGGCAGACTAAGCTCACTCATCTCCAGGTCCAGGAAGACTAAGCTTACTCATCTCCAGATCCAGGCAGACTAAGCTTACTCATCTCCAGATCCAGGAAGACTAAGCTCACTCATTTCCAGATCCAGGAAGACTAAGCTCACTCATTTCAGATCCTGGAAGACTAAGCTCACTCATTTCCAGATCCTGGAAGACTAAGCTCACTCATTTCCAGATCCTGGAAGACTAACTAAGCGCACTCATTTCCGGATCCTGGAAGACTAACTAAGCTCACTCATTTCCAGATCCTGGAAGACTAAGCTCACCCATTTCCAGATCCTGGATGACTAAGCTCACTCATTTCCTGGTCCAGGAAGACTAAGCTCACTCATCTCTAGATCCAGGAAGACAAATTAAGCCCACTCATTTCCAGATCCAGGAAGACTAACAAGCTCATTCATCTCCAGATCCAGGAAGACTAACTAAGCTCACTCATCTTCAATAAGACTAATAAGCTCATTCATCTCCTGGTCCAGGCAGACTAACTGACCTCACTCATCTCCTGGTCCAAGCAGATTAACTAACCTTACTCATCTCCAGGCAGACTAACTGACCTCACTCACCTCCAGGCAGACTAACTGACCTCAGTCATCTCCAGGCAGACTAACTGACCTCACTCATCTCTAGGCAGACTAACTGACCTCACTCATCTCCTGATCCAGGCAGACTAACTGACCTCACTCATCTCCTGGTCCAGGCAGACTAACTGACCTCACTCATCTCCAGGCAGACTAACTGACCTCACTCACCTCCAGGCAGACTGACCTCACTCATCTCCAGGCAGACTGACTGACCTCACTCATCTCCAGGCAGACTGACTGACCTCACTCATCTCCAGGCAGACTAACTGACCTCACTCACCTCCAGACAGACTGACCTCACTCATCTCCAGGCAGACTGACTGACCTCACTCATCTCCAGGCAGACTGACTGACCTCACTCATCTCCAGGCAAACTGACCTCACTCATCTCCTGGTCCAAGCTGACTGACTGACCTCACTCATCTCCAGGCAGACTAACTAACCTCACTCATCTCCAGGCTGATGACTGATCTCACTCATCTCCAGGCAGACTAACTGACCTCACTCATCTCCTGGTCCAGGCTGACTGACTGAGCGCACTCATCTCCTGGTCCAGGCAGACTGACTGAGCGCACTCATCTACTCATCCTATAGTCTAGGGACTGAGTTCACTCACCTCATGGGGTGCAGTTCCACCAGTACAATGCCCCTGTACACAAGTCAGCTGTCTCCATGATGACAATTCACAACTACAGCTTTGAACTTTCTATTCTCCAGATCTGGCACCATCAGACTTACATGAACTCGTCTATTCCAAAATCTGAAAAAGCATTTTGTTGGCACACCTTTGACCACCAGCAATACCATAATGGCTACTGCAGGAACATTCCTAAACATGCAAGACAAGGCTTTTGCCTGCGTTCCTGCAAGACACCCTTCACTCACATGCCACGAATTTACCAGCACTTGTAACTGCCCAGGTTTTTTTTCCCCAACAAAGAGCATCAAAAAGTAGAGCCCAGTTTCTTTTTTTTTCCACAAAGAACACCAAAAAACACTGCATGCCCGGTTTCAAAATGAGCACCACAAAACACTGCCCTGTTTCATGATGTGCACCACAAAACATTGCCCTGTTTCATGATGTGCACCACAAAACACTGCCCTGTTTCATGGTGTGCACCACACAACACTGCCCTGTTTCATAATGTGCACCACAAAACACTGCCCTGTTTCATGATGTGCACCACAAAACATTGCCCTGTTTCATAATGTGCACCACAAAACACTGCCCTGTTTCATAATGTGCACCACAAAACACTGCCCTGTTTCATGATGTGCACCACAAAACACTGCCCTGTTTCATAATGAGCACCACAAAACACTGCCCTGTTTCATAATGTGCACCACAAAACACTGCCCTGTTTCATGATGTGCACCACAAAACATTGCCCTGTTTCATAATGTGCACCACAAAACATTGCCCTGAATCATGATGTGCACCACAAAACACTGCCCTGTTTCATGATGTGCACCACAAAACATTGCCCTGTTTCATGATGTGCACCACAAAACATTGCCCTGTTTCATGATGTGCACCACAAAACATTGCCCTGTTTCATGATGTACACCACAAAACACTGACCTGTTTCATCATGTGTACCAAAAAAAACACTGCCCTGTTTCAAGGTGTGTACAAAAAAAAAAAACTGCCCTCTTTCATGATGTGTACCACAAAACACTGCCCTGTTTCATGATGTGTACCACAAAACACTGCCCTGTTTCATGATATGTACCACAAAACACTGCCCTGTTTCATGATGTATACCAAAAAACACTGCCTTGTTTCATGATGTGCACCACAAAACACTGCCCTGTTTCACGATGTGCACCACAAAACACTGCCCTGTTTCATGATGTGCACCACAAAACATTGCCCTGTTTCATGATGTATACCAAAAAACACTGCCTTGTTTCATGATGTGCACCACAAAACACTGCCCTGTTTCACGATGTGCACCACAAAACACTGCCCTGTTTCATGATGTGCACCACAAAACACTGCCGTGTTTCATAATGTGCACCACAAAACACTGCCCTGTTTCATAATGTGCACTACAAAACACTGCACTGTTTCATGATGTGCACCACAAAACACTGCCCTGTTTCATGATGTGCACCACAAAACACTGCCCTGTTTCATGATGTGCACCACAAAACACTGCCCTGTTTCATGATGTGCACCACAAAACACTGCCCCATCTCTTTTCCATAAGAGCATCCAAAAACACTGTCCTGTTTCTTTCCACTATACACACCCAAGCAGTGTCCTGTTTCTTTCCACTAAGACTATAAGAGCATCCAAAAGCACTGTCCTGTTTCTTTCCAATAATTATAAGCACCCAAATGAATAGTGCCCTGTTTCTTTCTACTATAAGCACCCAAATGAATAGTGCCCTGTTTCTTTCTACTATAAGCACCCAAATGAATAGTGCCCTGTTTCTTTCTACTAAGACTATATGACTACCCAAAAATCACTGCCCTGCTTCTTTTTACAAAGACTACCCAAAAAGCAGTGCCACAGTTCTACCCAGTACAAGCACCTAATATACCCTGAAGTTTCCTTTCAATAAACACCCCCCAAAATACATTGCCCCAAGTCTGTTCATTAACTCTTTCCAACTGTGCTGGAAGTACTCTCACTGACTGCTTGGAGCTGTGTTGGAAGCAGGCTTGCAATGGATGTTTGCAATTTTACACCACAACATGACAAATGCAAAGGACATAAATCAGGCAGTAAATGGAAGTCTGTCCATTTTCCTTTGTGTTCCCTTCCTTGAATTAATGCTTGCCCTGATATAACCATAATGGCTGACTGGGCATAAAACACTAAGTTACTTACTTGAATTAATGATGCAATGTTTTGGGCAGGTTTTCTGTTTTTTCCATCGCATGTGTGACTGGCCCACTTTGCACAACGGCGCAATTTGCAGAACAGTATATAATGTTTCATTAGCCACAGAGTGTGTGAAATTACTGTACTGTGTGTATAGTTTCCAGTTTATCTTCACTGAAAACATTTCTGTAATGAAACCTGCTAATCTCAGTGGGTTTGTGTCAAGACCGTATGCAGAACAATGGATTTTTACCCCCCCCCCCCCCCCCCGTGTATCTCTTTGGTCATAAGTCCACAAAATGTGTCCTCCTCCTTCCTTCCTAATGGTAAGATATTGTTCAAAATCTGTCCTCGTCCTTCCTAATGGTAAGATATTGTTCTTAAAGTTCACACTGTCTGTTTGAAGTTTGTACTGTTTGTGGTTATTTGGTGGGGATTTTTTTTCTTTCAAAATGCCCCCAAATGGTGTGATTTGAGGGATCCATGTGCCCATTTTGACCATGACCTGATCAAGTTAAAAACACAAAAAAGTACCACTCTCATTTCACCAAGAGCACAGACACACACAAAAACTCCTCTGTTTCCCTACCCAAAAGCTCTGCCCTGTCTTGTCAGAGCACTTTTTTGTAGTCTTAGCACACCAAAAGCACTGCCCTAATCTTTTCACTAACAGCATCCAAAAACACTGCATTGTTTCTGTTCACTGCAAGCACAAAAAAGCACTGCCCCGTTTCTTTTCACCACAAAACCCCCAAAACAGCACCCTGTTTCTTTTCACCACAAGAACCCCAAAACAGTGCCCCCCTTCTTTTCACCACAAGACCCCCAAAACAATGCCCCGTTTCTTTTCATTACAAGAACCTCAAAACAGCGCCCTGCTTTTTTTCACCACAAGAATGCAAAAACAGCGCCCCGTTTCTTTTCACCACAAGAACCCCAAAACTGCGCCCCGTTTCTTTTCACCACAAGAACCCCAAAACAGCGCCCCATTTCTTTTCACCACAAACACCCCAAAACTGCGCCCCGTTTCTTTTCACGCCAAGAACCCCAAAACAGGACCCCGTTTCTTTTCACAACAAAACACCCAAAATAATGCCCCGTTTCTTTTCACCACAAAATAGTGCCCGGTTTCTTTTCACTCAGAGCACCCACAAACACTGCCCCATTTCTGTTTCTTTTCATTACCTGAACCCCCAAACACAGCCCAGTTCCTTTTCATTAAGAGCACCCCAAAACATTGTGCTGTTTAATTTCATTACAAAAACACCTGTTTCTTTACACTACAAGAACTCCAAAACACAGCCCTGTTCCTTTCCACTAAGAGCACCCCTAAACACAGCCCCGTTCCTTTCAACTAAGAGCTCCCCAAATCACTGAACTGTATCTTTTCACTAAGAGCACCTCAAAAAAATGTCTAGTTTCTTTTACTAAGAGCATCCCAAAACACGGCCCTGTTTCTTTTTTTACTAAGAATGCAACAAAACACTGCCACATTTCTCTTCACTAAGATTGCTCCAAAACACTGCCCTTTTTCACTAACAGCACCCAAAATACTACCCTGCACACAAAGACTGCAGAGCCTCATTTCTTTCCATCAGAAAATAAACTGCACCAAGAAAGCACTACCCGGATCCTTTCCACTGACACCTTTCTTTCCATTTTATAGTTTTAAAAAAGTCAAGTCCATACCTGTCAAAGTCTTCTTGGAGTGCTTGTAAATGACTCAATTGTTTGTAGAGACCAGCATTGTCAGACTTTTGATTCTGAATGATTGTCTGATACTTGGCCTGAACCTGCTCCCCCTGCAACCGGTCCTCCTCCAGACACTGTACCTGTTGGCAACAAGCGAACACACACACGCACGCACACACGCATACACGTGATTAGGGATGGAACAGCTCCGCTGGACCCAAAAGCCAGATGCTATCCAGATGCAGATTAGATTCCCTAGTGTGGCGAGGGACCTTTCTCCCGGTCATCCTTTTTCTGTGTTTGTACAAGCCCCATGTGCAATTGCAAGCATCCATATTTGTACGCATGTTAAAAATCCCAAACTCTGGCAGCCACAGTGTTTGGATGCATGGAAATGCTGCACTCACCAGTAGCAATGGGTAGCATTGCTCTTTTGGCTACAGTAGCCTTACCCATTTTCTGGATGGGCTTAACTGAGAGTTTAAAAAAACTAATCTGATTCAGGTATAAACAGACAATATGATAAACTGTTTCATCAATTCTGTTATGAGGAACACTGACAGTACCCCCCCCCCCCCAATTTGTTTCCTTCAGGCTGTGTTGTCGTGCGATTCATATTCTGTCATCATAGCACTGAACCACAGGAGATATAGTTTATATGTGTATTAGAATTCATGGTTTTGTGCAGAACACTAAGTAAGCAAGTCAAGTCCATCAACACACTCATTCTGTGCACACACCAGCCTTGCTAGGTATCACCATGAGCACCAACACACTCATTCTGTGCACCCACCAGCCTTGCTAGGTATCACCTTGAGCATCAACACACTCATTCTGTGCACACACCAGCCTTGCTAGGTATCACCTTGAGCACCAACACACTCATTCTGTGCACCCACCAGCCTTGCTAGGTATCACCATGAGCACCAACACACTCATTCTGTACACCCACACACTCTCAGTGGCTACCTCCATGCAGACAAAGAGGAATACAAGTTCATTTGACAAACTGGCATTTCAGCGCATCTCTTTACTACTGCGCTGCTAGCAAAGAAGCAAAAAAACAACATGCTGATAACAATTTCAGGTGACATGCCCATGACCTAAACAGCCAGTTTATTCATCTTTGTGTAGTGCATCAATGCAGTGTGTGTGTGTGTGTGTGTGTGTGTGTGTGTGTGTGTGTGTGTGTGTGTGTGTGTTTGTGTGTGTGTGCTTGCGTGCATGCATGCACATGCATGTGTGTGTGCTCCTTCTTCTTTTAATGACCATCTGCCAATAAATCAACCATTCCTTTAATGACCATCAGCCAATGAATCAACCATTCCATCTTATCTTTTAGCATTTTTAACACTGTCACAAACACCAAGTGAAACACACCTTATCTTTTAGTGTTTTTAACACTGTCACAAATACCAAGTGAAACACACCTTATCTTTTAGCGTTTTTAACTCCTCAAGGGCATCTTTGTGTTGTGCTTTCAATGCATCCAGCTCTTGTTTGGTCCTCAACTGTACCTGTCACAGGAAGTACAACTGTAAACTGTGCTCCATGCTCATTGCACTGTCACCACACATTACAATCACCGACAGTCAACTGTACCTGTCACAGGAAGTACAACTGTAAACTGTGCTCCACGCTCATTGCACTGTCGCCACACATTACAATCACCGACAGTCAACTGTACCTGTCACAGGAAGTACAACTGTAAACTGTGCTCCACGCTCATTGCACTGTCGCCACACATTACAATCACCGACAGTCAACTGTACCTGTCACAGGAAGTACAACTGTAAACTGTGCTCCACGCTCATTGCACTGTCGCCACACATTACAATCACCGACAGTCAACTGTACCTGTCACAGGAAGTACAACTGTAAACTGTGCTCCACGCTCATCGCACTGTCGCCACACATTACAATCACCGACAGTCAACTGTACCTGTCACAGGAAGTACAACTGTAAACTGTGCTCCACGCTCATCGCACTGTTGCCACACATTACAATCACCGACAGTCAACTGTACCTGTCACAGGAAGTACAACTGTAAACTGTGCTCCATGCTCATCGCACTGTCACCACACATTACAATCACCGACAGTCAACTGTACCTGTCACAGGAAGTACAACTGTAAACTGTGCTCCACGCTCATGCACTGTCACCACACATTACAATCACCGACAGTCAACTGTACCTGTCACAGGAAGTACAACTGTAACTGTGCTCCACGCTCATCGCACTGTCACCACACATTACAATCACCGACAGTCAACTGTACCTGTCACAGGAAGTACAACTGTAAACTGTGCTCCACGCTCATCGCACTGTCACCACACATTACAATCACCGACAGTCAACTGTACCTGTCACAGGAAGTACAACTGTAAACTGTGCTCCACGCTCATTGCACTGTCACCACACATTACAATCACCGACAGTCAACTGTACCTGTCACAGGAAGTACAACTGTAAACTGTGCTCCACGCTCATTGCACTGTCACCACACATTACAATCACCGACAGTCAACTGTACCTGTCACAGGAAGTACAACTGTAAACTGTGCTCCACGCTCATTGCACTGTCACCACACATTACAATCACCGACAGTCAACTGTACCTGTCACAGGAAGTACAACTGTAAACTGTGCTCCACGCTCATTACACTGTCACCACACATTACAATCACCGACAGTCAACTGTACCTGTCACAGGAAGTACAACTGTAAACTGTGCTCCATGCTCATTGCACTGTCACCACACATTACAATCACCGACAGTCAAAATGAAACAAAATAAAAAGGTCTGTTGATGATGATGATAATGATAATATCATGATCATCGTTATATGGATAGAAACATGTTAGACTTGATTTTTGTTAAAGTTGAAAGTTCATCATACATCATTTGCTGAGAGTATCACCAGAGAGTCGTTACATGCTGCAATTGGTGAACTCTTTTTTCAGACATTGTGGCCATGATACCACTTCCCCAATTACACATTAATTCATTTGTTCTTCCTCAAGTTTCAAATCCAGTCAGTGTGAGAAGGCTTGTGCCTGCAGCTGGGCGAGGCAGCGGCCTTACTCTTGAATTCAGATAAATGTTAATGAACCCAAGACAGTTTGATGCACGGCTTTGGATACAGGATGAACACTGAATCTTCAACGTGGTCAATGTCTGGTACAGAGTGAGACGAAGGTGCTGGCATCAGTGTTCTTCTTGCACCAAAGGCTAAGCATTAAATAATCTTGAAATTCTGCTCAGTCCTGTTTTTTGATTATCATTTGTACCTTGAGGTACAAAATGGCTGTAGTAAGCAAACGTTCCAACTTGTTCTTGTTCTATCTCAAAATAAAACTGAAGAAAACTTAATCGGATTGCCAAACATACAATTATTGAAAATCTGCCCTGTCTGTATCTCGCTTTGTATAGTATAGTCAGAATGTGTGTGTGTGCATGCATGCATGTGTATGCACTTACAATAGTCTCTATGGACAAGATTTTTCGCTTTACAAATACTTTATTATCTCCCCCCCCCCCCCCCCCTTGCAGATACACACAACTGTTGTGGCATATATTGTCACCGGTGACAATGAGTGACAATATGTGCCGTAAAACCCGGCATATATTGTTGCTGGCGACAATATGTGCCATGGACATCACGATATATTGCAACTGGGGATCCAATGTGCTTACTTCTTCTGAGTCTGACTTTTCCTTCATCTTGATCATGAGTTCCATCTGCTTCATTTTCAGTTCTTTGTCCAAACTGTTGGAGCGCACCTCTTCAGATTCCTGAAATGATGCCTTTCATGATGAGCACTGTCTGCAGTGATGCCTGACATAACGAGACACACACTACAATTATGCCTCATGCCTTTCTTAATGAACACACTAGGTATGCAAATACACCTAAAATGATGCCTTCTCAATGAACACATTGCACAAGCAGTTAGGCCCAAAACTGTAAAAGCATGACTTTTATGATGAACACAGTTATGCCTGAAAAGATCACTTTCATGCTGAACACACTACATATGTACTATATGTAGCTATGCCTGAAAAGATCACTTTCATGCTGAACACACTACATATGTACTATATGTAGCTATGCCTGAAAAGGTCACTCTGATGATATCTGAAAAGGTCACTTTGATGATATCTGAAAAGGTCACTTTCATGATGAACACACTGCCTATGCAGCTATGCCTGAAATGATGACTTTCATGATGTACACACACTGCCTATGCCGTTATGCCTAAAATGACGATTTTCATGATGAACACACTGCCTATGTAATTTTGCCTGAAATGACGACTTTCATGATGAACACACTGCCCCTGTAGTTATGCCTGAAATGACGACTTTCATGATGAACACACAGCCCCTGTAGTTATGCCTGAAATGACGACTTTCATGATGAACACACTGCCCCTGTAGTTATGCCTGAAATGATGACTTTCATGATAAACACACATGATGAACACACTGCCTGTGCAGTTATACCAGAAACAATACCTTTCTTGATGAACACACTACACACGTAGTTATGCCTGAAAAGATGACTTCCATGATGAACAGACAACCTGTGCAGTTATGTCTGAAATCATGACTTTAAAGTTTCATGATGAGCACACTTCATGTGCTGTCATGCCTGAAATGACTACTTTTATGATTGAAAAACACCCTACACATGTATGTATGCCTAAAATGATTATTTTTATGATTGACAAACACACTACACATACATGTAGTCATGCCTAAAATGCTTATTTTTATGACTGACAAACATACTGACAAATCAGTTCAGGCAAGCAGTCACACCTGAACTGACTACTTTGGTGATAAACACACTATGTACATAAGTGTACCCCAAAAGAAGACTTTTACGATAAACACACAACAGATGTGACAGTGAGGAGCCTGACTGTGCTGTCATGTGGGTTAAAAAAGTAAACGGATGAACACACAGTGACCTACAGCCTCCCCCAAGAAGTACACTGCAAACTGCAGGAGAGCATCCTTGGACATCTGACCCATCTCAGACAAGGTCTGCTGCCTGCCCACTACAAAGATCATGTTGAGGTTGCTTCCATCTAGGTGGAAACCACATTGAGATTCAGGGCCTCTCTCTCTCTCTCTCTCTGTCTGTCTGTCTGTCTGTCTGTCTGTCTGTCTGTCTGTCTCTTTCTCAGCTGTTTGTCATCAGCCTATTGATGATGCTGTGGGCTAGGATCTTTCCATCAGCACAGCATACAACTACACAGTCCATTCATTATGCTGAGGATGAGGATCTTTCCATCAGCACAGCATACAACTACACAGTCCATTCAGTATGCTGAGGATGAGGATCTTTCCATCAGCACAGCATACAACTACACAGTCCATTCAGTATGCTGAGGATGAGGATCTTTCCATCAGCACAGCATACAACTACACAGTCCATTCAGTATGCTGAGGATGAGGATCTTTCCATCAGCACAGCATACAACTACACAGTCCATTCAGTATGCTGAGGATGAGGATCTTTCCATCAGCACAGCATACAACTACACAGTCCATTCAGTATGCTGAGGATGAGGATCTTTCCATCAGCACAGCATACAACTACACCAGTCTGTTCAGGGTGATGATAATGAGGATCTTTTCATCAGCACAGCATACAACTACACCAATCTGTTCAGGGTGATGATAATGAGGATCTTTTCATCAGCACAGCATACAACTACACCAGTCTGTTCAGGGTGATGATAATGAGGATCTTTTCATCAGCACAGCATACAAATAACTACATCAGTCTGCAGTAATGAGCCGAGGATGAGGCTCTTTCCATCAGTTCAGCATGCAGCTACATCAGCCTGTTCAGAATGATGATGATGATGATGATGATGATGATCTTTCCATCAGTTCAGCATGCAGCTACATCAGCCTGTTCAGAATAATGATGATGATGATGATCTTTCCATCAGTTCAGCATGCAGCTACATCAGCCTGTTCAAAATAATGATGATGATGATGATGATATTGATCTTTCCATCAGTTCAGCATGCAGCTACATCAGCCTGTTCAGAATGATGATCATGAGCTTGCCATCAGCACAGCATGCAGCTACATCAGCCTGTTCAGAATGATGATGATGATGATGATGATGATGATGATGATGATGATGATGATGATCTTTCCATCAGTTCAGCATGCAGCTACATCAGCCTGTTCAGAATAATGATGATGATGATGATATTGATCTTTCCATCAGTTCAGCATGCAGCTACATCAGCCTGTTCAGAATGATGATGATGAGCTTGCCATCAGCACAGCATGCAGCTACATCAGCCTGTTCAGAATGATGATGATGATGATGATGATCTTTCCATCAGTTCAGCGTGCAGCTACATCAGCCTGTTCAGAATGATGATGATGATGAGCCTTCCATCAGTTCAGCATACAGTTACATCAGCCTGTTCAGAATGATGATGATAATAATGATGATGATGAGCTTTCCATCAGTTCAGCATACAGCTACATCAGCCTGTTCAGGATGATGATGATGATGATCTTTCCATCAGTTCAGCATAGTTACATCAGCCTGTTCAGAATGATGATGATGATGATCTTTCCATCAGTTCAGCATACAGTTACATCAGCCTGTTCAGAATGATGATGATGATGATCTTTCCATCAGTTCAGCATACAATTACTTCAATCTATCAGGACAGTGATGGTGAGGATCAGTTCAGCATACAGTTAAGTCAATCTATCAGGACAGTGATGATGATGATCTTTCCATCAGTTCAGCATACAGTTACATCAGCCCATTCAGGATGATAACTGGGATCTTTCCATCAGCACAGCATACAGGTAATGGCAATCCTGACAAACATTCTCCGCCAGACTACATTAATGATGCCATCAGACCTGAGACACTTACTCTGGATTCTCTTCTCCAAAAGTGTCTTCATAGTGGCTCACAAAACACCACATGAACATGGCAATGCATGGTCAGGTGTATCTGAATGGTTTAACAATAAAAAACACAAATTAAACTTTACAAACAAGCAAGTATGACCAAAATGCAGTTGTACCTGGTAGGTTTTCACAATGGCTTGACAATCCCGCCTGATCATCTCTGTCTCTTCCTTAGCCTCTTTCAGCTTCACTGTCATCTTCTCCAAATTCACTTTGGTTTCCTGCATAGAAGCAAAGGATGGACTGGTAAGACAAACAACAAAGATGTGAAATGCATGAACCAAGACAAACAACAAAGATGTGAACTGCATGAACCAAGACAAACAACAAAGATGTGCACTCCATGAACCAAGACAAACAACAAAGATGTGAATTGCATGTACCAAGACAAATGACAAAGATGTGAACTGCATAAACCAAGACAAACAACAAAGATGTGAACTGCATGAACCAAGACAAACAACAAAGATGTGAACGGCATGAACCAAGACAAACAACAAAGATGTGAACTGCATGAACCAAGACAAACAACAAAGATGTGAACGGCATGAACCAAGACAAACAACAAAGATGTGAACTGCATGAACCAAGACAAACAACAAAGATGTGAACGGCATGAACCAAGACAAATGACAAAAATGTGAACTGCATGAGCCAAGACAAATGACAAAAATGTGAACTGCATGAACAAAGACAAATGGCAAAAATGTGAACAGCATGAACAAAGACAAAAACAACACAAATGTGAACCACATGAACAAAGACAATAAAGATGTGAACAGCATAACCAAAACAGCAAAGATGTGAACTGCATGAAACACAGATGTGAACCACATGAACCAGGACAAACAACAAAGATGTAAGCAGGATAAACCAGTAATCACACTACAGTGGAGAGACCATCTGAAACCACTATCCAGTATTACTTGGTCTTTATGAAAATCTCTCAAAAGGAACAAATCACATGGAATCAAATACAAACATTTCCCTGAAAGAAATATATCACCTGTGACTGTCCAAGATACTGGGAACCACTTCTGGGGCCTGGGTACTAGTGGGGGGAAAAATCAAAAATCTAGACAAAATAGTCTTTCTGTAAAGTTTTAACAGTTCAGATAAATAGGGTACAACTTGAGGATACAACTTGAGGAAGATTTCCACTGGTTATGCTATGGGCAATGTATTGACCAAGGGGTTTCCCACCTCATTAGTTTATGTGGTTTCCACATAGTATCATTTACTCTACTCAGGGCACTGCTCCGTCTTATCTCTGTGACTGTCTTCAACTTTGCAAACCTTCCCTTACTCTCTGCTCTGCTTCTGATACTCTCAGCCTCCAGATTCCTCACACCAGACTCCATTGTTGGTCCCCACACCTTTTCTGTTTTCAGTCCACCTACATGGAATCCCCTTCCCCTTCCTCTCTGACAGAAACCCTCTCTGGAGTGGACTCATTCAAAAGTAACCCAATAACATTTCTTTTCCCAAAACTGTAGACCTGCCACATTTTCTGTTCCATGCTGCTGTCTTCATCCATCTCAGGTCTCTGTTTGCTGCCCATTTCAGTCTCTATTTGCTGCCTATTTTAAGCTGTGGAAATTAAGCTGTGTATGGTCAGAATGCTCATGTGTGCAGGTGCCTGTGTGTGTGTGTGTGTGTGTGTGTGTGTGTGTGTGTGTGTGTGTGTGTGTGTGTGTGTGTGTGTGTGTGTGTGTGTGTGTGCATGCATGCGTACATGTGTGCAAGTGTGTGTGCATGCATGCATGCAAGCATGAGTGTGTGTCTGTGTGTGTGTGTGTGTGTGTGTGTGTGTGTGTGTGTGTGTGTGTGTAGGCACTTTGAACAGTCTCTATGGACAAGATTTTGCACTTTACAAATACTTTAATTAATATTATTACTCATTAATAACAAAGATAATTAATGAGATTAAGCATGTGTTTTTGTTTGCAGCAACCAAGGACTGTTTAATAATAATTGTGGTCATTTCTATAGCACAGTATCTCACAAGGGTGAGCACACTGTGCTTTACAATATCAACAAAAATGTATACATCAAACCACTAAAATAATACACATTGTATTTATTGTATTCCTCACACACCACACCCACGTGTATGCACACACATATGGGCACACAGAAGGAATGTAATAGGGATGGGAGGGCAGAGTGGAGAGCAAAGGAAAGACAACAGAACCGGAAATCACTCGTTGTGGTATTGTTTTAAAGGCGAAATATTAACACAGTTTTGAAGACATAGGCAGACTGAATGTAATGGATGTTGGAAGAGAGAGATTTCCATCGCTTTGGAGCACAGTTTAAAAAAAAGTGTTGGCCAAACATTTCCGTTTCAATGTGGGGGAAGCACATTATTTGTGTGTTTGCAGAAGATTGAAGATGCCTGGAAGGGCACAGAAGATTGAAGATGCCTGGAAGGGCACAGAAGACTGAAGATGCCTGGAAGGGCACAGAAGATTGAAGATGCCTGGAAGGGCACAGGCATCTTCAATCTTCTGCAAACACACAAATAATGTGCTTCCCCCACACTGAAACAGAAATGTTTGGCCAACACTTTTTTTTAAACTGTGGGCAAACGGTTATGTATGTTATTCTGCAGGCAAGCTGAGTTATATATATGTTATTCTGTGGGCAAGCAAGGTTATATGGTATTCTGCAGGCAAGCTGGGTTATGTGTTAATCTGTAGGCAAGCAGAGTTATATATGTTATTCTGTGGGCAAGCAGGGTTATGTATATTATTCTGTGGGCAAGCAGGGTTATATATGTTATTCTGTGGGCAAGCAGGGTTATGTATATTATTCTGTGGGCAAGCAGAGTTATATGTTATTCTGTGGGCAAGCAGGGTTATACATGTTATTCTGTGGGCAAGCAGTTATTTATGTTATTCTGTGGGCAAACAGGGTTATATATGTTATTCTGTGGGCAAGCAGGGATATATGTTATTCTGAGGGCAAGCAGGGTTACATGTTATTCTGTGGGCAAGCAGGGTTATACATGTTATTCTGTGGGCAAGCAGGGTTATATATGTTATTCTGTGGGCAAGCAGGGTTATATATGTTATTCTGTGGGCAAGCAGGGTTATATGTTATTCAGTGGGCAAGCAGGGTTATATATGTTATTCTGTGGGCAAGCAGGGTTATATGTTATTCAGTGGGCAAGCAGGCTTATATGTTATTCTGTGGGCAAGCAGGGTTATACATGTTATTCTGTGGGTCCACACTGAAAGGCCCTTCTTAACACAGTTTTGTCGACTTGACAATGTGCCACTTTGCAATGGATGTCTTTGGTCATTTCGGTTTTCAATATGAAAACAGTGTGCTATCAACACCCAAATCTTCACAAGGTCATTTGCCTTAAAAGCACATCCCTTCTTTAGTTTCCATTCTTGCAATCGTGATCAGATGTGTCCCATGGCATCCTTATGCTCTAACTTGGCAGTAAATATTTTAACAGTCTTATCCTTAGTGGTGGCACTTTCTTCTTCCACCGTCCACTAGAGCAGCCTGTAGTAAACAATGGCCAGCAACCATGTCATGGCTGATGAACTGACCAGCCAATCAGCAGTCAGCTTCAGCCACAGCATCAAACTGACTAGCCAATCAGCGGTCAGCTTCCGCCACAGCATCAAACCAATTAGCCAATCAGCAGTCAACTTCAGCCACAGCATCAAACTGACTAGCCAATCAGTGGTCAGCTTCCGCCACAGCATCAAACCAATTAGCCAATCAGCAGTCAACTTCAGCCACAGCATCAAACTGACTAGCCAATCAGCGGTCAACTTCAGCCACATCATCAAACCAACTAGCCAATCACATGTCCGCTTCAGCCACAGCATCAAACCAACTAGCCAATCACATGTCAGCTTCAGCTACAGCATCAAACCAACTAACCAATCACACGTCAGCTTCAGCTACAGCATCAAACCAACTAGCCAATCACATGTCAGCTTCAGCTACAGCATCAAACCAACTAACCAATCACATGTCAGCTTCAGCTACAGCATCAAACCAACTAACCAATCACATGTCAGCTTCAGCTACAGCATCAAACCAACTAACCAATCACATGTCAGCTTCAGCTACAGCATCAAACCAACTAACCAATCACATGTCAGCTTCAGCTACAGCATCAAACCAACTAACCAATCACATGTCAGCTTCAGCTACAGCATCAAACCAACTAGCCAATCACACGTCAGCTTCAGCTACAGCATCAAACCAACTAACCAATCACATGTCAGCTTCAGCTACAGCATCAAACCAACTAACCAATCACATGTCAGCTTCAGCCACAGCATCAAACCAACTACAATCAGTGGTCCACTCCAAACACATCACCAATGTGCTGGAAGACTTTGTTCAAATGACTTGCAAAGTATTTCGAAGAAAAAAACAACCTTTGCAATGTCTTGACAATGTCTTCTTTGTGTGGTCAAAGGTACTTCACAAAGCGATTCTGATAGATAATTATTAAGAACAGCCTTAAACAGCAGAAAGACGATTTGGAAAACACCAAGCAGAAACTAGTATGGTAGAATTCCATGGAGAAAAAAAGGCAAAAAGATACTCCACAACACTGGACAAGGCTAACATCCTGAATGACCACTACCACCTGGTGTTCACAACGGGACAAGCACACACACGCACACACACACACACACACACACACAATAGGAACACCAAGTAACACCTTCAATCATTTAACTGTGATTCAGGTTCAGAGGCCAGCAAAATATGTTTCCTTTGACACAGAGAATTTTGCTGCAAGTGCATCACAATGTCCTTACTCTCATTATTATTTTGTACCCACTTTGTGCGCTTCCAGCTCTGCTTTCAGCTTGTTCTGGAACCACTTGATCCTGTAGTCTGTTGAGGACATGTCTTCCCTCATTTTCTGCATCTCCTTCTGCAGGGCACCCATCTCACCAGTCTGTAAAACATGTCATACATTAATGACTGTCCCCCCCACTTCCTTCCTGTGCATCACCATACCAAGTTTGACTACAAAAGGTTTAACCATTAAAATATTATCCCAACAAACATTTAATCAAGTTTTGAATCTATGCTGTGACCTAGACTTTAAATACTGCAATCCAATCAATTCAAAAGACTTTGGTTGCGAAATGATCAGCAATTTAGAAGATATAAGAGAAAGAGTCATATTTTGATATGAGCCTTCACTGTGACCATGACCTGAAGGTATCAACACTATTTTTGTGTACAACATTCTGGCTTATGATGATGCATCATCACACAAAGTATAGTTACAAAAGATTTTGCAGTTACCAATATGCAACTGCCAGCAGAATGAGTTCAACAGAAACGCTGCCAATTATGAAAGATCAACAATTTTGCAAAGCGAGCACAGCACACATCATTTGAACCTTGAACTCTACCTTGATTTCTAGCGCAGTAACAGCTTTGTGTTTCTCTGCCAAGGCAGCTCTCAACTTGTTGCTGATAAACTCTTTCTCTTTCAGCAAGTCCCGCATTCTACACTCCAGTTTGTCTGCAGCACACTTGGCCTCAATATTTTTGGTTTCTGCTTGGGCAAACTTTACCACCATCGAATCTTTCTCACGACAGCTTTCTTCGTAGAGTTTGGTTATCTGTGAAGACAAAAAACTGAAACTGTACTGCGCATCAAAACAAATCAATGCAATCTGTCATTTCAGACTGCCAGGTACTGACCTGATTCATGTGATCATTCACAGACAGCATGGTGGCAGTGGTACCTGATCCATGTGAGCATTCACAGACAGCATGGTGGCAGCGGTACCTGATCCATGTGATCATTCACAGACAGCATGGTGGCAGCGGTACCTGATCTATGTGATCATTCACAGACAGCATGGTGGCAGTGGTACCTGATTCATGTGATCATTCACAGACAGCATGGTGGCAGTGGTACCTGATCCATGTGATCATTCACAGACAGCATGATGGCAGTGGTACTAACCTGATTCATGTGATCATTCACAGACAGCATGGTGGCAGTGGTACCTGATTTAAGTGATCATTCACAGACAGCATGGTGGCAGTGGTACCTGATCCATGTGATCATTCACAGACAGCATGATGGCAGTGGTACTAACCTGATTCATGTGATCATTCACACACAGCATGGTGGCAGCGGTACCTGATCCATGTGATCTTTCACAGACAGCATGGTGGCAGTGGTACCTGATCCATGTGATCATTCAGAGAGCATGGTGGCAGCGGTACCTGATCCATGTGATCATTCACAGACAGCATGGTGGCAGCGGTACCTGATCCATGTGATCATTCAGACAGCATGGTGGCAGCGGTACCTGATTCATGTGATCATTCACAGACAGCATGGTGGCAGCGGTACTAACCTGATTCATGTGATCATTCACACACAGCATGGTGGCAGCGGTACCTGATTCATGTGATCATTCACAGACAGCATGGTGGCAGTGGTACTGACCTGATTCATGTGATCATTCACAGACAGATGATGTCTCCCATCTCTGTAAATAGGCGCTATTCATATGATGATTCCTTTTATATAGCGCTATTCTCCCCTCTCGAGCAGACTCGCTGTGCTCACATGTGATTCTACATGAGTGACTAGCTTTTTATAGCGCGTTTTTGAATATCCACCGAAGTGGTGTACTTAAAGCGCTGGCATGGCTGGTGCCACATGAAATTGCTGCTGTCTCTGTGCAAGTTCTGTGCACACCATGCAACCATGCACCATGTCACTTCATGCAAAGCCACATACGTAAGGTGCATGCGTGTTTAGCTGTAACCTGCCTCTTGCACTTTTGGCAGAATGACTGGGATCTTTTACGTGCTACTGTGGTAACACAGGGGTGGAATGGATACCGAAATAAGAGTCAGCACAGAAAGTTGACCCTGGAGAAGAAAATTATCCCACCGCTCCCGCAGGGATTTGAACCTGCGACCATTCAATCAACAGTCTGATGCTCTAACCACTGAGCTATCCTGCTCCCCGCTAGTATGGAATGGTACTAACCTGATCTGCTGTCTTTGACCTCTGCAAACAGGCACTATTCATGTAGAATGGTACTAACCTGATCTGCTGTCTTCAATCTCTGCAAATAGGCACTATTTATATGGAAGGGTAATATTACTAATAACCTGACCAATGCAGTCTTTGATCTCTGCAAATAGGCACTATTCATATGGAATGGTACTATTACTAATAACCTGGTCATTGCAGTCTTCCATCTCTGCAAATAGGCACTATTCCTATGGAACAGGACTAACATGATCTGCTGTTTTCCATCTCTGCAAATGGGCACTATTCCTATGGAACAGTACTGACATGATCTACTGTCTTCCATCTCTGCAAATAGGCACTATTCCTATGAAACAGTACTAACGTGATCTGCTGTTTTCCATCTCTGCAAACAGGCACTATTCGTATGGAACAGCACTGACATGATCTACTGTCTTCCATCTCTGCAAAAGGCACTATTCTATGGAACAGACTGACATGATCTCTGTCTTCCATTCTGCAAAAGGCACTATTCTATGGAACAGTACTGACATGATCTGCTGTCTTCCATCTCTGCAAACAGGCACTATTCGTATGGAACAGTACTGACATGATCTGCTGTCTTCAATCTCTGCAAACAGGCACTATTCGTATGGAACAGTACTGACATGATCTGCTGTCTTCAATCTCTGCAAACAGGCACTATTCGTATGGAACAGTACTGACATGATCTGCTGTCTTCAATCTCTGCAAACAGGCACTATTCGTATGGAACAGTACTGACATGATCTGCTGTCTTTTCCCTCTCTGCAAACAGGCACTATTCGTATGGAACAGTACTGACATGATCTGCTGTCTTCAATCTCTGCAAACAGGCACTATTCGTATGGAACAGTACTGCCATGATCTGCTGTCTTCAATCTCTGCAAATGGGCATTATTCGTATGGAACAGTACTAACGTGATCTGCTGTTTTCCATCTCTGCAAACAGGCACTATTCCTATGGAACAGCACTAACGTGATCTGCTGTCTTCAATCTCTACAAACAGGCACTATTCCTATGGAACAGGACTAACATGATCTGCTGTCTTCAATCTCTGCAAACAGGCACTATTCATATGGAACAGTACTGACATGATCTGCTGTCTTCCATCTCTGCAAATAGGCACTATTCCTATGAAACAGTACTGACATGATCTGCTGTCTTCAATCTCTGCAAACAGGCACTATTCGTATGGAACAGTACTGACATGATCTGCTGTCTTCAATCTCTGCAAACAGGCACTATTCCTATGGAACAGTACTAGCATGATCTGCTGTTTTCCATCTCTGCAATCAGTCAGTATTGACAGGGAACTGGTACTGTTACTACTAACCTGATCAATGCGGTCTTTCATTTCGGACTGCAGGGTGGCAATGGCTCTCTTGGCAGCCCCATCATGGGCAGTCAGTTTGTCTTTCAGCTGTCGGATCTCCCCCTGCTGTTGGTTGAGTGTGAACTCCAGCTGAAGAGAAGCAAAACATCAAGACAGTTAACAACAGCCAGTCTTAACTCTTTACCTACTTGGTACACATCCACCCACTAGCCATTTCCTTGAAAATGTAGCACTGACTGACAAACATCCAAGGTGACATGAAGTGTAATGCTGCAAAACTCTATGACTGACGGTATAAGTGAAGTGGTACTGCTACAAAACTGCAAACAATGGTCTAAGTGTAATGCTGCAAAACTCTATGACTGACGGTATAAGTGAAGTGGTACTGCTACAAAACTCTGCAAACAATGGTCTAGGTGAAGTGTAATGCTGCAAAACTCTATGACTGATGGTACAAGTGAAGTGGTATTGCCACAAAACGCTGCAAGTAATGGTCTAAGTGAAGTGGTAATGCTGCAAAAAAACTCTGACTGATGGACTAAGTGAAGTGGTATTGCTACAAAACTCTGCAAACAACAGTTTAAATGAAGTGGCAATGCAACAAAACTCTATGACTGAAGGACTAAGTGGAGTGGTATAGCTACAAAACTATGCAAACAATGGTCTACATGAAGAAGTAGTGCTACAAAACCCTGTGACTTATGGTCTAAGCAAAGTGGGAACACTACAACTCTCTGTGACTGATGGTCTAAGTGAAGACAGCGGTATTATTATAAATCCCTGACTTATGGCATAGGTGAAGACAGTGGTACTGCTACAAAACCCTGTGACCAACTGTCTAAGAAAAGTGGTATCACTACAAATCTATGTAACTGATGGTCGAAGTGGTATCACTACAAATCTATGAGACTGATGGTCTAAGTTCTTCTTCTTTTCTTTTTCTTTTTTCTGTTTTGTTTTTTACAAAGCTTTGTGAGTGATAGTCTAAGCAAAACAATACTGCTACAAAACTCTGTGACCAGTAGTCCAAAGAAGTGGTGCTGCTACAAAACCATGACTGATGGTCAAAGTGAAGCAGTATTGCTACAAAACCATGACTGATGGTCAAAGTGAAGCAGTATTGCTACAAAACCATGACTGATGATCAACGTGAAGCAGTATTGCTACAAAACCATGACTGATGGTCAAAGTGAAGCAGTATTGCTACAAAACCATGACTGATGGTCAAAGTGAAGCAGTATTGCTACAAAACCATGACTGATGGTCAAAGTGAAGCAGTATTGCTACAAAACAGTGCCACGTTTTCTGTTCTGTGCTGCTGTCTTCACCCATCTGGTCTCTGTTTGCCGCCTGTTTTAAGCTATGTAAACTAGGCTTTGTATAGTCACAATGCTCATGTGTGTGGGTGCCTCTGTGTGTGTGTGTGTGTGTGTGTGTGTGTGTGTGTGTGTGTGTTGTGTGTGTGTGTGTGTGTGTGTGCATATGTGTGTGTTTGCACATGTGTGTATGCACTTAGAATAGTCTTTATTGACTGCACTTTACAAATACTTTATTTGTTATTATAAAATGCTGTGGCTGGTGGTCTAAGTGAAGTAATATTGCTACAAAACTCTGTGAATGATCGTCTATGTGAAGCAACACTGATATTGTTGATACAATTCTTTTTATTGATGGTCCAAGTGAAGCAACCCTTCTACTGCTGACAAAACTCTGCAGTGATCTACATGAAGCAACCTCAATATTGTCACAAAACTCTGACTGGTGGTCTTAGTGAAGCAACCTGATAATATTGTCATAAAACTATAACCACCCCCCACCCCACCCCCAAACACACACACAACTGTTTCAATGGTCTCAAATGCAACAAACTTAAATCTCCAATTAAGTGGAGTAACTCGGAATTTCAAAAAAGATCAACATGCCATTTTCTGACTTTATTTGAAGCCTGCAGGGTGGGTGAGTGAGTGAGTGAGTATGTGAGTGGGGTGGGGGTGGGGGGGTGCTAATGCAATAAAGCACACTACTGGTAGCACCCTATCAGTGTGTGGCCTCTTCTGAACCCACAGACTGCCCTACCAGTGATGCTGCAGTCTCACTAAGCCTCTTCTGAACCCACAGACTGCCCTACCAGTGATGCTGCAGTCTCACTAAGCCTCTTCTGAACCCAAAGACTGCTCTACCAATGATGTTGCTGTCTCACTAAGCTTAGTTCTGAACCCACCAGTCTCACTAAGCTTCTACTGAACCCACAGACTGCCCTACCAGTGTTGCTGCAGTCTCACTAAGCTTCTTCTGAACCCACAGACTGCCCTACCAGTGTTGCTGCAGTCTCACTAAGCCTTTTTCTGAACCCACAGACTGCCCTACCAGTGTTGCTGAGTACTAAACTCTTTTGAACCCACAGACTGCCCTACCAGTGTTGCTGCAGTCTCACTAAGCTTCTTCTGAACCCACAGACTGCCCTACCAGTGTTGCTGCAGTCTCACTAAGCCTCTTCTGAACCCACAGACTGCCCTACCAGTGTTGCTGCAGTCTCACTAAGCTTCTTCTGAACCATGTGACATGCATTCAGATTTGACTTTAGTAGCTAGCTACTCTGGAGGTTGTCCATGGAGAGTTGGGGAGTGGGGATAGCTCAATGGTTAGAGTGCTGGACTCATGATTGAAAGGTCATGGGTTTGAGTTACTGCAGGAGCAGAGGGAGAATTTTCTTCTCCAGGGTTAAAGGGCCCCTGAACACTGATTTTAAGTCATAAATATTACTTACATTGTCCCATATAAATAAAGTTTAACATACACACTGTTCGTTTAATAGATTGACATTTTCCTGAGGTACGTAAAAGTATTGATTTGAATGAAAACAAACACAACGCTTCGAGCAGCTGCGTCGTCTGCAGCTGAAAATCCCGGGTTTTGGTCATGTGACCTCCGTGACGTCATGACAAGACAACTGACCCGCATGGCTCAGTAATGACTTGAACAAAATGGAATTGAAAGTAGTCTGGCAAATCAGTTTTAAAGCATGCTGAGCGAGTGTGCTGCAGTTGGTTGCAGTGAAAAGTTTACATGCTTTTCCTTAAAAAAACAACCCAAAAACCAATGAAGCCAGAAAACGGCAGTGGCAAATGGCAATGAATCAATGGGACCTAACCACAAAGAAGTGGGAACCAAAACACCATGATGTGCTCTGCTCAAAGCATTTTGAAAAAATGCTTCACAGATCGCACCCTGCTGAGCATTCAGTTTGGGCTCAAATACATGTCCACAGGGTAACTGACTTTGAAAAATTTCCAGTTCGAATCTCCAAGGATGAAGCTCCGACGCCATTGCCAGTAGTTGGGCCTTTGTTTATTTCCCCCTTGTCATTCCATCTTTCTCGAGCCTTGTTAGGTGCGTGGCATTTTGGTCTTTTTCATTGTGTTTACTCTAGCTTTAATAACAGGCTAGACCTCATTAGGGAGCCTGCCTTTTATTGGGTGTTTTATTTTATTTTCCCAATTTATCTGTGTTTGTTTCATTATACGTAAAGATGAAGAAGTTTTGTTCATTCTAGTTCAATAGACTAGTGATTTCGTAGCCTCCCTGGGTTAGGGTTTGGGGTTGGGCTAGTGACCGGTTCTTGCCATTGAGACCGGTTCTTGGCTTTTTTTCTCTCTTTGCTTTCCCTTTTATTTCTCAGGTTATAGCGTTCATTTACGATGTACAAGTGAGCATCTGCTACCCCGCAGTGTTGTTGTCACTGCTAAGTGGGTTGTATTGTGTACATGGATTACGTGTTTCCAGCCTTTGTCACGTTGCTCGCTGACATTTCCTGCCTCCTCTTTCTTTTCAGAAAGTGTTTGTTTGTTGCTGTTGTCGTTGTTTTGTTTTCTCTCTCTTCTCTTCCACCGTACGTCTTTCGTTTTTATCTTTGGCTTATTGGCCAATCGTACCCACTGTTAGCTTGCCTGATTAGGGCAGCCATTTTGAATTTCTCTTTTCATCTGCATTTGTTTACATCCCGATGCTATGTCATCGGTAGTCCTGATTGTGATTTGCTTTATCAGTCTGCAGGCATTGTGTTTCTAGATGGAGGCCGGGTTAGTGAGGGGTTAGTTATGGTTAGTCTGGCTTTCCATCTGTTTGTCATTGGCACAGTTATTTTTGCTTCTGTGCTCTTATGTCAAGTTAAGTCAAGTCAAGAACTTCTTTATTCCTTCAAAGGAAAATGTGGTGCTGCACATAAAGCCACGAAGACAGTGTACATATGTAAAAGAGTAACACTTAAGAAGTACACAACAACATGTAGTATCGCACACATCACAATATACAATTAACACAAGCATAACCACCACTATTCTCATGACACTTCTTTGTCACTCGAATTCTCCCAATCGATGCCAAAATTCATATCTGCAACTGGCTCGTACTGGAATGGCCGTATTCCAGTTGCCATTTTCAACTTTTCCCGCAAATTTATCCGGAGTTTTGTGCACTGAAACTGTAGAAGCAACAATCCCAATGGCAGTTGAGTCTTATCGTGACGTCACGATTAGCAATTGACTTTACGGCTCCAAGTAAACTATCGGCCAAAACACGCCCGATCACGCGGCTACAGCGGTTATTTCCCTTGCCCATTCTGCCGTGACATACTGGTCTTGTTTTGTGATTCGTAAGCATTTAAGACACTTGAAAAATATGAAATTATTACTGAGGCATGGGATATATACCTGTATTTACTGTGTGAAAATATTTAGTCAATGGAATATACCAAAGAGGAGATCTGAAGCTAAAATCGGTCAAAATCAGTGTTCAGGGGCCCTTTAACTTTCTGTGCTGACTCTTATTTTAGTATCCCTTCCACCCCTGCACTACCGCAGTAGCATATATGAAAGGTCCTAGTCATTCCGCCAAAAGTGCAGATGGCAGGTTACAGCTAAACACACAGGCACCTTACCTATGCGGCTTTGCATGAGGTGACATGGTGCATGGTTGTATGGTGTACAGAGAATGCACTGAGACAGCAGCAATTTCATGTGGCACCAGCCAGGTGAGAGCTGAAGTACATCACCAGGGTGGATATTATCAAATGAGCTATAAAAAGCTAGTCACTCAAGTAGAATCACATTCAAGTGACGTGAGTCTGCCAGAGAGAGGAGAACAGCAATATAAAAAAGCAGTCAACATAAACATAAAAACAAATCTGTCTGCTCAGTGTTTGATCCAGAAAATGCTCAGTTTGTTGAGGAACTGGAACAAAGAAACCTAGAACTATTCCCAGCCACATTTATTGAACATTTTGTGAGGCACTGTTTACTAAAACTGTAACTGTCTTTTTTGTACGTTGTCCCTCTTCCCAAAATGGCTGCCAAGCTGTTGTCATGGCATTTCCTATATTTGTTTCTTCCCAAAATGGCTGCCAAGCTGTTGTCATGGCATTTCCTATATTTGTTTCTTCCCAAAATGGCTGCCAAGCTGTTGTCATGGCATTTCCTATATTTGTTTCTTCCCAAAATGGCTGCCAAGCTGTTGTCATGGCATTTCCTATATTTGTTTCTTCCCAAAATGGCTGCCAAGCTGTTGTCATGGCATTTCCTATATTTGTTTCTTCCCAAAATGGCTGCCAAGCTGTTGTCATGGCATTTCCTATATTTGTTTCTTCCCAAAATGGCTGCCAAGCTGTTGTCATGGCATTTCCTATATTTGTTTCTTCCCAAAATGGCTGCCAAGCTGTTGTCATGGCATTTCCTATATTTGTTTCTTCCCAAAATGGCTGCCAAGCTGTTGTCATGGCATTTCCTATATTTGTTTCTTCCCAAAATGGCTGCCAAGCTGTTGTCATGGCATTTCCTATATTTGTTTCTTCCCAAAATGGCTGCCAAGCTGTTGTCATGGCATTTCCTATATTTGTTTCTTCCCAAAATGGCTGCCAAGCTGTTGTCATGGCATTTCCTATATTTGTTTCTTCCCAAAACGGCTGCCAAGCTGTTGTCATGGCATTTCCTATATTTGTTTCTTCCCAAAACGGCTGCCAAGCTGTTGTCATGGCATTTCCTATATTTGTTTCTTCCCAAAATGGCTGCCAAGCTGTTGTCATGGCATTTCCTATATTTGTTTCTTCCCAAAATGGCTGCCAAGCTGTTGTCATGGCATTTCCTATATTTGTTTCTTCCCAAAATGGCTGCCAAGCTGTTGTCATGGCATTTCCTATATTTGTTTCTTCCCAAAATGGCTGCCAAGCTGTTGTCATGGCATTTCCTATATTTGTTTCTTCCCAAAATGGCTGCCAAGCTGTTGTCATGGCATTTCCTATATTTGTTACATGTATTATAACTCATCACATCTTTAATATAAATAATAAGCCACATAGTTGAAACTAATATTTGGAAAAACCTTTAATCTTATCCTGTTGATGTGCACAAAACTGTACTGACATCATCAGCCATGTGGTTGTTTGATGTGATTAAAAATGTGATGTTGTCAACTGTGCCCTAAAAGATGGTGCATAAAGCTGAGCAACTTTGTTTTTATGTGTGTACATGGATGAAACTGGCAGATGACTGAATGAAAATCTATGGTGGTATGATAGATGTGTATGGAGCGAACTGTGTTTCACATTATACTGTTTGTAGATAGAAAAGTCAGCTCTGAAGCTGGTCATTATCCTGGCTGTCCACTTTCAGCATGGATGAGAAAAATGTGCTTTTTGTGAAGCAGCATACTGAAGTAAGATCCACATACAACAATTTGAAATATCGAAAAAACGTGATGTCTGAACTTGCACAGCTGAAAAAAACGTGCGGTTACTGTAACCCGAGATCAAGAAAAACTACGGCACCGATCTCCAAACAGGTGGCAAAAGGAACAGAATTGAATGTTCAAAGGACTTGCTCAAACTCAAAGTCAAAATGTTTGAAGCAGTCAGACCCAAATGCCTTCATGACATCATTACATGTGGTGAATCCAAGCTGTACTTTTATGGCACCCCTACTACATGATCCAATCAGATGTGGGTAGCAGCTGACAGGAAGAGACAAGTGTAATGCCAATGGCATAGTCCTATTTCATGTTCAGCCTCTGCTCCCTTACTGCCCAATGCTCCCACCCCAACACATGATAAACAACCCTCACTCCTGATAGCAGCTCCAGACAACCATTAGTGTGGTCAGTAGTGACAAAGCCCTAAGGCTGTCCCCTTCTTCCCCCTTCCCTCTATTTATTGATATATATACATACATATATATATATATATATATATATATATATATATATATATATATATATATATATATATATAACAGAAGCAGCTGTTATCCATATTTTTCAACACACAGGGTCCAGGGCAACACTCATTGCAATGCACTGGGTTAAAATTGTTCTACTGGAAGTGATCAAATCAATGCATCAGCAGAACCTAACCACTAGACCCTTCCCCTCTGAGTCCTAAATTGTGTCCATGGGGTTTTGGTTGCTCCCCCTCATCAAAGAGATGTTTGTGTATTCAGGACCCTACAAAAGCAGTAATTTCACAGAACTTTCCATGCACCGTTTCCAACCAAATATCAAAATGACTTTAAATCTTGATGCAGACAACTGGAACTGTTGTCCAAAGCAGAGTACTCTGAAGGAATGAGAAATGTTGTATGTAGAACGGACCGCTGCTTCCTGTCTTAGTAATAATAATGTACATTTATCATGTGCTCATCAACACCATAAGTGCTCACATGATACATAATAATCTAAATACAATAATCTATATACACATAGAGCACAGTCCTACCAAAACAATTTACACAAAGTATTATATAACAGAAACAGACACACACACACACAATGTCTGTAGCAGAAACTGGGTATTGATATTAGTTGGGGTGGAAATACTGTGAGAAGAGGAAGGTTTTCGGTTTGGCTTTTTTAAAGATGACAGGGTTGAGCAGTGTCTATGGTCTTGTGGGAGTGAATTCCAAATGTGGGGTTCAAAGCAAGAGAAAATGCAAAAGCCATGAGCCTTGCGTTTGTATTGCTGGATTTTCAGCACGCGGGCGTCAGAAGAACAGCATAGTGTACGAGACGGAGTGTAGACATGTAGCAGTTCAGAGAGGTAAGCAGTACCAGAACCACTTATAGCACTGAAACACATACAAGCGACTTTATACTTAATATGTTCTGAAATGGGAAGCCAGTGCAGTGTTTCCAGGAGAGGTGTTGAGTGGTGGTGGAGGGGTGCCAAGAGAACAAGTCTTGCAGCAAAGTTTTGAATTTTCTGGAGAGGTTGGATGACAGAATTAGGTCTTACTGTCTACCCACGAGGAGACAGTTGCAGTAGTCAAGCTGTGAGAGGATATATATTATACAGGAAGTAACAAGAGTTTTGGCTGCATCTTCAGTGAGAAACCTGTGGACTGAACGAATGCGTTTGAGCTTGAAATAAGCAGCTTGACAGAGGTTTATGACTTGCATGCTTCTTCATGGACAGGTTTGAGTTGAGAACAAATCCAAGGTTCCTGGCAGAATCAGAGAAGGGGATGTTGTGAGAGCCAAGAGTAATCGAGTCAGGGAGGGAAATGGTGGATTGTTTCAAGGAAGATGAAAAGGGAAAGAGAATAGCTTCTGTCTTCTTGTTGTTCAGTTTGGGCTGATTTTTGATCATCCATGTTTTTATGTCATCTGTACATGCACTGACCTGTGGTCATCATTTAATCAGGTTAATGAACAGCCCTTGTATCAAGCATCAACTCATGTAAAAGTTCCTGATTTTCCTTCATTTCGCTGTGGCAGCATCAGGCCCAGTAACAGACTTTACACTGCAGCTGCTGGCTAAAGTTCATCATGCCTCAAAAAACAAACAAAATCACAAAAATGGGCACACAGTCTATGGCTTTACCTCTTTAATTTGTGGTAAATAGAGATCATCAGGATTTCGTTCTTTCATTGCTGTCAACTCTGCTTTCAGCTTATCACGTTCAGACATCACTTCTTGGGACACCTGCCTCTGTCGACTCTTTTCATCTTGTAACCTGTATGCACATAACCAGGATTAAGGAGTGAAGAGATCAAAAAAGTGTCACAAAAATCTACACACATAATAAAACATGGTAACATACTGCTTATAAATCTCTATGGCCTTACTCTTATAGGTACAGGCATGGGAACTGATCCAAAAGAAAAACTCTGAAATCTAGGGGGGACCCCCTGCTGCCTCCCTCTTCCCCCCAACCCCACCCCACCCAGAAAACATGTACCTCCAAAGATCAAAATCTATGCAATCTGGACATGAAAACAAAATAACCAAAAGCAGATCAGCGTCCTAATTCCACATCTCATTTTTCACCACTGAACTGTTGTTTTGTGGATTGAAAAAGGGGATTACCCTGAAAATTCGCATTTGGTGTTTTGTCCTAATAAATAGCATTCCTTTAACCTGTCGAGTGTTTGGAGCTTCTATTTTTTTTTTTTAATAATGCCATATTGGTTCTACCTTTGATGGCTTTGTATCAGATAAGACAGACTGAAAGAGAATGACAGACAGACATGGAGACATGACAGAAACCAAAAGAGATGGAGACAGAAACAAAGAGACTTGCAGTTTGCACAAAAAGAGCTCATTCTCCTGCAAGTTGTACACATCATTTTCAGCATGCAATTTACCTGTGGATTTCCCTTTCTCGTTGCAGCAATGTTTCCTGAAGTTGGAGCAACTGTTCTTCAAACTGTTTACACAATTCACTGTTCTGGGGGTCAACCTCCTTGAGTCCATTGAGGGACAAACGTACAGGCACACCCTGCAAGTCTGTGTCCTGCTGGCTGGGTGAACATGGTAAATGAAGCTCTGCATCTAGCTCTGTCAAGAGATCTTCATCCTCCGAGTCATCATTGAGCAATGATGGTTTCAACAGTGGACTTCTCCCACCTGACGCAACCAGCATGCCTCTGCTGGCAGGTGGTGGCTGAGCTGATGTGCTCCTTGACATGGCCACTGTGTCATCACATTCACTGGAGATATCACAAGAACCTTCCCCCTGCTTATCTACACTCTCAGCTTCACAAGATTTAATATGGTGTGTTGATGAAGAACTGAGGGATGCCACACCTCCTGGCTGTGCACTCTGATGTGACTGTGAAGGATATGCCTGAGGTGACAAAGAAGCACCGTCTTTGCTAAAAGGGGCTGCTTGACTACTGTGCGATGATGAAGAGTATAGAGATTGCCCTCGATCACATTCAGGGCTCTGGTCCTCCTCTTTCTCTGCTATTTCACTGGTCAAAGCACTGCTGCGTCGAAACTGCTGTAGATGTGAGGCTGACTGATCTGACTCATTCTCACAGCTGTTTATCTCTGCCCTTCCACCTACGGCACATACCAGAACCTGTGGGGAAGTGCTGCTGGACACACTGCTTGTGTCTGTGCTGTTTGTGGTGTGATCCAAGCCCTGCACACTGCTTGTGTCTGCACTGTTTGTGGTGTGTTCGAAGGCCTCCACGCTGCCTATTTCTGCACTGTTTGTGGTGTGATCCAAGACAGCACAATTGCTTCCCACATCAATACCACTCTGTCCACCATCTCCTGCACCACTGCCTTGTACAACATCAAGGCACACTCCTGTGGTAAAAAGCTCATCTTTCAGAGGAGGCTCTTCCTGATCAGGGTTGTCTTTTGCACTGCCTCCTGTGAAGTCATGGCTCTCTGGCTTATGATCACAATTGTCTGATGCTTTGCTCTCTGAAAAACTGTGGCTCACTGGCTCATGATCAGAGTTGTCTGTTGCACTGCCTCCAGTTAAGACGAGACTCGCTGGCTCATGCCTCGTTTCACAGCCCTCTGTATTATCAGTTCTTTGCAAAGATGGGACAGCTAAATCATCTGACCAACGTGACAGTATTGCCTGGCCACATGCACCTCTTGCATCTTCTGGCAGACCCAAGTCACCACAGATGTCTTCCTTTACACAAAGTGCCCCTGCCCCAGCTTGTTCCAGTTGACTCAAGTCACCACAGTTTTCCTCATCCATACTAAGCACACTTGTTCCTATTTGTTCTGATTGACTCAAGTCACCACAGATTTCCTCATCCATACTAAGCACCTCTGTCCCAGTTTGCTGTGATCGATTGATGACACTGTCACCAGCCTCTGCCTGAGTGCAGCAGTTTTTTCCTGAAGCCAGGCCATGGCCCAGTGGAGGTTGTAAGGATTCTACATGCCCTGCACCTGCACAAGGGGAGTGGGTGGAGACATCTTCTGGAACTGCACCGTGGGAGTGGGTGGAGACCTCCTCCTCTGGACCTGCACTGTGGGTGGAGACCTCCTCCTCTGGACCTGCACTGTGGGTGCAGGTGGAGACCTCCTCCTCTGGACCTGCACTGTGGGTGCAGGTGGAAACCTCCTCCTCTGGACCTGCACCGTGGGTGTAGGTGGAGACCTCCTCCTCTGGACCTGCACTGTGGGTGTAGGTGGAGACCTCCTCCTCTGGACCTGCACCGTGGGTGTAGGTGGAGACCTTCTCCTCTGGAACTGCACTGTGGGTGTAGGTGGAGACATCCTCTGGACCTGCATTGTTGGAGCGGGTGGAGAGGTTGGCATCCTCCTCTGGCTCTGGGTTCTCCCCTCCCTCCAAGCCCCCTGCTTCAGGGTCACTCATGATCACCACAGCTCTACACCTGAAAGTACATGAGGGTACAGGTTCAGACCCTACTTATACTTATCGTGCTATAAACATTTGTGAGCAAACTAAGTGGCCCATAAGATACAAGCACAAACTATCAAATAATGTTAAAGGCACAAAACTGATACAATAATAATTATACACTAACACACTCCCCCCCCCCCCCCCCCCCAATCACTACACACACATATTATGACAGTCATAAATCAACATACACTAGCATATTCTTGCATACACACACATATAAATACATGCAGTGTGTATACAATTCTGTACCTTCTGCAAATTACCAAGAATGTACTGGGAATGGCTAGAATAAAGTATAAAGAAGAGAATTGCTGCAGCATGTTTTGATACCACAAAGGCACCAATACAACTTTGTGGTACCAAAACATACCACAAAGGCACCAGGACAACTTTGTGGTATCAAAACATACCACAAAGGCACCAATACAACTCTGTGGTACCAGAACATATCACAAAGGCACCAACACAACTTTGTGGTATCAAACCATACCACAAAGACACCAATACAACTTTGTGGTATCAAAACATACCACAAAGGCACCAATACAACTTTGTGGTATCGAACCATACCACAAAGACACCAATACAACTTTGTGGTATCAAAACATACCACAAAGGCACCAATACAACTTTGTGGTATCAAAACATACCACAAAGGCACCAATACAACTCTGTGGTACCAAAACATACCACAAAGGCACCAATACAACTTTGTGGTATCGAACCATACCACAAAGACACCAATACAACTTTGTGGTATCAAAACATATCACAAGGGCACCAATACAACTTTGTGGTATCAAAACATACCACAAAGGCACCAATACAACTATGTGGTATCAAAACATACGGCCACAATTTTGCAGCAAGGCACCTATAAAGGGGATTTCAAGCATCAGTGGAGAGCTAGTGTCTTTTTCTGTGATAAAATTTGGTATGCAAACTCTGGCAAAGAACGATAATGATTATTTTGAACCTGAATCATACCAAACCTGTATCTGGAAAATTAACTGGTCTCTTTATCCAGCTGAAACAGGAATCACATACCTTGCCAAACTGATCAGTGATGCACATTTTCTAGGCAATTGACTGAGGCCATGATCCCAGGTGTGTGATTTAGAATGACCCAAAATGCCTAGTCACACTGCCACCCTATAGCAGCAGTTACTTGGAGATGGAAGTTACAAAACCAAAAACAAGCGGCATGTACATCAAATACAAATGAGAGAAAATGGCAGCATCTTTAGTTTCAGATCACCTCACTGGCAATCCCAGTAGACGAGAACAGGTTCATCTGCTGCACTGTTCATCTTCAAAAAACGATGCCCTATATGACCAGCATGACCCCTGGCCTTGATTTCTCTGAGGAACACCAGTGAACAATGAGCTGGAATAATCAGAGATAACAAGAGAGGAGACAAGGGTCTTTATAGCTTCTGTAGTTAGATACTTCCTCAAAGATCCAGTTCTTCTAATGTTAAGATCTGTAGTCTGGCACACCTCTCATTAATATACATGTAGGGGTCATTCTCCAAAGGTGTAATCTACTGCCAGTAACTACCAGTATTACTGAGGGTGGGCCACATCAAACAAATATTCTGAATCAGTCTTTCATTGTAATAGTTAATAATAATAGGAAATTTACAGAGCGCTTTCCGAGACTTAAAGCACTTTACAACTTTAAAAAAAACATGCGACATGCGGCATGGCTTGTGTTGAAAAAAAGAAGACGAGATCATGTAACACCGCTTCTTAAGGAACTTCACTGGCTACCAGTAAAATTCCGCTGTCAGTACAAGATTGCAACTCTTGCTTACCACCATTTTGAAGGGTCTTTACCTCCTTATCTTTCTTCATCTCTCTGCACTTATGAACTGTCTCGCTCTCTCCGATCTTTAACAAAAGCTGCTAAAAATTCCAAAGCGAAATCTCAAATCATTTGGACAACGTTCTTTTAGTTTCATGGCACCATCTCTCTGGAATTCTCTGCCGGCCACTCTAAGAAATGTACCAACACTGTCTCGATTCAAATCGCAGCTAAAAACCTTCTTGTTTGCCCAGGCCTTCCTGTAGAATCTGAAGAAATCTGTGTCTGTGTGTGGCAGTTGATTGTAGATGGATGCATATGGATAGGGGAGGGGGAAGGGAAAGGGGGGGGGGGAGAGAACATGAGAGATCTAGATAAGAGAAGGAGGCACGGGTTGGGTGGGTGAAAAGACAGATTCAAATTGGTGTTGTTGTTTGAGATCATTAAGTTAATATTTTGTTAATTGCTATATGAGTGGACGAGTGGAGACTGGTGTGCGCATGTCATTATGTGTGTGTGTGTGCATGTTTGTGTGTGTGTGTGTCTAATGTTCGATAGGCGATAATGGTAATTTAAGCTACAATAATTAAGGTTCTGTTTGCTGAAACGTATGCTAATGTAGTTTTTGTGATGTTTGTACAGCGCGGTGAGTTTAACTCTGGTTAAAGAATAGCGCTTTATAAGATTTATTATTATTATTATGTAAATGGCCATAAATATATAATATACAAATATATACAGCTGAGAGGTAAGTTTTAAAGATTAGTCTGAAGGCAGGGCTAGAAGTGCTGTGATAGACAGCGAAAGAGAGTTCAAGATTTGTGCAGCAGAAAAGCTATTACTGGTCAAAATACTGTTTAAAGAGAAAGTTTTAAGGTTAGGTTTAATGTCTGCCTTTCACTTGTATTGTGTTGTATACTAATGTCAGAGATATTAAAAACAACACTGAATCACAGTGTCCAGTTATTAAGTGTTTATAATGGGTGGATCTTGCACGTCGATTTGAAAATGGCAGCTCTTGTTTGTCAAGATTGTATCACAACCCAGAAAGTACTGTTCAGCCTATAACAAAGTTAAGCTGAAACATGTAATATTGAAGTCTGTCCATGCTGGAGCTGAACTTTGGCTTTACAAAAAGCAAAATTAGGAAATATTCAGCCACTTCCAATTGCAGTATCATCAGCACACTGGTCAGTACAGTGCATGAATGCACTACTTACAAGGTACTACTTTTTTCTTTACTGACTGCATGTGCCATTATGTCATATCTGCAACAAAGTCAGAACTCCAAATTCTAAGCTGGATATTAATAGTTTGGATTCTAAGTTATTTGCAAGGTTTTGTTTCCTGTTTTCAGTGAGACGTATGAATTTTTATTTTCCTTACTTACTTACAAATAAAACATGACCAGGTCCTGGGTTTTTTCAAATGAAACTACCTGCACTGGCAGAGTTGACCATGGTCTTTCTGGAGGGTGTAAGGAGTGGTCTGGTTTGTTAATTCCAATTGAAATCACACGACTTTGGTGACCTAGCGGAAACATGATGGAGCATACTCTGTCAAATAAAGATAAGTTGATGCATACGTATGCTGCTTTTTTGTAGTTGATAGTGCACAGCTGTCAACCCCTTTTGGGAGTAAACCTTAGTCCAGTGTTTGTGAACCTGTATTTCCCTTATGCAGGCCAGGGTCTTTTGTTTTTTCGCTGGTGGCAGTAGCATTTTGAATTCCAACCGGCATGTGTGGCAGTGGAAGGAAGAAGCAATGTTGTGCTAAATATGCATGCATGACTTAAAATCTCACTTCCAACAAGATTTCTTAGCCTATTGCACTAGGCCAGTCAGTGCGCATTTGGTGATGACTAGTGTTGGCTGCTCGTTCAAGTTTTTCAGTCTTTTTGCTCAGTTTAAAACAACAACAGAATCTCATGAAAATTGTGTTTTCCTATATATATATCCATTTTCGAATATTGCCATATCCCACCAAAATAATGATTTTTTTTATTATTCTAGACTGGTAAACTGTATGGGCTGACAGGTATGATAGTGTTTCTCACCCATTTTGTCTGTGTAAGCATGTTTAGTTACATTGCTTAATCCATTCTGATTCTATTCAAAAACTGTTGAAGTAAAGTGGACAAATCTGTCAGCCATTTTGGATTTTAGCAATGGCTGTCATACTTTTGGTACACAACTTTGAAGAATGACCCATACCTGTCATCAAAGATGATGCCTAAATTACAAACTCAATCAGAAAAGTAAACACAAGTCTGAGCAATTTGTAGAGAAGTAGGAAGATGTGCAGACTGTGAAGCACCTAATGTGAGCTTATTGGCTAACCAGTGTCTAGTCTTTCACTTCACTAACACAAGATTGCACAGCAATCAGCAGAGAACCAATTACTAGAATGATAAGCAGACCTGTACACAATTCAGTGTCATCTGCAAACATGTAATGCCAGAAGATGTGTGTACAGAATGAATAGAGCAGGAACAAGAGTAGACCCATATGGTAAGAAGGGATCACAATAATATTCAGGGACAGGGATTGTTTATAATTATACTATTTCTGTCATGTATGATTCAAAGAACAGAAGTGCTACTTAAAAATAAAAAAATAAAGCATGCCTTAGACAATGAAACAAGATATCATGATTTACGGTGTTGAAGGCAGCACTTCAATCAAGAAGCATTAAGACAGAGATCTGATCAGAGCTGCTAGCACTGCACTGAGACAGTGCACTAGCACTGATGCTAGTGCCATCCCCATACTACAATGAGGTTGGCAGACCAAGTGAAAAATATACCAGAGCTTGTTGTGTTCAAGGTGGGAGAGTACAATACAATATAACTTTATTGCCAAGTGTCAATACAATGATTGCATGAGGAATGTTTTGTGGTGCCAAGTACACTCATCACACTGACATTCGCTCCAATCATAAAACATTTAATTACAACAACAGCAGTAGTTCCAACAGTACATTTTATGCAGTATTTTTTCAATTAAATTTAAAGGGCAAAACCGACCCAGCCCACAGGTCTTAAGTTTTTCAAGATGTTGGGATCAAAAGATACTTTCTTCTGCAAGGGTTTTACAAACGCCTTTTTTCAGAGACTGTCATAGTACCAGCTGAAACTAGTGAAAGTGACAAATCCACAACATTTGTCAAGGCAAAAGAACATCAGCAATGCTGCCAAAAAGGTGAGTTGTTGAAATCAGGTCAGTGGTGACTGAATTGGATCTGTGGTGTTTGACTCATATTACTGAGCATGATAGTGGAATGACTGTCATACTGATTGAAAAACATGTTTTACAACTACAAGTATGTGCAGAACAAAGCTTCAGACAATGGGAAAAGTTGATCCAGGAGCAAACATGATAATAAATCCTTTTGTTGTTTTTGTTTGAGTGAGTGATCATAATATCATTAAACAGACATTTCAGTAATATTGCTAGTATTAGTCATTGGTATACAATCCGCTTCTCTCTTTTTTTTTCCCTCTTTTTTATTCTTCTTTTTTCTCCCCCCCCCCCCCCTTTTTTTTTGGGGGGGGGGGGGGGGGGGGGGAGATAATGTTCTGTCAGCTTAGAGTTAATTAAATAGACCTGTTACCCATTGGTACACAGTCTATGTTTCTTTCATGGTCAAAGCTGAGGAAACAAATGACACTTGAAAACTATGGTACTCATTTCAAATTTTCCATCTCCACGCAAAACCTTGGTTATGTATACAGAGATGTATAATGTAAAGAATGCAGGTCTTGCATTGACACAGATGAATGATATGCTGTTTCAACTAACTGACAACAAGCAAAAAATACATTTTCCCCAGATTCAAATTCAATCAAAAATTAAACAGAAAGAAGTTCTCACAAACCAGTATTACTATTACTGTTAATCATATTAGTAATCAATGTATTAGTACACACCCTATGTTACATAAATTCAACACTACATCTAGTACAAGTTTTTATATAAATATATATATTTAAACAAGTAAGGCACAGCTTGGCAAGCTGCACATAATGATCTATGCCCAGTCTGCATGTAACAGCTGGCAGACAAGCCACAAACACAGCACAGGCCTGTTCTATCTTGCATTCATCCTGGTGTGTGTTCACTCTAGTCTAGAGGGGAAAAAAGACTCACAAAAACTGAAAGGCGTCTGGGGATGTCTAATGTCACCCTCCTAGTCCTATCTTGAATCTCATGACTGTCATTTATTCCCCTTTCCTATTTCTCTCTTGTTTCTCTACAGTATAGTCTTGCTGCTGTTTCTGTCTTGTTATTTTTCTAATTCAGTGAAGCTCTTAGAGGAAGTGGGAAGGATACAGCACCTAATCCCCATAGGATCTCACACTAGGATATCAACCTAACAGAAGAAGAGGACAATGCTGAGCTGTACACTATCTACCAAAAAAACTTTGACAAAAGCTATATTTCCAAAGACTGGACAGACAGCTTTTTGAAACCTATTCCAACAAGGAAAGACCACCACAAGCTGAGTGGATACCACATCTTCACAATGCAGAATATTGTCAGGGAGCTTACTGAATGCACCATTGCCAGGAAACTTGCCAGAGACATAGAAATGCAAACAGCAACACTGTTTCACATGTATTTTGGCACAACACTGTTTTATTCAATTATTGATTTCACTACTGTTTTTCACTTTCTTGTGGGTTTGTTTCAGTCTTGATCAGGGTGAAACAGACTGAGAGCTGAGTAAAAGTAAAAGCTGCAGCAAGCTGCAACAGTTCACTCTTTTTTCCTTTTTTTCCAAAAGCAGCAACAAAGTTGAAGTTCAGTACTTGTACTGTGCTGCCCAAACTTCCTTTGACAGAACTGAATCAAGACCAGTAGATCTAGTTAGATCTAGACTGAGGTACCCAGACAAAACCACCTGCACTGGAATGGATGGGCCTTATACCCTGTGTAGGGGACATCAGCAGGTCATCTGGACTTGGAGGGCACATGTATGGGGAGTTCTGGGGCCAGTCATAATTATCACTGCTTTGCACATTATACAATGCATGGCCACAAAAGTGATTGACCCACACACATGTTTACTACCTAATTGCTAGTGCCTAGTATATGAATTATGATGTATGCAGTTTGTAAAATACAAACAAAAAACTAGCACAATCCCTGTCAGTGTACAGGTCATTTGGTCAGAGGTCTTTTCCTTTTGCTGCACCATCTGTCTGGAACAGTCTCCCGTGCAAAGTTAAGACTCAGGTCATCAAATACAGATCTTTCAAATCATCTCTGAAATCTTGCATCTTCAAGCTACCCTTCTGACGGTGTGTGTGTGCGTGTGTGTGTGTGTGTGTGTGTGTGTGTGTATGCACATGAGCACACACTGGTTTGCTTTGACTATGTTTTCTTTGTTCTCTGCGTTGTAATGGGCTAAGTGCTCCAATCTGGAGAAATGACACATAAAAGAATATTTTAAGTGACATGATCTATGTCAGCGACTTCCGCTTGGTTGCTTTAATTAATCTGCGTTCACCTGATGTACTGAAACTGAAAGAACGAAAGTAGACACCATACCCATGCACCAAGCTGCCTTTGCCCAGGGGTGCTTTGAAGTTACTGAGGTACAGTTGTGGTAACATTTATTTATTTTTTAAGCCAAAATCGGCAATTCTGGATTTTTCGCCGCTGTCCAAGGATACTGCGAGTGCTACTATCAAAAATGACAAAATGCTGGTTGTTACTGTGGGGTAAACATGGGTTTGCAATCTGAAAATGCCAGAATAGGAGTTTAGATCTCCGTCACTGTGTTAGTCAGTATTGCGAAGACCCCACAACAGCAAACTTGTAGCGAAAACCCGAGCAATCTGCTACTCTTGACGTTCAACCGACTATTGCTACTTCTAATAATGGCAGTTCAAGGTAAAAGCTGAAGCAGCTGACAGCGACAGCACAAGCGAGCTTCATGATAAAAACCTGAACGAGTGTGCATTAGTCATATATATATCTATATATATCTATATAAACAAAATCAACCCACAATTTTATAAAATACACAGAGAGCATTGCTGACCGACAAGTACATTCAATGAGACCTTACCATGAACAGCAGCATTTAGTAACAGGCGAGTCCAGCTGGGCTTTTTGCTGTTTTTTTCCATCAACAGACGACGACTCCAGCGGAAGCTGTCTGCCAACAATACAAAATGGCGATGATATCATATCACGTGATACGTGATATTCAAAACATTTACAACATCCTCGCCATTGTTCATAATGTTAGTTTCTTAGTATGTCACACTACCTTGGTTAAATAAATGACGTAACTGTGTAAAAATTAGTCGTTTTCTAAGTTGCCGATTATGCAAATGAAGTATATCTCTATTTACCACAAACTCGGTGTTTCTTTAGCGCTCCCAATCAAAATAATTCCTTTCTAGTAATCATATGCCGTGCACAAACAAATCTCAAGGTTCAGTAAACATCTGAATGATTACGCCGTAATAAACGCGAAATATGCGTATACATGTCTAGCCCTTGGAGAACCAATCGACGTACCCATCATGCGGCCTCACTGCACTGACTGCCGTCATCGACTAACAGCCGGCCCGGCCGCACAGACACCAGAAGACCCACTCGGTGAGTTTCTTCCGGCGTAGTCTTCTTCTTTGTGTTAGGCAGCCACCTTCCAATGACCAGAAAACTGCTCGGAGATTTTGCTGCACTTTGGGGAGGTGGGGGGGGGGGGGGGGGGGGTCTGCAGAGTCCTATAAAGTCAATGGTATAATAAAAAGAAAGGGAGAAAAAAGAAAAGAAAAGAAAAAAGGAACACTGAAATAAACTGAGTTAGACAGGATAGTGGGTGCTGTGTATAATTAACTACTTTTTTTGGGGGGGGGGTATCCGGCTAGACCAATCCGGCTACCGTAGCGGTCCCCGGGGACGAACCGCCCCGACCGACACAGCTCCAGCCTTCACTTCAGTACCCACTTTTCGTAGTTAATACCGCTTGTCGTTGTAATCAGTGTCAGTTACTGCGGCGGAGAGACCCCGTAGGGGACAGACCCTGGTCAGTCGCAGGAGGGGGGGGGGGGGGGTGCTGTGGTCACTTCTTGGGGAAGACTGTTCTACTCTGGGTGATGATGATGATGAAGTGATGCTTAATGTCCTCAGATGTCAGTTGACATAGCAGTAGGGACAACTGTTGTGACTGACCAGAAAACGGGCTCGTTAGCACGGACAGCTCAGGACGGCCACCTCGACTCTCACACAGCTCCTGAACTATGATAGACCCCCACTCTGGGAAGTTGTTGATCGTTTTTATATAGCGCTATTCTCCGCTCTCGAGCAGACTCACTGGGGTGAATAGCTTTTTATAGCGCATTTTTCACTGTCCACCAAAGTGAATACTTACAGCACTGGCATGGCTGGTGCCACATGAAACTGCTTTCTGTGTACACCATACAACCATGCACCATGTCACTTCATGCAAAGACACATCGTCAGTACGTAAGGTGCATGCGTATTTATCTGCAACCTGCCACCCGCACTTTTCAAGTGGCGGAATGACCGGGGTCTTTTACGTGTTACTGCGGTAACACGGGGGTGGAACGGACTACCGAAATAAGAGCACAGAAAGTTGACCATGGAGAAGAAAATCCTCCCGCCGCTCCTGCAGGGATTCAAACCCACGACCTTTTGATCACAAGTCCGGTGCTCTAACCACTGAGCTATCCCTGCTCCCCTGATGGTCCTAAGTAAGTAAGTAAACATGGTGCTTAACTTCCACAGAAACCCGGCGTAAGGCTTATCAAGGTACGGGGAGGAAGGGGGTCCGGTTGAGGTGGAGGGGAGTGGGAGATTATATGCCTATCGCTACACTGTCACCACCAGAATGACTCCAGCATTAAGATGGGCAGTGATGAGAGCCATTTTAATGTTTCGTTAATTGTGAGGGACAAAGTCACAAGACAGTGTCCACAGACCACAATTTTTGAAGAAAAAGGAGAGCCGAAGCGGGTTCGAACCGAGGTCCCTCTGCCTACCAGCCTAACGCCTTCTTCCTTCATTCCTTCCTTCAGGTGATGCTTAATGTCCTCGGATGTCGGTAGGCATGTTAAGGACAAGCTGAGACCAATGCCGAAGCATGGTTCAATATAGCTTTACGTCCATGGCCCGGAAGCCAGAAGGCTCGTTCGGACGGACAGCTGCCCAGCACGGCCACCTCGACTCTCACACATCTCCTGAACTATGACTCTGAAGAAGTAAGTAAGTAAGTAAACATGGTGCTTAACGTCCACAGAAACCATAAGGCTTATTAGGTACGGGATTGAGACTCTGAAGAGAAACCATGGACCTATATACTGATAGGTCCATGGCCTTACCGCTAGGCCAAACCGGCTCACAAAGGGTCCTAGGAGAGTCATCTGTCTATATGTTGTCCGATGGGATGGCGGAATGTCGTAGGTGAGGTTGTGTGTGTGCCGGGTGGTTCTCCTGGGGTGTCGGATTTTGCCGAAGGGCAGTATCTTGACCGGCCAATGTGTATGAGGCCGTGGTGGTACCTGTAGAAGCCGGGTGGTGATCGAGGCGTGCTTGCTTTCGCCGCTTTTTTAGAGTTGGCCAATGCAGTTGTCGCATGGTGTCCACGCACGGACATCTTCTGTAGTTTTGTTTTACCCACCTTACTGCCCTGCCGCCTCTTAACTTTTTCCAGTGCCTTGATGTTGTTGGCAGTGAATCAGTGGATCCCAGACAGGCCGGCTGGCCGCTACCGATACTCAAGCACGGGCGGTGGGCACGAATGCTTTGTATGCTGTTTTTTTTAGTCTGTCGTTTGTAGTTTTGATGTTTCGTCCGAGGAAGCCCAAGGTCTTGTTGGCTTTATTGCAGATATCAGTGATTTGGGCATCCCAACGGAGGTCAGCGGTGATCTTGACTCTAAGGTATTTTGCCTCCGTTTCTGTACCCAGAGTGTGGCCGTGGAGGTGGTATTGTGATGGGAGAACCGTCCGGCGTCTGGTGATGTTCACTGCAGTGCCGCAATTTTGTAGATGGAAGGATATCTTCCAGTCTCGCAACCCCTCGCTTCCCTCGTTCTTCCAGTCTCTCTCCACCCCACCCGAATAATCACGGCCAGAGCACCAGTCAGCCAATGGAGATGTCAGCAGCAAAAAAAGAAAGAAAAACAAATCAGGTAAAGCATCCAATGCCTTTGAGGTTAGAGTAATTCAGAGTGGGCAAAAGTCAAGTGGCCGAACAGCCTTCAACTGAGAAGTGACCACAGCATCGTGACACTCATGGCTGCTTTGAGACCAGGGTTTTCAAATAATGATCAAAATCTCAGTCCAACATGTGTTAATAAAAAGTGGTGGGGTTCGGAATCACTGGCGGTCCCTGAGGACCGCTACGCGGGCCAAAAGTCGTGAATACACTGTACTGTATGTCAGTCAGTCACTTTCCCCTTGTCTAAATTTCTACTTTTTCACACCACTGTACTCGGTATGTAGGGCAGTCGTTGCACAAACGGGCATCGTAATCCCCAAGCAGTTCAGTCCTGCTAGTGCCGCCGCCGGCCAACAGAGTCGGTATCAGTCAGCCGCGACACCAAGTGGCGAGCCCGGCGGACCGTCAGTGCTGAAAAGACGAGGCCACTGTGCGACACGATGAGTACGGGCAGACTGCAGGGTTAGGACGGTCAGGATTTTTCTGCTTCTTCAGTTTACAGTCGTAAATAGGCTCTTCGGTCATTTTTATTAGCTCATTCTGTCATTTATTGGCCCACTGGTACATCCCCTTATGTCCTCAGTGTGAACCGTACGTTATACTTCATCACTAGTAAAATCAATTGGTTGCCTACAGAACTAGATCCTTCCAGGCTTCTTCCGTAGTAAGGTGGCCTCCTCAGTCATGATAGTTAAGGGCTAAGTTACGTCACTGTCAGTTGGGGGTTGCGCAGCAGCAAGGAAGGAGAAAAAACAAACCCGGCAACCGAAAACAAAGCCAAGTTGTCAAAAGTGCTTTTGTAAAGACAAGAACGAATCTTTACATAAAGAACACAACTCAGAAATATATATATATATATATATATATATAGAGAGAGAGAGAGAGAGAGAGAGAGAGAGAGAGAGAGAGAGAGAGAGAGAGAGAGAGAGATTATTATTAATTAATTACGCATATATTTACTACAGTTTGACAGTGATTACATTACAATACACAACATGGCCACAATCACTCAGGCGTTTGCACTATCACTAAATCATTCATGCAAGACCGATATAAATATTATAATGGCTTCAAGCCCACTTCACAATGCAAACCCAACTCGTCGTCCGATACCTTCAGTAGAAATACCGCACTGCCTACGTGTCTCTTATAACTCTGGAGTCACTTCATTACGGAAACACCAACATTGTAATCTTCCGATTACAACATGACGACGACGAAGACAGAAAAATCCCAGGACGCAGACACAGGCACAGTGATAACACGAGTTACCCCAAACCGAGCCGATGACGACACACGCTCGCTCGCTCTCTAGGCCGTCTCGTCGGGTGCTAGACAGCGCGCTCCCTTCGGGCGCCATTCAGTCGGTACAGCCACCAGATCTGTCTTCCACAGGAGTCGGCCCCATCCCTTCCGGATTCGAGGTCGCCAGATCCTCAGCTCCACAAGCTGTGATAAACACAATATTTAGTTTTAGTTTCTCCCCCCCCCCCCCCCCCCCCAATAATCATTTCTCCACTTCATTCGTCTACTCTCGCATGCTCTCCATCTTATGTCCTTAACTTACACATTATAATCTTTGTACACTTCTTGCCGTTTCTTCCAAACATAATTCACTAAATAACTTCGATTCATCTGAACCAAACAAATTTACAACATCTATCATAACTTAAAATATCATGTTTTGTCTTTACGCCATACTTACTTCCCGTTAAACTATATTCAATAAACAATAAATATCTTCTGACGATATGTCCGAAGCTTCCAATCTTAACAGCTCAAGAGCCCGACAGTCCGCCTACGTCTTCCTTCGTACGCTGCTAGCGGATACTGTCCCGTTCTACGGCCGATCAACTTGATGTCCAGCCGGTTAAAACAAAAAACCGAGATATTTTAACTCGGTTTTTGAAGGAGATAACTATCATGATTGCCAACTCTCAAGTGGTTATTTTGTGACACGCGAAGAGGTGCAATCTTTTTCTCAAAGAAAGAACATAAACGGCCAGGAAGTTCACATTCAGGAGTGTCATTGGGAAAAACATAACTTTTGCTGTTTCCGAGTGACTCGTTAGTCAGTCCATACAGCTGCTCGCGTCGGTCTGGAAACTGATAGGATCGATCCGTCTCAGGTTTTGAAATGTCACCTGTTGCTTTGCACGTCACTGAAGACCTTCTCAGAGAAAGCTTACAGAAGACAGTCCTGTGATCAGACAGTGCAAAACAAACACATACACTTACATAAAAATAGGTTTCTGAGTGATTGCCATTTCAATGACTGGTCATTTAAGACCTACTTTATACATCCATAGAACTCTGCCCAGTCCTTCCGACTACTTGTGTGAGGGTGACATTTTTTCTTCTTTCCCCCTCTCCCTTACTGTTCTTTATAAGATAAGCTTTGACTGCTTCTGTTTTCTTTTCCAGTACTAGTTATATGAACTGATCAGATGTTCTACTGCCTTAGTTGCTGGTTGTATGCTCATAATGTGTAACTCAATGATGTATGCATGTGTGCATCTGGCGCTATGAGCACGCTATGGAAATTATCATGTATAACGTTTCACTCACTTATTCATGCCTATATGTATATAAATGATACCTATAACTTTATATTTACTCATTCGTAGCTTAGCAAGAACTAGTTGTTAGTCAGGTTTTTGACTAAACCTAAACTACAATCCTTGTAAAATAAAGGTTTCGAGTTCGAGTTCTCTCTCTTCTCTCTCTCTCTCTCTCTCTCTCTCTCTCTCTCTCTCTCTCTCTCTCTCTCTGTGCCCCTCCCTCTCTCTCACTCTCACACTAACACTGACATTCTCTCTCTCTCTCTCTCTCTCTCTCTCTCTCTCTCTCTCTCTCTCTCTCTCTCTCTCTCTCCCCCCCCCGTCATCCTCCACTCTCAACTCTATCTCCCCCCCCCCCAAACTCTCTCTCTCTCTCTCTAAGCGATCGTGAGACAACTAAACTGACACTCAGAAAGCATCAATGCCCACATTTTACATGGGGGGCTGAAGACTGCAGTAATCCTACTGGCAGAAAGCGATCATGAACAAGTGAGTTTTGAGTCTGGATATAAACAGCGGAAGGGTAGAAGAATTTCTCAGATCGGATGGCAGATAGTTCCAGACAGAAGGTCCAAGAAAGCTAAGGAACGCTCCCCGAACGTTTTAGTATTGCGCTTTGGGACTTTGAGGAGCTTCTCACATGATGAACGAAGGTTTCGTGTTGGTTCTTATGCATTTAGGGTCTGGGAAAGATAACCTGGTAGAGTGCTGTCGAAAACGCGGTAGAGTGAAGTGGCTATCTTGCACTGTGGTCGGCATTTAATCGGAAGCCAATGCAGTTCTTGCAGGAGTGGTGTTCCCTGATCGTATTTGGACTTTCTAAGAACGAGTTTACGCATCTTCTCTTCTGTGACAGGCCTGAAAAGGCAGAGTTTAGGACTATCATGTCATGTTGTCATGTTCTAGATTATTATTTTTAGAGAAAAACATGTAGAATCTGTCCGGGAGTGCAGAACGTGGTATGTCAGACGGGAGTGGAGTGGTCTTGCTTGCCGAGAAGCCCACTGGACACTGAAAAGAGCTGCTTGGTGTTTGAACAGTTCTCAATCCTGACACAGAAGCGAAGTTTCCTCGCTGCCCTCACCCAAGTCTTCACGACGCCTCGTTGCTTGGTGTAAATCTCTGTGTGCACGGTCAGGCGTGTAGCACGGCCTCCACTGGTCTTTTGCTCGTCTCGGCTGGCGCTTAGCGGCCTTGATACCGTCTGTCATCCAGGGGGCTGACGAGCGGCCACTGAAGCGTCTGGCGGTCAGTGGAGCGTGGCGGTCCAGCACCTGACGAAGGCCGGTGTCGTAAAGGTCGAGAAGCCCCTGGTCGGCACACTGGTCGCCTGCTGTCTCCGCGAAGCTCTTGACGTCAGCGGAGTTCATGGCTCTCAGGTTGTGCGATATAACCAGCCGTTTCCGTGCGGTGGGCCGTCCGACATTTACGCTACACTGTGGTCAGACAAAGCAATATGTTCTACACAGCATGGGAATTGATTTCAAAGAAAAACTAAATCTAGGGGGTCCGGGGGCATGCCCCTCTCCCCCCCCCCCCCCCCTTCACCCTGGAAAATGGCCCGCTCAAAAGATCAAAATCTAAGCGATCTGAGGCTATCCTGAGGTCATTTCTTTTCTTAGAAAGTTCAAATACGATCATGTGACACCACTCCTGCAAGAACTGCATTGGCTTCCGACTAAATTCCGACCACAGTACAAGATAGTCACTTTTGTCTACCGCTAGAGTGAGAGAGAGTGCATGGAGCGGGAGAGATGGTGGGTGGGGAGAGAGAGAGTATGTGTGCATGTGAGACAAAGAGAGGGGCAGAGAGAGAGTGGGGGGGGGGGGGGGGGGGGGGGGAGGTGCGTGTTTGTGTGTCAGTGTGTGGGTGTGTACGTTTTAGCGTAGTAATAGTACTAATTACTTAGTACACTGCTTTATAATGTACCGGTTTTAAGTTATCGTAACCCTCTATGTTTTATAACAGTTATTTTATGCGCCATTTTACAAGTACTTGTTTTATATTAGTGTAATTTATTAAGTATGTATTATGAGATTGCTTGTATATGATATGTCAGTAAATGTAAATGGTGTATATTATGTACATGTATATGATATGTCAGTAAATGTAAATGGTATATATTATGTACATGTATATGATATGTCAGTAAATGTAAATGGTATATATTATGTACATGTATATGATATGTCAGTAAATGTAAATGGTATATATTATGTACATGTATATGATATGTCAGTAAATGTAAGTGGTATATATTATGTACATGTATATGATATGTCAGTAAATGTCAATGGTATATATTATGTACATGTATATGATATGTCAGTAAATGTAATGGTATATATTATGTACATGTATATGATATGTCAGTAAATGTAAATGGTATATATTATGTACATGTATATGATATGTCAGTAAATGTAAATGGTATATATTATGTACATGTTTGTGAACAAGCGCGTTGAGCTCGCTCAGCGGGAAATAGCGCTATAGAAAATGTATGTATTATTATTATTATTTTTATGGAAATAAATTCAGCTTTTTCGTCCGCACCGCCACCGACTGGAACCACCTCAGTGACGACCAGGTGAGGGCCCCCACACCTCCAGACTCCAAACGACTGATCGCCGGCCCAAGCACCGTCTAACTCCCGTCCGCACTCCTCTCTCGCCGCATCTAAACCGAAGGTCCTGCGACGTGTGAAATCGAAATCTCTAACTGCAACATCACGAAACCGGGCGCCGATGAGTTCCAGGCTTCATTTCCTCACAAATTTTCACTTCCAACTCAACTGGTATTCTTCCTCCGTAAAGTGTCCTCTTTCATCATATCGTGAAGAGTATGCCACCGGTTGGATTTGCGCAGCAGTTAAAAAATATTAGTATTATTATTTAGATTAAACTGCCTCCGGCCGACTCGACCGATTGGTCTACCGTTTACTGATACCCTCTCCCACTTATCGGCACAGCCGCAGTCGTTGAACATCTCACCACGGTTTACAACTCCAGCCACCGTCATGGTGAATCTTTCACTTTGAAAACTTTGGGAACATTCGGGTTTTTTTCTTAGACGAAACATGGCGCAAAAGTGCGGGTAGGAATGACTGCGTTCAAGCCTAATACCTGCCCGCGAGACTTACAGACAGCGACTGTGTTCACAATTAAGCGACTAAGACGGGCAATAGCCGCGTGTGTACATGCACGCTCTGTATGTTTCGCGGGCGGCACTAAAACTACGATCGGTGCTTCCTTTTTTCTTTTCTTTTTTTGTACCCCCGATTTCTTTTGCCCGAGGACAATTTATTTATCTCCGCAGAGTTAGTTTTACTGCCACGGAAATTTGCGTTTTCGCGGACAATTCCTATGCCTGTACGGTCTAGAGAGAAAGACAGCTACTGAGCTAGTGGCGTCCCAGCGCACTGTGACCCAGTCCAAGATATGACCTCGCTTATGCGTCGGCATGTCTACGAGCTGAACATGATCTAGTGGTAAAAATTATTTGTCAGATGGAACAGCAGCAGGGATCAGCCCACTTGTTACCTCTATTTCTTCATTCTTATTTAAACTCGCATGAACACTTCGCGCACTGTCGATTGTAACACAGGGTGGAAGGCAGTCAGTGGCGACCCATCAAGAGCTGTGTGGGGGGTAGAGACAGGGTCTAGGAACTGAGACTGTCATGGATGGTAGAGACGATCTACTCACAAAGAAGTCATATCTAATGCACTCACAAAGAAGTGCGAATGGAACAGAAGAGGGTAGATGGGATTAGGTCTTTGACTTGCCTAAGAGTGTGTTAGTGAAGTGCGGATGGAACAGAAAGGGGGTATATGGGATTAGGTCTTTGACTTCTTGTCCTGGGCCTAGGAGTGTGTTAGTGAAGTGAGGATTATGTAACAGTTTTCCTTCTCAGCTATCCCCTGTAAGGAGATTCCAAACTCCTCGACGAGTCTCTTCTCCTGGTGTGGCATGTAGAAGGAGCCAACAGTTACTTGTATCCATGTATGTTGATCTTGGCCGGCTATACAATTTCAGCCTCTCCTGTATAATAATAATAATAATGTACATTTATCATGCGCTAATCAACGCCCTGAGCGCTCACATGATACATATTAACCTAGATATGATATTCTATACACATCTAGAGCATAGTCCTACCAAAACAATTTACATAAAGTATTATAAAAAAAAAAAAAAACGCACAAAACACACACACACACACACACACCACACACACACACACACACACACACACACACACACACACACACACACACACACACACACACTGACACACACACACACAGTGACTGTAGCAGAAACTGGGTACTGATATTAGTTAGGATGGAAATACTGTGAGAAGAGGAAGGTTTTCAGTTTGGCCTTAAAAGATGACAGGGTTGAGCAGTGTCTAAGGTCTTGAGGGAGTGAATTCCAAATGTGGGGTCCAAAGCAAGAAAAGGCGCGAAAGCCATGAGTCTTGCGTTTGTATTGCTGGATTTCCAGCATGCGGGTGTCAGAAGAAGAGCGTAGTGTACGAGACGGAGTGTAGACATGCAGCAGTTCAGAGAAGTAAGCAGGACCAGAACCACTTATAGCACTGAAACACATACAAGCGACTTTATACTTAATACGCTCTGAAATGGGAAGCCAGTGCACTTTTTCCAGGAGAGGTGTTGAGTGGTGGTGACGGGGTGCCACTGAAGAGAACAAGTCTTGCAGCAAAGTTCTGAATTTTCTGGAGAGGTTGGATGACAGAATTAGGTGTACCCATGAGGAGCCAGTTGCAGTAGTCAAGCCGTGAGAGATATAGGAAGTAACAAGAGTCTTGGTTGTGTCTTCAGTGAGAAACCTGCGGATTGAACTAATGCGTTTAAGCTCGAAATAAGCAGTTTGGCAGATTTTTATGACGTGCTTCTTCATGGACAGTTTTGAGTCAAAAATGAATCCAAGGTTCCTGGCAGAATCAGAGAAGGGGATGTTGTGAGAGCCAAGAGTAATCGAATCAGGGAGGGAAACTGTAGAAGGTTTCAAGGAAGACGAAAAGGGAAAGAGAAGAGCTTCTGTTTTGTCGTCGTTCAGTTTGAGCTGATTTTTCGTCATCCATGTTTTTATGTCGTCTGTGCATGCATTGAGTTCTTTGGTGAGGTTGGTCACTTCACTGAGAGGCGGAGCGGATTTCTGGAGCTGTGTGTCATCTGCGAAAAGCTGAAGGTTTACAGAGTGGTTAGCTATGATATTGGAGAGAGGCGTAGTGTACAGGACGGCGAAGAGAATGGGCCCCAGTACTGAGCACTGAGGCACACCGCCGTAGGCATGAGCTGTGATGGTGACGAAGACGAGTTATTGACTGAAGTGGACTGATATCTGTCTGAGAGGTAGGAGTGAAACGGCATTGGAGTGCAGTAGACTGAATGCCAAAAACAGAGTTCAGGCGGGGGAGGAGAATTTGGTGGTCAATAGTGTCAAAAGCGGCAGAAAGATCAAACAAAAGAAGAACGGAAATGTTGTCGTTGTCCAGAGCAGAGAAAATATCGTTTACAATACGTAACAAAACGGTCTCCGTACCGTGTGTCCTGTTCGGAGATAGGCTGACTGAAAGGGATTGCTGAGGTTGTTTTCTTGGAGATGGAAGAGAAGTTTGTGGAGAACGACTTTTTCAAGGATTTTGGACAGAAATGGAAGGTTAGAAATGGGACGGTAGTTTCTCAAAAGATTTTTGTCGAGTGATGGCTTTTTCAACAGAGGTTTGACGACGGCTGTCTTCAGATCACGTGGTACAATGCCAGTGGTAAGAGATGTGTTGATGATGTTCGAGTCGTGATGGTCGGCAAGAGGGTGTCAAGGTTTTCATAAAGAAGCGTGGTGGGAATGGGATCAAGTTCACAAGACTTGGCAGATGCACTGTTGATTATCGCAACCTCTCCAGATAGTTCTCTTGGCACCTCGCCACCACTGACTGACCACCCGGCAAAACCTCTCCTGGAAAAACTGCACTGGCCTTCCCATTTCCGGCAGAACGTATTAAGTATAAAGTCGCTTGTATTTAATTGTTTCAATGCTTTGATGGTTCTGGTCCTGCTTACCCCTCTGAACTGCTACTGATAAATGTACATCATTAGTGTTATCATTATTAAAGCGTGACTGATGAGCTCACCGGCCTTGTCGGACTGAACTGAATGGCACTGGCCGCTCCGGCGGAATACAGAGTGCTCGGCCACAGCCTCATGGCCGCAAATCATTCTGTAATGCCGGAGTACACAAAAGTAATGCCGAAATATCAGAAAAATCAATAACTTGCACCCCCCCCCCCCCCCCCCCCGAAAAAACAAGTGAGAAAAAACTAAACAACACACACACACACTGACACACACACACTCACTGACACTGACGCACTCACACACACACACACACACACACACCCAGAAATACTGAATAAATAAAACAGGCCGTGAGTATAGCCAACCGTAGATACACAGTAGTGTCGGCCAGGGTACAGTTAGGTGTTTTTTGGGGCATGTTTGTATAAAAAGATGGCATGCTCTCGCGCGCCTCCGTTTGGACCATGAAAGTTGGGTGCTCGTGTGATTCCTCTTCAGTGACAAAGGTTTATTTGTCGCTTCATGGTTATATCCTGGTTGAACTGGTTTTAGTAATCTGCTGTAGAGTTGGTGTTAATTCGTGTGCATTAAACGACTTGTGGGAAACTGCGTGGAACTGACTTTTTGTCCGCAGTTTTGTAAGTCGCCTTTTTGTTGTTGGTCCGACATGAATCATGGTGGCAGGAACACGCGCCTTAACTGGTGTGTTTCTGGTAAAGCATGAGTTTATGCGATTCCAGATTGAGCTGCTCAAAATAAATTGACCTGGCTTGTTTTTGCCATATATATTATGTTTCCAGTGTTTATGTAAAAGGTTTTCGAATGAGTTTAGATAGTGTTCTTGCAAATACTGTAAGTGTAATAGTAATACGATGTTGGATGGCAAGCAGTTCCAATTGTTTATAACTGTTAGTAAAAAAAAAAAGGTGCATACTGATTAGTAAGAACTGTCATTTTATGTAGTTTGAAAGGGTGTCCTCTACTCTCTAGTTCCAGCAGATGCATACAGCTTAAACAAGGAACAAACAGTCTCGTGATCATAATAAACATACATGTGTAATTTTAAAATTTTCAATCATATCCCCTCATGCTCTTCTCTCTTGGTACTTTTAGTGCCGTTAGTCTGTTGATACTCCAGGTTGTTCATGCTATTGCTAGTAATACATTTGGTAAAGTGTGTTTGCACATTTTCAATATGAGTTGTATTTTTTATTAAACAAGGTGCCCACACAGCATTAACATGTATTCTAAAATAGGTCTAACTAATGATTTCAAAAATGGTGCCATAGCCTCTTTATATTGAATGTAATGTGTGATCATGCCTGCTGTTTTATTAGCTTTTTTGACAGTCTCATTTATATGCTGTTCAAATTTTAAGTCCTTAAATTTAATATTTTATCAATGAAAACTCCCAGCTCTTTTTCTACCTCAATACACATATATATGACATAAGCTCCCTGCCATCCGTAAAATATTTGAACTCTGGATTATTTTTCCCAACGTGTAAATTGTAAGATTTGATAGTTATCTGTTAATTGTGTTATTATTAAATCTGATCTGCCAGTCCTTACTCAGTCCACTGCACTAGCTGATCAATGCTGTTTTGCTTCTCAGACTGCACAGCAGTGTACACATTAGTATCATCAGCAAAAATCTGGACAAAGCATTTTAGAATATCTGGCATATCATTTATAAAATATATAAATAATGTGGGACCCAGGACACTCTTGGGGAACACCACTCGTCACAGTTACCTCTTCCAAGCACCCTCCACTGATGGTAACAATAATAACATACTGATGCTGAGTCCTATCTGACAAAATCTTTAATCCAGTCAAGGAGTTTACCATGTGTTTACCATGTGTACCAATCTACCATAGCCTGTCAGCTTTGTAAGCAGCCTTTTATGAGTGACCTTATCCAATGCTTTTTACATATTTATATATTATATCCAGATAAATAACATCCACTAGCCCTTTTTCATCTAACAAGTATGAACTATGAAGTAACATCTCCATCCAATTGTTGATAGTACTTGAGTAGTCAGAAGCTGACTAATGGAGTAATGCAATATCTCCCAGATGTAAAACCATACTGTTGGTCAGCAGGCAGTTTGTTATCAGAAAGAGTGGAGTGGAATTGTCTGTGCACACAGTGGGGACTTCTTCGTTCTTGCTCGTTCATTCCACAAAAGAGCTGCTTTTTTCCCTCTTGTACTTGTAGAGCTTCATAGAGCTGTTTCAAGATAAATGGGGACACTGACACTGGTGTGCATCCAACTTGCAGCTTTTGCCTGCATTAGTCTTTCTTTTGGCAATTAATATTGTGATAAAAATAAAGTTGACCTTGTTCTGAAGTAAGTTGTTCATAGAGATAAACATAATTTATATTGTGTTTTATTGAGACTATCGCCCTGATATAACTGCACTGGTTGATTGGGTGTAAAACACCAGTTTACTTACTTACTTTATTGTGAATCCAAGAACAAAATTACCCAAATTTATTTTGAATGAGGCTGATCAAATCCCATTATAATAAAATAATGTACATTTATCATGCGCTCATCAGCACCCTGAGCGCTCACATGAGAACCTAAATATGATATTCTATACACATGTAGAGCATAGTCCTACCAAAACAATTTACATAAACTGATATTATAATGATAAAGTATACAAAAAAAAAAAAAACGCACTACAAGCACACACACACACACACACACACACACACACACACACACACACACACACACACAATATGACTGTAGCAGAAACTGGGTACTGATATTAGTTAGGAATAGGATGGAAATACTGGGAGAAGAGGAAGGTTTTCAGCAGTGTCTGAGATCTTGTCGGAGTGAATTCCAAATGTGGGGTCCAAAGCAAGAGAAAGCCATGAGTCCTGTGTTTGTATTGTTGGATTTCCAGCATGCAGGTGTCAGAAGAAGAGTGTAGTGTACGAGACGGAGTGTAGACTAGACATGCAGCAGTTCAGAGAGGTAAGCAGGACCAGAACCTCTTATAGCACTGAAACACATACAAATGACTTTATACTTAATACGTTCTGAAATGGTAAGCCAGTGTAGTTTTTCCTGCAGAGGTGTTGAGTGGTGGTGACGTGGTGCCAAGAGAACAAGTCTTGCAGCAAAGTTCTGAATTTTCTGGAGTGGTTGGATGACGGAATTAGGTGTACCAATGAGGAGACAGTTGCAGTAGTCAAGCCGTGAGAGGATATATATATAGAAAGTAACAAGAGTCTTGGTTGTGTCTTCAGTGAGAAACCTGCGGATTGAACTAATGCGTTTGAGCTTAAAATAAGCTCGAACATTACTTCCGCACCTCCGGGCAGTGCATTAGGATAGATTTGCCATTTGTCATAATTAAAAAAATCTATTTTAAGCATGTCTCAGTGATAAAAAAGTTATCTTGATCATTGAAAAGAATAATGAATATAATATGAATATTAATGAAAGGCATATTTAGCAACTAAGTCACACAAGGGTGACTTAGGGTGAAAAATTCAGTTGAGCATTGTATATGTCACGATGTCTGTTGGAGCAACACAAGCAATGAATCTGGGAAAAACCTGGTCAATGTGGGAAATGTGTCCCATGAGATGAAATGGTTGGTAATCTAAACCATACAAACAACTCCACTCCAGACTTGTTGAAGTTATTACCTTGCCGGGGATTTGTTTTTTTTAGTTGACTCGTGGTGTGTTGGTGTTCAGTGTTTGAACATTCTTGTTTCAGACTTTTTTGCTTTTACTAGTTTTACTTTTAGGCTAAATAATCTGTTTCGGAGATATCTTGTACTGAAAAGTGTTGTAGTTGTACAGACCTGATCCTGATGCAATAGCTGTGACTGTGAGTGGGTTTACAATGTCATGGTCTGACAAGACATCCTTTTGTGTAGTTCCCAGCATACTGCACGAAATCTTGAATGGAGTTAGAGGGATACTGGTGGTTCCATACTGGCCCAGTCAGCCATGGTATCCAATACTGGCAAGAAGACTGACACAGAGACCTGTCTTTATGTTGGCGAGAGAAAACCTCCATGCCATGCTCACAAATCTAGAAGAAAAGGACAGGCTGCTAAAAGTATTTTGAGCTCTGCAGTGCTACTGGCAAACCGTGCAATTTTACCAGACTGTGGCGTGACTGGAAAATGTTGCACTGATTAAGGGGAGCACTCGGTTTCATTTGGATGTCTTAAAATTTTGTGTAACTAAAGAATTATTGTTGTGAAAATATGTTTAGACATGACTGAGTAAATGCTCAGTCGATTTATAAACATTTACGTTTCATTTACGGTGACAAATTCACCTAGATATAAATGTCCTGGTTGGACTGAGTGTAAAAAAAAAGTTACTTACTAAGTTACTTGGGGACAGTTGCATAATTTACCTGCAAACAATTTGTTACTGTAGAGTGTAAACTTTTTTAAAATGATTGATGAAAAAAAGGGGGGGAGAAATGTTTGCACTATTGATTGTATAAATTATAAAACAATGCTTTTCCTCAAAATAAAGAGCATGTTGTTGGTTACTTCCAGCCAGGGGCTCAAGATGGATAGAGATCTAGAAAGCTGGAATCCAATGGAGCTGGACTATAGAAACCCAAGGATAAATTCTTACAGAGAAGGCATTGGCCAAGACCTTCAGAATCGAGATCTAAGTGACCTGGAAAGGTAAGTGAAGAGTTTGATTTTACTCTGAATGTGACCATGGCCTGATTCAAAGATCCTGAGAGAATCCACCATTACAACAAGTAATATTAGGTAGTCCAAAGTGCTCTCGGCTGCGTTCCACGTAACTAAGTTGGTCTAGTTTTAGCAATTTTCATTGAAGGATTTCTTGTGTTTTTGATCCAACCTCAATAAAAATTACTGTTGAGAAAAGCTTCATGTCTCGTCTTCCTAACAGTGTTGTTATGTTTATTATGCTTTGAAAAAAAATGTGAAAATTCATCCCGATCTCGGTACCCCTAAGCGCTGCCTTCTGTCAGCGATGCGCATAGGCTGCGAACACTAAGCAGTAAGCAGTTTTCAGACGCGGAGTGTTGGACGTATGCTAGTCCAGCCATGATGAAATCTGTATCAATCAAAAGTGCTGTTGCTAAACTTTCTTTCCATATCCATGATGGCTGCCTTCGACAAGCAGAAGTCCTGAATAAAGTTGTTTGAAATGTGTTTAACAGATTTTGTACTATTTTTAGACCACGGACACTCTCATAAAAAATATCAGCAGAAAGATCAATCTTTCTTCTTCAGAGTTATACTAAAATAAGAGTTCAAAACTATTCGTACGTCCAACGCTCAGCCGCCAAAACGTGATAACAAAGAGATTTTATTACCACAGCCATACGGTCAGCTATGGCCGCTGAGGCGACCACACAAGCAATCATGCGTGCCAAGTTGGTGGATTCTCCGCTATCAGAGTGTTCTACATTGCGTGTAAACGATCTTGTTGATGAGTGAAAGTATTAATCTTTTTCTTGAAAGCCAGATTAAGCTGTCAAACGAATGCTTCTGTCAGTAAAAATGAAAAATGAAGCGGTCTGTGAATGATCGCAAACACGGGCGAGAGCTGGTTTGGGTGTCAATGGGATGATCAACAAATTTATTTATAAACAGCAATTTTAGCAAACTTTTCTACTAATGACAGTCCAGGAGAGGCTTTATTGGTAGCATCCAAGGAAACAGTTGGAAATTCCTGGGACAGTTCAAGTGCCATTTCGGGCCACAGATATTATCAGAATCACTCAAACAGATCTAGCGAATGATGCCAACATTTACAACAAAAGTGACTGATTCAGTCTGTAAATGGGTGAGTGGATCAATTGTTTTACTGACATCACCACTCAGGAAGCGTGCACGGTTACCCAGAAATGAGATCTAGATCAAATGTCTGAAAGGAGCATAGGCATACTGAAGGACACATATATATGATTACACTCACTTTCTGTTGCAAATTTTGGGTTTATTCATTTCGTATATGACTTAGTGCCAAAAGTTGCGCAAATGGGGGTCAGATTTTTGACTGTCAATAAAATCCGTTCCAAACACTTTGTCTTGTTGTTGCTTTGTGTGTGCGTTCATAATTGGTCAGTATACAGTGGAAACAATATGAGCTCCAAATCTGGAGCAGCTGGAGAAATATAATTTTTGAAAGTGAAAAGCGCCATGAAATTCGACCCCTGAAAACGGACACTCATGGTGAGTGCTTTCGATGCTTTCATTCACGTACATGATGAATCAAAACATTACCTCAGTCACCGATTTGCAGCAGAGGAGATATCGCTTTACACAGTGCATATAAAATCGATTATCACTAAGTTTTGTTTTTGGAGTTAGAGGCTCTGAAATATCCTTCGGTCGAACGTTATGTGTGTTGAAATGTTTCATGACCAGCATCCGCAGACAATCTAGTGAAGAACGGACTTTCTCTTTCGTCGAAACTTGACTCCAGTCACTGTGGTACGTCACTGCACAGGTGCCAATGTTTTATTTTACTGCCAAATGTCTGGGTAGTTTTAAAATATATTTTGCCATTCTTCATAAAATTGTTGCAATAAATAACGTTCAACAACGTATTAAATTAAACAAGCGAAAGGAGAAAAAAAGTTTTGTGCTTTTGCACTACTTCCGGTCAGCCATGTTATACATCCGGGTCATTTGCTTTTAGCACATGGCTGCATGGAAGAGACGTTCTGATATGCGAAAGGGTGTGGTAATATTTTTGAAGACCTTAACGTTCAACTTAATTTAAACGTTCATCGGAGATTTAGTCAAATCTTCCGGTTATACGTATATTATATTGGTATATGCCAAATCTTTAAAAGTATCGGAATGTTAGCATACAAGTGAGTTTTTGTTGCTGTTGATCTAAAAGTTTGTTCAGATGCTTTCCATTTTTTTTTTCTCACCGGGTTCTTACAACATGGGTGCGTGTTGAAATGTAATGTGCGACAGCAGATTGGTTTATAAACAGTATATTCTGATCGTACTCTTTACTTTTTGCTTGCGCTTAACGCAGTTCGTTTTGTTTACAAACTACGTCTTCAAACAAATCATCATATATGGTAGACAATTCAAATTTACACAGGTTAAAGTCATCAAGTTAGGTGTTGAACATTACGATTACAACACGAGCTGTGGAAATAATATTTGTCATAATTATAGTGACCATGCCTGTTTGCCTTCCAGAGTTCTAAAAATGTAAGGTGCCGATCTTAATAGCATTATTCTTTGACTGATTTTTTTTAGTAATATTACGATTTTTCTATGTATTATTATTAATTCTTTCACTTTTAAATTAACTGTTCAACTATTTTTGTCCTAGGCACCCGAGTCAACATGACCAAGAAACGCATGGATGACAGGCTGCGTGTGTGTTTTCCTGTGACACCCAAAAGCAGCAAAAGTTGCACTCACTCTTACTTGCTCCATTTTCTCTTACAAAACATTACTTGTTTGTTAAATAATAAGTATTATTTATTTTGTTATGAAAAACAAAGTACCATGTCGTCTATTTAACATTATGCTATCCACTACAACAAAATTAATGCAGCAAAAACTGTTCACATGGAAATAGTGTGTCTTATACTCAACTGTAATAAAAAGTTACTGATTTATCATTTTCATCAAGAAACAAACAGGCATTGTACATCTTGTTGAAATAGTAATGTTCAACATATTTCTTACATCATTTGCTGTTTATGTCAAGAAAGCTTAAATTGAGGGAAAAAAATCATCAAATCTTCCGTTGTCACATATTGTTCTATTAAAGAATAACTGTTTATGTTTCAAAATGAGTTGTTTTTATGCATTTAAAAATGTTCAAGATTGGCTGTATGTTGAACGTTATGTATTGCAACAAACTATGGTAGCATGCTGTTCTGTGTGACAGAACAACAACAGTTTACTTGGTAATACTCATGTGGATCACATCTTGTAAGATCAGTTGGGTTTTCACAGTTAACTGCATGATTAGCAGCACAGTGATGTGGCTTGTGTAATGTGTAATGTTCAACATCTTGTCACAAATCACACTGAAAGTCAAATTTCTCAGGAACGAAGAGCAGCACTGCCTTCTCCCTTCATTGGTGGATGACTTCACGTGTTCATTCAAAAAATGCATTACTCACTCACATCCTGTCAACTTTATTTTCTAGTACCTCTGTCCTCTTTTCTTGCGCACCTTTTGGCACTAAGTCATATATATATATTAGGTAAATGGCTGCAAAAAGAAGACATAGCCGAGACTGCTGTGCACTTTGTTTTGAAATGGGGGTTTGAAGTCAGTCCAGTTAGCAACAATTCCAGCAACAATTCCAGGATGTTGGAGACAGAAGATTTTGGGGGACATTGCTTCCGCATATATGCCTTCGAAACGGGGCCTGTAAGGTGATGCAAAGTCACCCTGAAAATAAAAAGGACCTTTACATTTTCTCTGTGATCAATCCAAAAATTATGGCATCATGTAGAGGTCTTAACTGTGGTTATTTTGGTACAAAAAGTAAGGTGATAGGACAAGTAGAAGAGGAGTTATGATATTTTTAACCATTTTTGAGATTGACAGATGGCATTTTTTAATGAATTTAGCAAGTTTGATATGAAATATCTGGAAGAATAATCAAAATGATGGTCTACAAAAAATTGGGCCTATATTTGTACTGTGGAGAATGAGATTCCTAAATATTAGACAGGTTATATAGCTTCCAGGTAGGACCTTAAATCTCGGGATTTCTCTAATTTGCATTTTGTGGGCAAAATGGGGCAAACAATTAAATATTAACAAATTCGTAACTTCGGAACTACTCAAGTGATCAACATAAAATTGGTATCACTGAAATCAGATAAAAAAGATCTATGCAAATATATAAAGTCTGATAGTCAACTATTGATTTTCAAAATCACTTTGGACTACCTAGTAATATACTTGTTAACTGAAAGCGCTACTTTTCAGTGGTGAATGAATGCAAGTCACCTAACACAGTGATAAAACTATGCAAGCTCTTCTTCATTTAAACTGAGTTGATGGAGGCTTAAATGGACACACCAGAGCCTCTGCTAGACTGGCATATGCCAGTTTTTACTGGTAAATGTTCCCCTTTGAAACTGAGCACTTTGTGACTTGCTGGAGATACTCTACCTTGGGTCCAGAAGCAAGTGGAAGCTCTGGCTAAACAAGATCACTTCCATTTTTATTCTTCATCTAAGTTAGATTCTAATTGCATCAATGTGGCAAAACGAAGCATGTCATTTTTCTTCTTCTTTTTCTTGCCCAGCACTAACTGAATTGTCTGTATCATCGTCTGCTTCAAATGAAATGGCTGAGAAAACCATCAAACCACCAGCTATTGAGCGACATAAGATAAAGGAGGACAGCAATGCTTGCATGCCAGATTTTCTGTGGCACAGGCATGAAGATAATGTTGACATTGGAAAGTGTGGGGTCTCAGCGTGACCTTCATTTTGCAGACGGCATTGTGCCATGGTGTATAATGGAGTGGCGAACGGGAATTTAATTTCTGAAAGAGGAAGAAGCGAGGCTACTGTAGGGTGAAGGGGGCTGCGGAAACCCTGGGCACATTGTTAGGCCTAATTAATGTTGACTGTACCGGTGGATTGGGGGCTGGTAACGGAATTCTTTTTTATTGCTGGTACTGCATAGCAGTATCTCGACAGTCAAGCAGAAGCTGTGCATATGTATCTGTAGATTTGTTTCTTTGCACAAGCAGAGCGGAACTTTGAATGTGTGAGTTCAGCTTCTAGTTCAACACTGACTGCTTATTTCCAACAGATCTGATGGACTGTCAGGTGGACAGAGACCTGTTTCATTGTACAGATGATCACAAAAACTTCATGCATGAAACGGTTTAAGATAAGATAATACTTTATTGCCCTTAAAAGTTAAATTAACAAGGACATTTGCTTTGAAACATACCATCAGTGTAATATGTGCATAAACAAAACTGTTCAGGAAAACAAAAAGAAAAAAGTGCTTGAACAAATTACAGTTATACATTTATAGCTAAAACAGGTTAATAACAATGTAACGCATGCATGCACGCACACACGCACACATGCACGCGTGCGCACACACACACACACACACACACACACACACATGAGAGAGAGAGAGAGCATGTGGCATGCCTGCGTACATGTACACATGTGCATGCATACACATGTATACATGTATGTACACACACATGCACAGCTGCGACTGGCCACTTTTCTGTGACTTGACACACATGGACATGCATAACAACAACAGCAACACACTTTCATGAACACACATGTACATGTATGCAAGCATGAAAGACCTGTGACATGCAGTTGATCTATATGTGCGCTCCCAGGGTCGATTGCTCACTACATGTGCAGGTTTAATTCTTTGATCAAGAGTGCAATGAAAGAGTCCTTGTAGTGATTGAGTTTGCACTTTGGGATTCTGTAACGTTTACCTGAGGGAAGCAGTTGATATTCTGAGTGAAGACCGTGTGCAGCATCGGAGCAGATCTTCTGTGCTTGTCGGACTCGGGTCTGTTCAAAGATTTCCTGGAGTGAAGGAGAGAGAGAGTACAGCCTACTATTTTTGAAGAAGCGCTTGTGGTGCGCAGGGTATGTGATTTGGACTGGACTGACAGGTTTCCATAGAAAGTTGTTATACCATATCTAATCATGCTTTCAGTGGTAGCACAATAGAACAACAGCAGTATGTTGTATTAACACCAAATGCTCTGAGTTGCCAGAGAAAGTAGAGGCTCTTCTGGGCCCAGGGCTACACACCATCAACATGTACACACCAGCTGAGTTTGCTGTCAGTGTCAATACCCAAATACTTGTATGACCCAACTTGTTCGACACTTTGATGACTGAACTACAAGCAAGTGTGCACAGGTTGATTTGGGATAAAAAAAAATCTTTGGGTTTCTCAGAGAAGTACATGTCAATGTTGCTATGGGCAAACAGTAGGCTGAGGATTGCAGTCATCTGTAAATTTGACAATGAAGTTTCCAGAAGTTGTGGATGACAGGATGTGCAGTTGTTTGTGTAAAGTCTGTACGGTAATGGAAAACTGATGCATTTGTGGGTAGCGCCTATGCCCTGCCCGGGCCTACATAACAAGCGTCACCTGCTGTGTGTCCCTACATCGACAAACGCAAACGTCGTCCACTCTTGTGACTAGCATTTGCTGTGGAATTTACTTGCCGTGGAACTAGAAGAGTTCCTGCTTGTTGAACAAAGTTGCAGTCATGTTTCTAGATATTTGTTTTTAATCTGCTGAAAAATTTAACTTCAAGTTCCAAGTCCAAAATTATGTCCATTTGTGACGATTAAACACTTTGCATTTTCACTGCCAACTTTCACCTTTGTTCACCTTGTGGCTGTTGCTGTTAATAGTGCTGACTGCTTGTGTTGATAACACAAAGTGCAGCTGCAGTGAAAATACTTGACAGGTCCTTGGGGGTGGGTGGGGGTGGGGGGGCAGCTACAGGGAACACTAGTGAAAATGCTTGACAGGTTAATCCAGTGGGCGTGTAGTGTTTCCACACTGTGTTTTATTCATTCCAACAGGTCTGACGGTGTGGGGAGTGGACATAGACCTGTTGGTTTGTACATCACAAACATACCTCTGCAGATGGATGAGGTAAGAGAAAGAAACCCAAACATGTTTTACCCTGGTAACAAGAGTGACCCTAACCTGGACCAAAGGATGGTGCCAAGCTAACCTTGACATTAACCCCAGATCACAGGTTGATAGTAACCCTAACCATGCACCACAGGCTGATGGCACTAGCCCAACACCATAGGCTGGTACTTACCCAACACCAAAGGCTGACACTAGCCCTACACCATAGGCTGATACTAACCCAACACCAAAGGCTAATACTAACCCAACACCAAAGGCTGACACTAGCCCTACACCAAAGGCTGATACTAACCCAACACCAAAGGCTAATACTAACCCAACACCAAAGGCTGACACTAGCCCTACACCAAAGGCTGATACTAACCCAACACCAAAGCTGACACTAGCCCTACACCAAGGCTGAACTAACCCAACACCAAAGGCTGACACTAGCCCTACACCAAAGGCTGATACTAACCCAACACCAAAGGCTAATACTAACCCAACACCAAAGGCTGACACTAGCCCTACACCAAAGGCTGATACTAACCCAACACCAAAGGCTAATACTAACCCAACACCAAAGGCTGACACTAGCCCTACACCAAAGGCTGATACTAACCCAACACCAAAGGCTGACACTAGCCCTACACCAAAGGCTGATACTAACCCAACACCAAAGGCTAATACTAACCCAACACCAAAGGCTGACACTAGCCCTACACCAAAGGCTGATACTAACCCAACACCAAAGGCTGACACTAGCCCTACACCAAAGGCTGATACTAACCCAACACCAAAGGCTAACATTAGCTCTACACCACAGGCTGACACTAACCCTACATCATAGGTTGATGCTACTAACCCAACACCAAAGGCTGACTCTAGCCCATCATCACAGGCTGACACTAACCCTACAACACAGGCTGACATTAACCTTGCACCATGGGGTGACGCTAACCCTACACCATTGGATGACATTAACCCTGCATCACAGACTGACCCTAACCCTACATCACAGGCTGACATTAACCCCACACCATAGGCTGACATTAACCGCACACCACAGGCTGATGTTAACCTTGCACCATGGGATGATAACCGTACACCATGGGGTGACACTAACCCTATAGCATGGGATGATGCTAGCCCTACACCATGGAATGACACTAGCCCTTCACCATGGGATGACGCTAACCCTGCACCATGGGATGACACTAGCCCTACAGCATGGGATGACACTAACCCTACAGCATGGGATGATGCTAGCCCTACACCATGGACTGACACTAACCCTACACCATGGGATGACACCAGCCCTGCACCATGGGATGACGCTAGCCCTACACCATGGGATGACACTAACCCTGCACCATGGGATGACACTAACCCTGCACCATGGGATGACACTAGCCCTACCCCATGACTGGGCGTAAAACACCAACTAACTTACTTACCCTACCCCATGGGATGACGATAGCCCTGCACCATGGGATGACACTACCCCTACCCCATAGGATGACGCTAGCCCTGCACCATGGGATGACACTACCCCTACCCCATAGGATGACGCTAGCCCTGCACCATGGGATGACACAAGCCAGAGCTGCCAACCACTACGTTTTGGCCGTAGTTTGCTGCGCCCAAGGGCACTGGGCTACACTGCTACGCTCATGATCCTATCACTACGCTCTCCCTCAGAAAAACAAAATTTTGTTATTTTCGATCCCATGCGTTCGTGTGGGCAACAAATTCACCAGCAACCGGTTGTGTGTGTGCCTTTTTGTGTCTGAGATGTTGCTTGTGCCACAGCCAATCGGCGTTCGCGTTTTAACCAGCTGACCAATCGTAGCGTTCGGTTCTATTCCCGCTTTTATGCGTCACTTCCTGGTGAGACGACTTCCGTTTTCAGTCATCTCAAATCACCATGCCGAAGCGAGAAGCTGAAAGCGAGCTCCTGGGTGATGAATCTCACCAAAAAAATGCACACCAGAATTTCCAGGAAGAGTATTATACAGAACAGTTTCTGTGCGTTGTACGATCAACGCAGAGCGCCAAGCATGTGAAGTGCAGCGCCTGCTTCTTCAGTTCTTAGGACTTTTCTATCGCCCATGGCAGAATGTATGACGTCGAACAACACGTCAACTTGAAGTCACATCAACAAAAGAAAGGCGATAGGAAGTATGCTGAAGAATACCCATTAATTTTTATGGGTTGTGACGTAATTTGAGTGAAGACGCTTTTCACAAATTTCTTTGTAGTGCACAACATCTCTCTCTGCAGCCGATCATGACATCTGTTCTGGCGCACATTTCCGCAAAAGCGAATTGCGAAGGAGGACCATATATGTACGCTACGCTCAAAATCTAATTACTACGCTTAAAATCTGATTTTGCTATGCTAAAGTCTAGTGAAGGGTTGGCAGCTCTGCACAAGCCCTGCACCATGGGATGACGCTAGCCCTGCACCATGGCCATGGGATGACACTAGCCCTGCACCATGGGTTGACACTAGCCCAGCACCATGGGTTGACACTAGCCTTGCCCCATGGGATGACACTAGCCCTGCACCATGGGATGACGCTAGCCCTGCACCATGGGATGACGCTAGCCCTGCACCATGGGATGACACTAGCCCTGCACCATGGGATGGCACTAGCCCTGCACCATGGGATGACATTAGCCCTGCACCATGGGATGACACTAACCCAGCATGCCAAAATCCAGAATGGCTGGCATTTGTTTTCTACTTAACAATTTTTGACTGAGCAAAACCAGTGGCTGTCAAAATGGACTAGATGATGTAACATGTTTAAATACAAAGAAAAAAAACGAACAAAAAAACAATATCAACTGCAAAAAAGCAGAATGCAGATGCTTAAACTTATCTTTATTTGACAGAGTATGATCCACTACAGTTCCACCACATTCTTGACATCTGCGCAGAAAATGTCACTAACAAAAGCTGCCATTTTCAAATCAATTTGCAGCGTCCACCCATTATTTTATATACATATATATATATATATATATATATATATATATATATATATATATATATATATGTAAACACTTCTAACTCAACACTGTCACATCAGTATCTGCAACACAGGTGTACTTCTTACATCATTTACTTTGTCAAGCTGGCACGTTGATACAAGTTTTGGAGATGATGATGTATGTTGGAACAGAAGGTGGTTTCTAGGACAAGTTTGTTTTTTATGGTATAAATCTGAAACAGAATGAGGCCTCGAGTGCACATGCAGAATCAGCACACAGGGGAGTAAGTAGTGCTCAAAAATACATAACACAAGTAAAACAACAAAGACCTGAGTCGCCTATGGTAACCCTCACCTGGTATGCGTATAAATACAAGGTATATAAACTCCACCAGAGGTACATATTACTTCCAGAACAAAACACTTATGTACATTCACACATGTGCCAGGTGAGAGTTACCATAGGTGACTCGGGTCTTTGTTGTTGTACTTGTGTGACATATTTTCAAGTGCTAATGAACTCCCTTGTGTGTTGATTCTGCGACTGTGTGGTGTGTTATTGTTTTCCTGAAATATGGCCTGAAGCGTGTCCTTGACCTTGGTTCAGTTGTGTTGCTATTTTCAAGTGCAGCCTGCTACAGAGCAAGGTGTGCTGACTAAAAGTAGCTGTGCAAGGCAAGAATTTAGAAACTGTCTATGGATGCTTCAGACAATCTGATGATAGGCACTACCTTTAGCCCTGATGACAGCGAGCGAGGTTAGTGACCGGATTGTGACCTGAAACTGGTGTTTGGTTATGGTTTCCTGCCCAGTCTACTGCACCCTCACATGCACTTTCATAAGTTTCAGTGTTTCACTGAATTTGGCATTGTGATACACCTTTTAAATACTGTACTGGTTTTGTGCCCTAATATTAATAATAATAAATATTACTGACATAGTTTGGTATTGAAAACAAATGACCTGGCACAAGTAGCCGTCCTAGTCCTCCAGATTCACATCCTTTCACTGATGTGGTCTCTTTTATGTCTGTCTCAATTGTGCTTCCGTTGCACACATGCGTGCACACGTACGCATGCATGGACACATGCACGCAAACACTCTCACACCGAGCTCTTGAGGTTGACTCTGCTTTCAATTGTTCTGTTTCTAGACAGTTTTGGAAAATCTGTTTCAACAACATGGAAAGGTGATCAGGGTTTCAATTCCTACGCCTTCTGCAGAGAAGACTGCACTGTACAAGAGCAAGATTGGGTGTGTGTCTTTTTTCTTTCTTTCTTATGGACTTTATGTTGTAGCAGTTATATTTTATTTTGTAGCATGTGATATTTAATATATTATCGTAATATAAAATGTTGCTTTTATTTGTAAATTAAAACTGAAACAGAATTGACTGCCAGGCTTGTAAACAAAGTTCAATGAAATGTTTATGTGGGACTTACTGCATTCAGCATTTTGAGGTTGGCAAAATCCAAGTTGAGTGGTAACTTCATACTATCATCTATAGGCAAAGGTACCAACATTCCCTGCATGGGCAGACTTTTTTTCTGCAAATGTTATTTTATTTTATGTATCTGTCATTCTAAATTTGTCATTGTGAATCACAGTTTGGCAATGGAAGACTCCAGTGGTATATAAGCAGTGGTGAAGCAGACGACAAACTGATAACATGCTTGTAGTTGTACCAAGCAAGCCCACTTGACCATGTTCACCAGTCAGAAGAGAACATGTCGAGACCATTACTGCATTAGCCAGTCATGTTTTTGTCGTGCCCATCACCTCCATTGCTACAGTTTACTAAGCAAGTAGTACATGTTTTGTATTGTTCCCTTAAGATGAGTGTTTATTTGAATCAAATGTGTGTTTGGATCTAAGAAAGTTGTTACATTTGTATTGTCCCATTAGAATGAAAGCTGGAGGTCGAGACCATATAGGCTGCACTGTGTGTGGATGGTACTCACACCTTGCTCGACAGTGAAGTCCCACCCTGACTGGTCTTTGGTGACTGAGCCATCAGTTTACACTATGAGGTCTTGTCGTTTGCCATTTTCTTGATTGAGAAGCTTGATCTGACTGCTGGCCCTTCTTGACAGTGCTTTCCCAAGTTTTCTGGCAGGAGTGTCTTGTAGAGATGCTGGAATTGTCACTGGATTTAAGTGGCATTGGGATATTTAGCCAGCAAAGCTTCAAATGCAGAGACACACAAAAAGACTGGTGCACACACATATCTTAGGGTGAAGGAACTGAAAAAGGTTTTGTAAAAAGAGAAAGACTTTCAGTAAAGAGCTGAAAGAAGTGACAAGAGGTAGCATGATCAACTGAAATGGGGAGCTAGTTCTATGAAGTTATTGTTAGGTTTTCTGGTATGAGAAAGAGCACTGACCTCAAGAACAGACCAGAGGGTCAGCATAGCTCAGTTGGTATTGACATTGAAGAGGCGGGATAGCTCAGTTGGTATTGACATTGAAGTGGCGGGATAGCTCACTTGGTATTGACATTGAAGAGGCGGGATAGCTCAGTTGGTAGAGCGTCAGACTGAAACAATGCTGATGTGGGTTTGATCCCTTGAACCCCTAATGTGGCAAAAGATTTTTCTTGCAGTCAACTTTCAGTGCAGACTGTCTTGGTGTTCGCACAGCATGCATCAACATCTGCATGTATGTTAAGAATCCCAACCATTGGCAGCCGTACCGTGGCTTGGACAGTTTGTGAAACTAGTGCACGCAGGTGGGAATGGATCCTGCAGCTCCTGTGGCTACTGTAGCTTTTCCCTGTAAGGCAACCCAAATTGCCGGGAAGGGAAGGGAGTAATGAAGTAACAGAAAAACAGCCACCCAAAACTACAATGACTCCAAAAAAACATTTGATCATTTTGTTGCAGGTTTGTCACAATGGACAATACGAAAGGTGCCCAGGCAGCCATTGAAAACTTGAATGGTTTCCTGATTAAGGACAAAAAGTTGACTGTGCAAGTCAAACTGTCTAAGGAAGAGTTAGCCCGCAGAAAGGAACAGCGTGTGGTGAGTGCCTGTGTTACACTATGACTGATACGCTGTAGTGGTGCCAACGTATGTAGGTTGGTCCAGCAGTGGCCTGAGGCCTTTTTCAAATTGTCAGGTGTGGGTTGGGACCTTTTTTTAAATTGTCAGGTGTGGGTTGGGGCCTTTTTTTAAATTGTCAGGTGTGGGCTGGGCCTGTTTACAACTTGTCAGTTGTGGGTTGGGGCCATTTACAACTTGGGGCCATTTACAACTTGTCAGGTGGGGGCTGGGGCCATTTACAACTTGTCAGTTGTGGGTTGGGGCCTTTTTTTAAATTGTCAGGTGGGGGTTGGGGCCATTTACAACTTGTCAGGTGTGGGTTGGGGCCATTTACAACTTGTCAGGTGTGGGTTGGGGCCATTTACAACTTGTCAGGTGTGAGCTGGGGCCATTTACAACTTGTCAGGTGGGGGCTGGGGCCATTTACAGCTTATCATGTGTGGGTTTGAGCCATTTACAACTGCTCAGGTGTGGGTTTGAGCCATTTACAACTGCTCATGTGTGGGTTTGAGCCATTTACAACTGCTCAGGTGTGGGTCTGAGGGCCATTTACAACTTGTCAGGTGTGGGTTGGGGCCATTTACAACTTGTCAGGTGTGGGGTGGGGCCATTTACAACTCTTCAGGTGTGGGCAGGGGCCATTTACAACTTGTCAGGTGTGGGTTGGGGCCATTTACAACTTGTCAGGTTTGGGGCTTAAAAAGGTGTGGGCTGGGGCCATTTACAACTTGTCAGGTGTGGGTTGGGGCCATTTACAACTTGTCAGGTGTGAGCTGGGGCCATTTACAACTTCTAAAGGTATGGGCTGGGGCCATTTACAACTTGTCAGGTGTGAGCTGGGGCCATTTACAACTTCTCAAGGTATGGGCTGGGGCCATTTATAACTTGTCAGGTGTGAGCTGGGGCCATTTACAACTTCTCAAGTATGGGCTGGGGCCATTTATAACTCAGAGCTGCCAGCCACTATGTTTTGGCCATAGTTTACTATGCCTGAGTGCTTTGCACTGTCCTGCAACGCTCTTGATCACATTACTATGCGCCCCCACCCCCCTCCAATTTTTTATTGTTTATTTTGGATCCTGTGCACATGTGTGGGCATAAAATGCGCCTGCAACTGGTTGCACGTGTGCCTTTTTGTGTGTGTGGTGTTGGTTGTGCCATAGCCAGTCTGCGTTTGTGTTCGGTGCTTTCTGATGTGTTTATCAAAAATTGTCAAGATCAAACATGGAAAAAGAAAAAGACCTTTACCAGAAGCAAGATCAGCATTTTGGGAGAAAGAATCAGCCAGTTAAAGGGCTAAACATATTAAAACCTCTAAATGTGTTGATATTTGAGAACCTATAATCTCCGAACCTATTAGAGGTAAACACATGAAATTTGGCAAATGCACTTACCTTGTGGTTCTCCTTAATACTGTAACTGGACCTGCGGCCCATTCCTCATTTTAGGTTCAGGGGGAGGCTGGAGATTGCCAAGGAGAGACACTCACACTGGAATAAACAATTGTCTCTAGTCTTCTTCATGTAGTGTGCCTTTCAATGTCAGGTTCCTCGCGTTGTGTTCAAAATCACTACAATCGACCGACCTTGGTATCCAGAAAAAAACCTGTGTTAGTGTTTGGTTGCTTGTCCGCTCCTCGGAGGTAGGTGTGCCGTTTCACTATGCACATATGCCACTTAAAACAGACACTAGACTAAAGATAAGTGGAGACAGAAGTTGTACACATGTACCGACATGACGAAAACACCGAAGCACGCTCACAGACGCGCGCACTGACCATGCTCCGTCTCAGTACATACTCTCACTCCCATTATAGTGACGAACCAAATAAAGAAATGCATACAATTTTATGTACACTACCGCATGTTACACATACAGTAAACACAAGAACAAACCAAACTGACACATAACTATGCCTAACCTATGCACTAAACCATAGCTAACTTAGCTACCGACATAGGCTCAGTACCAACTACCTACGAAAGTAAGTTGCACCCTTGCACTGACTTAACTGATACTTGCACTTTGCAGCACAAGAAGACAAACACACATAAACTGACTTAACTAACGCTCGCACTTTGCAGCACAAGAAGACAAACACATATAAACTTAACTAACACTCGCACCTTGCAGCACAAGTCTTCTAATAACTAGCATGCATGCCCGCACTTGCAGCACAGGTCTCTTAATAACTAAGGGAAGAGTAACACACTTTTTCAGCATGTAAACTCAGGGAGTAGGGGTGGACTAGCACTTTTCAGCACCGAGTCCTCTAACTAAGGGAAGAGGAACACACTTTTCAGCATGTAGTCTCGGGGGAGAAGGTGGGGTTGACCAGCACTTTTCAGCACCCGTACAGAAACCGGGCAGGCACTGTCTTTTATACCGTACTGCCGTGCACCGGCCAGTCGCTGGCAGGCAGCATCGGACTGGAGAGAAGGGGTGGGGGGAACTCAGAGCTCGTAACTCGAGCTAGCTTGCACAGCTTTCCCGCTACACTACGATATATGTATGGACGGTATTATTTAGAAAATTGGGCTGAACCTACCTACTGTGAGGATGTATTCATTGTGTTGTGGTGTCCATCATGGATGTGTTCTCTGTGTGTGGTTTGTCAGGATGTATTCATCATGTCTGTCAGGATTATTCTCTGTGTGTGGTGTCTGTCAGGATGTATTCTCTGTCTCTATCAGGATGTTTTCTCTATTTCTGTGTTTGGTGTCAGACTGACTTATGACTTTGATTGACATAAACTGTAAATTTCCGGGCTAATCCCCTTTGTCAAGGTACAAAATGACACTTAAACGACAGTTTAATGGTTAAAAACGATGAAAAATGAGATGAGAAAGGAAATAACTTATCTTTTTTTGGTTGAGTTGTTTGCTTGTGCAAGATTTCCCCCCCAAAAAGATAAGTTACTGACTTTCTCATCTCATTTTTCATCGTTTTTAACCGTTTAACTGTTGTTTAAGTGTCGTTTTGTAGCTTGATGAAGGGGACTACCCTGAAAATTTGCAGATTGTGTGTCTGTGTCATAATAAATAAGTGTTCTTTTGAATCTTTTATGTGTTTGGCTCTTGTTTTAGAATGCTAGCAGTCATTCTTGTTTCATTTTTTAAACATATTTTTTACTTAAACTGATAAGGGGATACTTAACCTGAAGGGATGTCTTACTGGTGTTCCTTTGAGTAATGTGAAGAAATGCTTGATTTATGTGGTAGTGGGAGGCCGAGTTCTTGCGGGGATTCACAACAGTGAGGGAGGATGGAGATAGTGCTGCTGCCCCCAGGTAAGATGTTTCTTCACTGTGGCTAGGGCCGCTGCCCCCAGGTAAGATGTTTCTTCACTGTGGTTAGGGCCGCTGCCCCCAGGTAAGATGTTTCTTCACTGTGGTTGGGGCCGCTGCCCCCAGTAAGATGTTTCTTCACTGTGGTTGGGGCTGCTGCCCCCAGGTAAGATGTTTCCTCGTTGTGGTTAAACTACAAACTGGTAGATGTTACTTTCTTCAGATGTCTGGCTGGGACTGTGTGAACTTGGTACAGTGGGCTTGATGACTGGCTGTGTCTGGTAGAGTGGGTTGGAGGTCTAGATTTGTGTCTGGTACAGTGGGTCAGATGTCTGGTACAGCAGGTCAGGTATGTGGCTGTGTGTCTGGTACCATGGGTCAGATGCCTGGTTGTGTTCAAGGTTATATTGGCTCAGATGTCTAGTACAATGGCTCAGATGTTCATCATGGCTCATTGGGTCAAATGTTTGGTGCTGTGGGTCAGATGTCTGGTGCAGTGGGTTGGATGTATGTCTTGTACAGTGAGCCAAATGTCTGGTGTTGTGGGTCAGATGTCTGGTGTTGTGGGTCAGATGTCTGGTGCGGTGGGTTGGATGTGTGTCTTCTTGTACAGTGGGCCAAATGTCTGGTTGTGTCTGGTACAGTGGGTTGGATGTATATCTTCTTGTATAGTGGGCCAAATGTCTGGTACAATGGGTCTGGTGCCGTGGGTTGGATGTATGTCTTCTTGTACAGTGGGCCAAATGTCTGGTACAGTGGGTCAGATGTCTGGTGTTGTGGGTCTGGTGCCTTGGGTTGGATGTATACATGTCTTCTTGTATAGTGGGCCAAATGTCTGGCTGTGTCTGGTACAGTGGGTCAGATATCTGGTGCATTGGGTTGGATGTATGTCTTCTTGTACAGTGGGCCAAATGTCTGGCTGTGTCTGGTACAGTGGGTCAGATGTCTGGTGCAGTGGGTTGGATGTATCTCTTCTTGTATAGTGGGCCAGATGTCTGGCTGTGTCTGGTACAGTGGGTCAGATGTCTGGTGCAGTGGGTTGGATGTATCTCTTCTTGTACAATGGGCCAAATGTCTGGTGCAGTGGGTCAGATGTCTGGTACTGTGGGTCAGATGTCTGATGTGTGTCAGATGCCTGGTACAGATGTCTGGTATACTGTGGGTCAGATGTCTGGTGCTGTGGGACATGTCTGGTGCAGTGGGTCAGATGTCTGGTTCTGTGGGTCAGATGTCTGGTGCAGTGGCTCAGATGTCTGGTGTTGTGGGTCAGATGTCTGGTGCTGTGGGACAGATGTCTGGTGCAGTGGGTCAGATGTCTGGTACAGTGGGACAGATGTCTGGTGCAGTGGGTCAGATGTCTGATGCAATGGGTCAGATGTCTGGTGCAGTGGGTCAGATGTCTGGTACTGTGGGTCAGCTGTGGTGCAGTGGGTCAGATGTCTGGTACTGTGGATCAGATGTCTAGTGCATTGGGTCAGATGTTAGGTGCAGTGGGTCAGATGTCTGGTGCAGAAGTCAGGCTGTGTGTCTGGTGCAGTGGGTCAGATGTCTGGTGCAGTGGGTCAGATGTCTGGTGCAGATGTCTGGCTGTGTGTCTGGTACAGTGGGTCAGATGGCTGGTGCAGTGGGTCAGTGTCTGGTACATATGTCTGGCTGTGTGTCTGGTACAGTGGGTCAGATGTCTGGTATGGTGGATCAGATGTTGGGTGCAGTGGGTTAACCCTCTTGCATTCATACCGGCAGCAGCCGGCCACCAGCTGGCTGACCGCTAGGCTTCATACCGGCAGCAGCCGGCAGCACGTGCTCGGTAGTTTTCCATCACGTGCTAACACCATGCTACTTCCCTCAGCGAAACCAAAGTTTAGGGGAATCCCCAGCAGTGTCCGGTGAGATAAAAAAATAACATAGTGGGAGGGTCAAAGGCAGTTCATTCATGAAAAAGATGGTCTGGCACTGACTGAATTCTTTTCATTCACAACCGAGGTCACAGGGAAAATGGTGTCTGCTAGCATTGAGGATGAAATGTTGGATTATACTGAAGAGGAGTTAGAAGAAATTTGAAAGAGAAGACTTGGGAGAATCAGATATTGAAGTTGGTAAGTCTGATGAAGAGATGGAGGTGGATAGCGATCCAGAAGATGATGTCCCGCTTGCATTGCTTCAAACAACATGGCGGCCGGCCACCCACACGACACAGCTGAGAGAGTTTGAGCAGCCTACTGGGCCAAATCACAACTTGCCAGACACAGCCAAACCTTTGGATTTTTTTTGTTTTGTTCCTCCCACAAACATTTTATGTTACTGCTGCAGAGCAAACAAATTTGTATGCATGTCAGAAGATCGCAGCAAAGGGGCCGGATCCCATCTGGACAGAAACTACACCTGAGGAAATCAGGGCGTACCTGTCCATCCTGATCATGATGGGTATCAAACACCAACCCTGTCTTTGGTGTTACTGGTCAACAGACCCAAGGTTCACCGACCCATGGATCAGCAGCGTAATGCCGAAGACGAGATTCTTCAAACTGACCCAGTATTTTCATCTGCGGGACACGTCCCAAACACCTGGCCGTGACAGCCCAGAGTATGACCCCCTCTACAAGATCAGGCCATTCATCGAGTTGATCCTGCCGCTGTTCAAGGCCAATTTCAATCCTGCACGGGATCTAAGCATTGATGAGGCCATGATCGGCTACAAAGGCCGAATATTTTTCAAACAGTACATGCCAGCGAAACCAACAAAGTGGGGCATAAAGGTGTGGGAAATGTGCAAAGCTGACAGTGGCTACTGTGTCTCCTTTGATATTTACACAGGTCGTCACAGCCGAGAGAACACTACTGTCGGTCTCGGACATGAGGTAGTCGATAAGCTGGCATCACCGTTCTATGATCAAAATCGCCACCACTCATGACACACCTGACACAGCATGGGACATACGTGTGTGGGACGGTGTTGTCAAACCGCAAGGGGTTGCCCGATGAAGTCAAAAACGCCAAACTACAACAGAGGGGAGACTTGCTTCAGCTACAAAAGGGACCCTTGATGGCCACCGTCTATAAAAATAAATGACATCTATATGCTGAGCACCAACCAGCCACCAGGTATGATGACAGTGGATGACGAAGCCACTCCGACTGTCATAGCCGGGTACAACAAAAATATGGGAGGCGTGGACAAGTCAGACCAGCACCAAGCGTATTATCCAGTGGGACATGCAAACAAAAAGTGGTGGCGTTACATCTTCCATTCCCTTGTCAACCTGTGTCTGGTCCAAGCGTTTATCACCTGGGAGAAGTCCCCACATGACCCAACACCTAAAAGGACTTACAACCACCTTCTGTTCAGGGCCGACATCGCCGAGCAACTACGCGGTGGATTCACGAGCCAAAAGCGCACAGCAGGAAGAAGCAAGGCCCTGTCAGAATCGGCGATCGCCCTTGCCACGATTGATCATCACAAGCTGGTGAAAATAGATGGGTGAAGAAAGGTGTGTCGCCAATGTGTCAACGTCGATCGGAAGATAGACAAAAATCGCCATCTCGAGACATCCTTCAAGTGTTTGTTCTTCCAAGTGCCTTTGTGTCGCTTCAGGAATGACTGCTTTCGGGACTATCACAACCAGAACATTGTCAGTCCTGGCCAGTAGTGTTTTATACAGTTGTCACAAGTTTGACTTACCTGTGAGGACACTGGTGACAACATGTGACACCATTTGTGAACAGACAGTGAATTTTTATCATGGACAGTGCTGGGTGACAGTCATGCATGTAATTACTGGTGCAGATATTTTTTCAAAGGAACACAAAGTAACCATCTGTAAAAAGTGCTGAACAATTTTATTGACATTTCATGTGTACGTGGTGACAATTTTTCTGTGACGTTTGTGACAATTTAATCGAGACATGCTGATTGAGGATTGAAAGGAGACTAGCCTGGTAGGCCCCAACTATGATTTCAGAACTCACAAGTGCATGATTTGTAGCTTAGTGCATGTGGGTATCCTAACACAATACTGTCACCATGAAATTATCAAGTTTATGTGACAAAAATGGTGACAATGACACGACCATGCACCATCAGACACACGATACTGCCTAGACTTTGAAGCGCGGACTCACTGAACATGTGAGCCAAATATCAGCATCGTAGGACGTGGCAGGTGCTAGTTATGGATTCTTAAATAACACAACTATGTTGTAGTGTAAAACCCCCCGAAAAGAATACAAAAATAGGGGGAGTTTGATTGGTCAGAATATGAATTAAATGCCTGGTATTGTGGGTCATATTTCTGGCATTGTGTCTAGTAGTAGTACAGTTTTATTTGTTCATAAAGTGATATGGGGTCAAAAGCACAACCTTTTGTCACTGGCTGAGTAGATTAAAAAAACAACTCAGTTGTGTTCTTCAGTTTGTGTCTAGTTTTGATATGTATCCGGATAATTCTGGCAAAGATTTTACACTTTACGAGTTTTCAGAAGTCATGTGGCATGCTCTGTGCTCAGAATCCAAATAGTACACTTAAGCTAAGATTTTAAGACACCCAAGTCTTGTGAAGGATGGGCAGTGGCAGCTCTGTGATTGTGTTGCTGTTGGCAGCATGGCTGGCTGATTTGGTAATGGAAGTAAATTAGAAATTCTGCAAACCAATCATATATTTTGAATGGGAGAACTTTGATCAGTAGCTATAGTCCTGTGTAATGTAGGTGTGAACTGAAGTTTGTTTTTGTTTCATATTTTTCCTGTGAAATGATGTGGACATTGTCTTTGTAGTAGTTTTGCCTGCATGACTGTTAGTGTGCTCACTTAAAAAACAACAACAAATTTATCTCTTCTCATGGCACTCCAATGAGTCCAAACATTCTATTCTACTGATGCAGAAAGTCCAGAACACTGCTGCACACCTTATTCTCACAGTACCACACCATCAAAATGGCACACCTTATTCTCACAGTAGCACACCATCAAAACGGCACACCTTATTCTCACAGTACCACACCATCAAAACGGCACACCTTATTCTCACAGTACCACACCATCAAAACGGCACACCTTATTCTCACAGAAAAAAACCACACCTTTTTCCAAAACCCCCCCGGCACACCTTATTCTCACAGCACCACACCATCAAAACGGCACACCTTATTCTCACAGCACCACACCATCAAAACGGCACACCTTATTCTCACAGCACCACACCATCAAAACGGCACACCTCTCCTACAGCAACTCAATTGGCTCCCAGTTAAATCCATTGGCTCCCAGTTTGTGAATGAATAAAATACAAAACTGTTTGCATGTGTTACAAAGCAGTCACGGGTTCTGTCCCCTCTTACCATCTGAACTAGTGTATGTTGACAGTCCTTCTTGCTCTTCATCAGACGTGCTTGCTCAAACTCCAGTGCTTCAAGTTCATGCTTCAACTTCAAGCCAACCCATGGTTTTTGCACTTTCTCACACTTGGCCTCCCACATCTGGAACACTTCCCCAAGACATCAAGCACTCTGCTAATGCTATACTCTCTCTTCCTTCAAAAGCAAACTCAAAAGATTTCTCCAAATAGTTAAGCAACACCATGGCGTCCTTCACCCCTGTCAGTATGTACAATGTATGTGCACTTGTGCGTGTGTGTGTGGTGATTTGGGGGTGGGGGGGCTGCATCTTCCACATAGGTTTGAACTGATGTTGATGTGCACATTATGTGTTAGCTGTTTATTAAATTGCAGGTAACATTCTCTCTAGAGCTGCTGGGTAGGCATATTACAAATTTCTATTATTACTATTATCCGTTTATCTTACCATATCAGCTTAAGCAGGCGTTTCATTACTTGCCATCTTTTATTCCAATTTTGACAGCATGCTGCAATACTGTGAAAATTATGGTGACTGCTGTTGTTAATAAAATTGCTGACTGTCCCATTCTGCTGTACTGATAACGTGCTGTATCATTGTGGACATTATTGTGACTGCTGTTGTTGATCATATTCCTGTATATATATCCTATTCTACTGCACTGACAATGTGCTGTATCATTGTGGAGATGATGGTGACTGCTGTTGTTGATCATATTCCTGTATATATCCTATTCTACTGCACTGACAATGTGCTGTATCATTGTGGACATTATTGTGACTGCTGTTGTTGATCATATTCCTGTTTTATATCCTATTCTACTGCACTGACAATGTGCTGTATCATTGTGGACATGATGGTGACTGCTGTTGTTGATCATATTCCTGTATATATCCTATTCTACTGCACTGACAATGTGCTGTATCATTGTGGACATTATGGTGACTGCTGTTGTTGATCATATTCCTGTATATCCTATTCTACTGCACTGACATGTGCTGTATCATTGTGGACATTATGGTGACTGCTGTTGTTGATCATATTCCTGTATATCCTATTCTGCTGCAGTAACAGTGTGCTGTATCATTGTGGACATTATGGTGACTGCTGTTGTTGATCATATTCCTGTATATCCTATTCTGCTGCAGTAACAGTGTGCTGTTTCCTTCTGGACCCATGGGCACTACTGCGGGTCGTAGTGCTTCAAGAAGTAAAGGTAAATAAGTCTGCTTTTGTTTTTTGTAGACACTCCAGGTGTTTCAAACTGCACTGTGTATTCATTTATCATACCTCCTGTAATAAAATTGAAGGGATGAGAGGGGGGGGGGGGGGGAGGTATTGGAATCAGTTGTCTGTGTTTCCATCAGTCCATGTGTCTAGGATTTATCCAGATGATATTTCCTGAACTGCTCAAGCTTCAGTTTTGTAACCAAAGTTGTTGATTGCTTTTAGTTTGATATAGTGCTGTTCTCTGCTCTTGCCTTGGGCAGAATCACTGTGCCCTTGTTGCATGCCAACCTGAATGAGTGACTGTAGCCTTTTACAGCACTCCTTGGTTTTTACATGGCTGCTGCCACACACAGATGCTGCTGTCTTGGCACACGTTCTGTGTACACCATACAACCATACACCAGTTTGCAGTGTCCCTTCATGCAAAGCCACAGAGGTTGAGTGTATGTGCATTTAGCGGTAACCTGCCACCCACACCTGCACTTTTGGGCAGAGTGACTGGGACCTTTTACATAGCTGTCAATCCCTTTTGGGAGTAAACCTTAGTCCAGAGTTTGTGAACCTGTATTTCCCTTATGCAGGCTGTGCTCTTTTGTTTTTTTGCTGGTGGCAGTGGCATTTTGATTCCAACCGGCATGTGTGGCAGTGGAAGGAAGAAGCAGTGTTGTACGAAATACCCATGTGCAACTTCAAATCTCACTTCCGACAAGATTTCTTAGCCTATCACACTAGGCCAGTCAGTGTGCATTTGGCAGTGGCATGTATCAGCTGCTTGTTCAACATTTTTCAATCTTTTTGTTCAATCTAAAACAACAAAATCTCATAAAAATTATGTTTTCCTGTATCCATTTTCCATTATGGCCATATCCCCCCCAAATAATGAAAAAATTGTATTTAAAACCAGTAAACTGTATGGGTTGACAAGTATGCTTTTGTGTGCTTCTGTGGCAACATGGTGGTGGAAAAGGTACCCAAATTAGAGTCAGCACAGAAAGTTGACCCAGGAGAACAAAATTCTGTTGTGCTCATGCTGGGACTCGAACCTGCCACCTTTTGATCACGGGATCCAGCGCTTTAAGCTCAGCTATTCCTACTCAGTTGGTGTGTAGATGCTATTCCTACTCAGTTGCTATGTAGATGCTATTCCTACTCAGTTGCTATGTAGATGCTATTCCTACTCAGTTGCTATGTAGATGCTATTCCTACTCAGTTGCTATGTAGATGCTATTCCTACTCAGTTGGTATGTAGATGCTATTCCTACTCAGTTGGTATGTAGATGCTATTCCTACTCAGTTGGTATGTAGATGCTGTTCCTACTCAGTTGGTATGTAGATGCTATTCCTACTCAGTTGGTATGTAGATGCTGTTCCTACTCAGTTGGTATGTAGATGCTATTCCTACTCAGTTGGTATGTAGATGCTGTTCCTACTCAGTTGGTATGTAGATGCTATTCCTACTCAGTTGGTATGTAGATGCTGTTCCTACTCAGTTGGTATGTAGATGCTATTCCTACTCAGTTGGTATGTAGATGCTGTTCCTACTCAGTTGGTATGTAGATGCTATTCCTACTCAGTTGGTATGTAGATGCTGTTCCTACTCAGTTGGTATGTAGATGCTATTCCTACTCAGTTGGTATGTAGATGCTGTTCCTACTCAGTTGCTATGTAGATGCTATTCCTACTCAGTTGGTATGTAGATGCTGTTCCTACTCAGTTGCTATGTAGATGCTATTCCTACTCAGTTGGTATGTAGATGCTGTTCCTACTCAGTTGCTATGTAGATGCTATTCCTACTCAGTTGCTATGTAGATGCTGTTCCTACTCAGTTGCTATGTAGATGCTATTCCTACTCAGTTGCTATGTAGATGCTGTTCCTACTCAGTTGCTATGTAGATGCTATTCCTACTCAGTTGCTATGTAGATGCTGTTCCTACTCAGTTGCTATGTAGATGCTATTCCTACTCAGTTGCTATGTAGATGCTATTCCTACTCAGTTGCTATGTAGATGCTATTCCTACTCAGTTGCTATGTAGATGCTATTCCTACTCAGTTGCTATGTAGATGCTATTCCTACTCAGTTGCTATGTAGATGCTATTCCTACTCAGTTGCTATGTAGATGCTATTCCTACTCAGTTGCTATGTAGATGCTATTCCTACTCAGTTGCTATGTAGATGCTATTCCTACTCAGTTGCTATGTAGATGCTATTCCTACTCAGTTGCTATGTAGATGCTATTCCTACTCAGTTGCTATGTAGATGCTATTCCTACTCAGTTGCTATGTAGATGCTATTCCTACTCAGTTGCTATGTAGATGCTATTCCTACTCAGTTGCTATGTAGATGCTATTCCTACTCAGTTGCTATGTAGATGCTATTCCTACTCAGTTGCTATGTAGATGCTATTCCTACTCAGTTGCTATGTAGATGCTATTCCTACTCAGTTGCTATGTAGATGCTATTCCTACTCAGTTGCTATGTAGATGCTATTCCTACTCAGTTGCTATGTAGATGCTATTCCTACTCAGTTGCTATGTAGATGCTATTCCTACTCAGTTGCTATGTAGATGCTATTCCTACTCAGTTGCTATGTAGATGCTATTCCTACTCAGTTGCTATGTAGATGCTATTCCTACCAGTGCTATAATCTATTCTACCCAGTTGCTATGTAGATGCTATTCCTACCCAGTTGCTATGTAGATGCTATTCCTACCCAGTTGCTATGTAGATGCTATTCCTACTCAGTTGCTATGTAGATGCTATTCCTACTCAGTTGCTATGTAGATGCTATTCCTACTCAGTTGCTATGTAGATGCTATTCCTACTCAGTTGGTATGTAGATGCTATTCCTACTCAGTTGGTATGTAGATGCATGAGCCAGTGTCTGGGGGAAAAGGGCTGCCATCTTCAAGGCCAGGCACTTGATAAACACTCATCAAATTCTGACTGTTTATAGCTGCTATCTTCAAGGCCAGGCACTTGATAAACACTCATAAAAGGAAAAGGGCTGCCATCTTCAAGGCCAGGCACTTGATAAACACTCATCAAATTCTGACTGTTTATAGCTGCTGTCTTCAAGGCCAGGCACTTGATAAACACTCATAAAAGGAAAAGGGCTGCCATCTTCAAGGCCAGGCACTTGATAAACACTCATCAAATTCTGACTGTTTATAGCTGCTATCTTCAAGGCCAGGCACTTGATAAACACTCATCAAATTCTGACTGTTTATACTATATTGCAGCCAAACATGCCACATCAATACGCAACACAATACAAGTGAAAGACAACCATTACAATGAAAGACTGATTCAGAATACTTCTTTGGTATGGTCTACCCACTGTTGAAGTTACTGGTACACTGCTTTGTGAATAATAATAATTTTAAAGGGGATTTTTATGGTGCCCATGTACCAGACAAAGAGGCAGCGCAGGGTACTTTACAGTAACACTAAGTTGACCGACAACACACACATTTGCATGCATTCACACTTGCAGGCACATGCACACTCACTCACACAAACATATATGCGCATACATGTGTCATATCACATTCAGACATTTGCCCTTTAGTCAGGAATTAATGTGTTTTTCAGATTAGACCCCAGATGCTGAAATTTAGCTTAAAAAATGTACCAGTCTTGTTTGAATTGACAGGAGTCCTTCCTCCTGTAAACAGAAGGAAGTAAATACCATTTGCTTTGTACAGATGCACACGGAGACCCGTCATCTGTGGATATCACCGTTCAGAATGGCTCTGGCACAAGGGTAAGTGGATGTCAGTTTCATTATCACCGTTCAGAATGGCACTGGCACAAGGGTAAGTGTGGATGTCAGTTTCATTATCACCGTTCAGAATGGCTCTGGCACAAGGGTAAGTGGATGTCAGTTTCATTATCACCGTTCAGAATGGCACTGGCACAAGGGTAAGTGTGGATGTCAGTTTCATTATCACCGTTCAGAATGGCACTGGCACAAGGGTAAGTGTGGATGTCAGTTTCATTATCACCGTTCAGAATGGCACTGGCACAAGGGTAAGTGTGGATGTCAGTTTCATTATCACCGTTCAGAATGGCACTGGCACAAGGGTAAGTGTGGATGTCAGTTTCATTATCACCGTTCAGAATGGCACTGGCACAAGGGTAAGTGGATGTCAGTTTCATTATCACTGTTCAGAATGGCACTGGCACAAGGGTAAGTGTGGATGTCAGTTTTATTATCACCGTTCAGAATGGCACTGGCACAAGGGTAAGTGGATGTCAGTTTCATTATCACTGTTCAGAATGGCACTGGCGCAAGGGTAAGTGGATGTCAGTTTTATTATCAATGTATAAAGTGGCACTGGCAGAAGGGTAAGTGTGGATGCCAGTTACAGTATCACTGTTCAGAGTGGCACTGGCACAAGGGTAAGTGTGGATACCAGTCTTGCCATCACTGTGCACTGACAGAGGTAGGTGTGGTTTCAGTTTCACCATCACTGTTTAGAATGGCACTCACAAAAGGATAAGTGTGGTGTTCGTTTCACCATCACTGTTTAGAATGGCACTGACAAAGGGATGAGTGTGGTGTCGGTTTCGCCATCACTTGTTAGAATGGCACTGACAGAAGTATCATGTGGTGTCAGTTTCACCATCAGTTTTTAGAGTGGCACTGACAGAATGATAAGTGTGGTGTCAGTTTCACCATCAATGTGCCGAATGGCATGACAGAAAGGTAAGTGTAGATGTCGGTCGTGCGATCAATGTGCAGAATGGCACTGACAGATAAGTGTTGTGTCTGTTTCACCATCAGCCTGCAGAATGGTGCTGACAGAAGGATATGTGTGGTGTTGGTTTCACCATCAACCTGCAGAATGGTGCTGACAGAAGGATATGTGTGGTGTTGGTTTCACCATCAATGTGCAGAATGGTGCTGACAGAAGGATATGTGTGGTGTTGGTTTCACCATCAATGTGCAGAATGGTGCTGACAGAAGGATATGTGTGGTGTTGGTTTTACCATCAACCTGCAGAATGGTGCTGACAGAAGGATATGTGTGGTGTCGGTTTCACCATCAACATGCAGAATGGTGCTGACAGAAGGATAAGTGTTGTGTTGGTTTCACCATCAACCTGCAGAATGGTGCTGACAGAAGGATATGTGTGGTGTTGGTTTCACCATCAATGTGCAGAATGGTGCTGACAGAAGGATATGTGTTTCACCATCACCATGCAGAACGACTTTAGCAGAGAAGGGAGATACGGATGTTGGTCTCACCATCACCATGCAGAATTATGCTATCAGAGAAGGGAGATACGGATGTCGGTCTCACCATCACCATGCAGAATTATGCTATCAGAGAAGAGAGATACGGATGTCGGTCTCACCATCACCATGCAGAATTATGCTATCAGAGAAGGGAGATACGGATGTCGGTCTCACCATCACCATGCAGAATTATGCTATCAGAGAAGGGTAGATAAGTATGTCGGTCACACCATCACCATGCAGAATTATGCTATCAGAGAAGGGTAGATAAGTATGTCGGTCACACCATCACCATGCAGAATTATGCTATCAGAGAAGGGAGATACGGATGTCGGTCTCACCATCACCATGCAGAATTATGCTATCAGAGAAGGGAGATACGGATGTCGGTCTCACCATCACCATGCAGAATTATGCTATCAGAGAAGGGAGATACGGATGTCGGTCTCACCATCACCATGCAGAATTATGCTATCAGAGAAGGGTAGGTAAGTATGTCGGTCACACCATCACCATGCAGAATTATGCTATCAGAGAAGGGTAGATAAGTATGTCGGGCACACCATCACCATGCAGAATTATGCTATCAGAGAAGGGTAGATAAGTATGTCGGTCACACCATCACCATGCAGAATTATGCTATCAGAGAAGGGTAGATAAGTATGTCGGTCTCACCATCACCATGCAGAATTATGCTATCAGAGAAGGGTAGATAAGTATGTCGGTCACACCATCACCATGCAGAATTATGCTATCAGAGAAGGGTAGATAAGTATGTCGGTCTCACCATCAAGCAGAATGACACTAGCAGAGAAATGTGGATGTCAGTCTCACCACCATGCAGAATGACACTAGCAGAGAAATGTGGATGTCAGTCTCACCACAATGCAGAATGACACTAGCAGAGAAATGTGGATGTCAGTCTCACCACCATGCACAATGACACTAGCAGAGAAATGTGGATGTCAGTCTCACCACCATGCACAATGACACTAGCAGAGAAATGTGGATGTCAGTCTCACCACCATGCACAATGACACTAGCAATGAAGTGCAGGTATGGTTGCCAATATTATCACCGTACAAAATGACACAAACAGAGAAAGTTAGATATATGGATGTCGATCTCACTGTGCCTAGGTAGCTGCAGCCAAAATTTCAGTTTCATAACAGCAATTTAATTTATGCATTTTCAGACAGTCCATGTTGATATAAGAAAATGAGAGAAAAAAAAGTAACTGTTTATCTTAATTAGTTCCAAAGATATAGCCATTCGAAAAGTTTTGCGCAACAATAAGCAGTTTATTACATTTTCCCAAATTTACACCCCTATGGTGGTTCACATGAACATGGGAGAATCCAAATACTTATACTTTTCAAAAGTATATCATGGTTGCACTTTGACGCGGCTAAATCATATGGTCAGCAAAGAAAGATGAAACAGAGGCAGAGCGCTGAAATTGCTCCCAAAAGCAATTCTGAGCTTGCCAATTTGCATGAAACAGCACTTTTGACGCAGTGGGTAACATATGGCAATGACAGCTTTCCCAATGGATTTCCATGCAGGGTTTATCACAGTCTTTGCACTTATTTTTTTCTAAGCAGCACTGACTCGTACTTTTAAAATTACAGGGTCTTAAAGTTGGCAAAATTTCAATTTGCACAGCGGAAAAAACACAAATATGTGGGTTGCCACACTTTAACTGGTAATAACTTGAAAACCACTACAGATACAGCAATGAAACTTGGCATGTACATTAAACTAAGTGTGAAGTACACTTGTAGCAGCATTTGCAGTTATTTTGAGAGTGATAGATCTTAAAGCCTGCAAAAACTTCACTTTTCACCACGGAAAAAAAGACAAATCTAAAGGTTTTCACACTTTAAGTTTAACTCGTAATAACTTGAAAACCACTACAGATACAGCCATGAAAGTTTGCATGGAGATTTCAGTGCAATCTTCAGATCGTGGCCACCTGTACACAACGACTCCATCTTTACTGCCCACCTTCTCCAAGAAATTGACTGTTGCCTCTTCCTCACTGATGACCCTGGCGACTTCGCCGATAAAGAAATCTACATAGTAGACTGCCACGATATCATCCTTCTGTTGAAATCTGAAGCTGGTTTCAAACTCGGGTTCATCAGGTTCTGATTCATCCTCTGGTTCAGAGTCGACATCTCCTGGGTCAGACTCCTCTTCCACTTGTTGACATCTCTGCTGGCAGCCGCCATGGTCGTGAAGAGGCGGAAGTTCTGGAAGTGGCTCGCCTCCAAACAGCTCCTTCAGTCTGTTGACCAGACTCAGCAGGGGGCCAGTTATCATAAATACCGCAGATGAGAAAGCAGCACTGTCTTGACCAGATCTGGCTTGAGAAGTTGCTGGAAGAATGAAGCAGTCTCATCCAAAGGCTTGGATCCCTCATCTTTTAGGAGAAGCAGCTGCACTAACAGTCGGTTGTCCACATCAACCAGAGGAAGGTCTTGCCGGCATCCTCTCCCAGTTGCCAGGAAAACAGCCTTCAGTTTGGAAAACGGGTCATCATCTGGAAAACAACAACACAATTTTGTTGTTTCTGTTGATCTTGACTGAGAGAGAATGATCTAGGGCCTACAGTACAATAATCATTATCACTCAGGCCTTAACTCTTATCTGTTATGATTTTATCATATCACTTATCAGACTGGCTACCGTTAGCAAGCAGAAATCCACTTTTAATTTTGAACTGGAAATGCTGGTCAACATCCTATTAAAGTTTGAGAATTCAATTACGATCGTTGAAAAATGAAAAAGACTTTAATATTTAATTTAACAGAGTTCAAGAGCAGAAGTTATTATGAGGTTGACTGTGTTTTCTCAGCATCTTAGTTGCCTCCCCTGATGAAGAACTTTGATCACGAAAACAGCCATCGCCACGAATTTACGTCAAAGGTTCGTCCCCCAAAAATAATACTGTTCCAGAAGACACCAGAGAATGTATTTCAGTTACTATTTTTGTGAAACTTTGGCGTATTTGTCAATATTTAGGAGAACAAGTGAGTGATCGACAACTTCCGGTTAGTCGTGTTTGTAAACAAAGACAGAACTATGAGTCAGTCGAGAAAATCGTAAGATTTTAGGCAATCTTGCAAGAATGAATCAAAATATCATATAAAAATGCTAAATTATGAGATAAACTATCACCAAATGCAGTAAATTGAAGCCAGGTGAAGAGAACACTCACGAATCGTGTGCCAAAACTTGGTAATCGAATCACAAAAACTCCATGCAGTTGATGCCATCTCGGATGAACTCAGTTTGAAAAAAGCGCCTTTATTGCGGTCTTTTATTGGCTTGTGAACGACCCACCGGTCATGAAAACATTAGCCCCATACCTCATTCGAAAGGGTACGGATTCAGCTTCATTTTGAAGGAGATGTTTTAGATGTTTGAGGGCGTTTTGTGTTTTTTTGCAAGTTTCCGACTAAAAAGCATTCTAGCAACCAGAGATGTTTGTAAAAGACCATGGCGTTTACACCATAGGAATCAGCATTCAATTTCCGATCCAGTGATACCACATATTGCTGTGTACAACACGTATGGCTTTGTCACCGAGCGGATAAACACATAGACTGTTTTTGTTCGTGTCTGGGACTGCATGATTGGCACTGGACAAAAATGGAAAATACTTCCCGTAGAAAATCAATTGGCTAAGAATGAGCAGCAAAATGTGTCACACCCAGAGATAACCATAATGGTTGACTGGGCGTAAAACACCAGTTTACTTACTTACATACTTGTGTGCTGTTGAAAGGTTGAGGGTGGGACATTTACTTTGCAGGTGTGCGTTGTTGAAAGGTTGAGGGTGGGATGTTTACTTTGCAGGTGTGTGTTGTTGAAAGGTTGAGGGTGGGGTGTTTACTTTGAAAGGTTGAGGGTGGTCCACATGCAGGAAGTGGTCATCGGCTGGATGCCCAGTACAGAGGGTCAGCAACAGCAGCAGTGTCCCCAGCACAGAGGGCCCGAGGGCGTGCAGTGTCCCTGAATGCGTCACTGGCCGTCAGTCCTGGACATCCCACGCCTGCTCCTTCTGTCGCTGGTCAGTGACATAGTGCATGCCTACTTCTGGGATCACACCATGTCTGGGTAGACGCGCACTTAATAATATGATAGATCATTCTTATAAAGTGTTATTCCCTAGCCCAAATTAAACTCACTGCACTGTATGAACAACTCATGATAAAAAACACATTTACTTACACGGACCTGTTTACTCATATAATTAGGATTTTTCTTTGTATGCCTAAATTTTCATCCACGAAAACACATACCAAAAATATTATCATAAATATTTCTGGACATGTTTTGTGGTTCGTTCGTTTTCCAGTCTGGAATATGCCTGGTTCTGGGTTTTCATTGGCACATGTGTAAGTCTTGTGACCTCTCACTGCCATGGTGTCGGTTGCTGTATTGTGCTTTGCATAGTCTTGGCACTGAATATTCGGGCAGTTTAAAGTGAGGCTTCTATTTCCACTGCAAAGTATGAGTGTTTGCAAGTATTGTGGAGGTCATGTTGAACTTTTTTTTCCCACTGAGAACAAAATGAAATGGAAAAGAACTGATAGAGAAAGTGCCAAAGCAGTGAGGGAACAAGTGTTCCTGTCGAGATATAAATCTGAGCCTGCCATAGTGCAATCTTTTGTTTCCAACATGATATCAGTATTGCCGCTTTTCAGTAGCCCATGGTGGCAAAAACAAGTGTAAACAGGTCAGCATATATTTTAACAAACATAACCATCATTGTAGTATTCTAGTTTTTACAGTAAGGATATCACCCAGGAAAGAATAACTATGTATACATACATACAACATCACCTCACACACAGACATACACACAAGCAAACACACATACAGGTACATGCACAAATCAATCTCTCATCACTCTCTCAGATGCAAGTTACAGTTGCTATCACTATTGAAAACTTTCCCTGGCTCTCTCCAGCTGCCCCGCCTCCCTTCCCCCTGTGTCTACTCGTATGCTTCCTTCCACACTCAACAAGCTATATACAGACGTTTGGCTGGTTGTCAGAAAGAGTGCTGAATTCTACAGGAACACTTGGGAAAACAGGAGGGTTTTGTTGGCTGTTTGTCTTGCTTTCTTGACTTGCAGTTTACATTTGTTGGATTTTCTTCTGCAACATGAAGACATGGTCTGGCTAAGGACATTGTCTTTGTGTGTGTGTATGCATTAAATCTTGAAAACATACATCAAAGGAATGTGTAAGCATTTAGGGCCTGTGCAGGTTAGGCACTCCAAGTACCCATTATTATTTATTATTATTGGCATATCATGTCATTAAGATCTCTGCAGTGGGAGTGCATCAGCCAGAATCAACTTTGTCCTTGTTGGACTATCATGTTCCGGAATACCTGCAGTGGGAGTGCATCAACCAGAATGGACAGTGTCCTTGTTGGCATGTTACCAAACTTTCTGCAGTGGGAGTGCATCAACCAGAATGGACCTTGTCCTTGCTGGCATATTGTTATGTTACTGAAATGTGTGCAGTGGGAAAGCATCAACCGGAATGGACCTTGTCCTTGCTGGCATATTGTTATGTTACTGAAATGTGTGCAGTGGGAAAGCATCAACCGGAATGGACCTTGTCCTTGCTGGCATATTGTTATGTTACTGAAATGTGTGCAGTGGGAAAGCATCAACCGGAATGGACATTGTCCTTGCTGGCATATTGTTATGTTACTGAAATGTGTGCAGTGGGAAAGCATCAACCGGAATGGACATTGTCCTTGCTGGCATATTGTTATGTTACTGAAATGTGTGCAGTGGGAAAGCATCAACCGGAATGGACATTGCCCTTGTTGGCATATTGTTACTGAAATGTGTGCAGTGGGAAAGCATCAACCGGAATGGACTTTGCCTTGTTGGCATATTGTTATGTTACTGAAATGTGTGCAGTGGGAAAGCATCAACCGGAATGGACATTGCCCTTGCTGGCATATTGTTATGTTACTGAAATGTGTGCAGTGGGAAAGCATCAACCGGAATGGACATTGCCCTTGTTGGCATAACATGTCACTAAAACAGTGTTGTGGGAGTGAGTGGCCAGAGTGGACATTGTAAGTGTGAGAAGACAGGTGCTTACACTAGCTTTTCACTCAGCATTTTGGTGAACCACAGGTTTTTAGCTGAGAAACATTAACAAACAAACATAAAAGTCTCACCAATGTCAGAAATGTCAGAGTAAAACTTGTGTTCTTTTACTAAATCCAAACACAAAAAGGTTCAAACGAATGCTTATTTATTTTAACGTGGACACACAGTATGCAAATATTTGGGGAAATCCCCTTTAGCAAGCCGTGGGTTAAAAACGATGAAAAATGAAAGCAAAAGATACCTTGTTTTGGTTGAGTTTTTGCAGCTTGTTTGGTGCTTGGAAGATTTTTCAGTCCTTCAAGCACTGAACAAGCTGCAAAAACTCGACCAAGATGTGTCTTTTTCTTTCATTTTTCATCATTTTTTACTGTTTATCTGTTGTTTAAGTGTCATTTTGTGGCTTGGTGAAGCGGATCTTCCCGAAAATTTGCATACTGTGTGTCCGCTTTAAATAAGCATTTGTTTGAACCTTTTTGTGTCTGGATCTTGTTTTAGAATGCTAGCAGTCATTTTGTTTCATATTTTTGTGTTCTTTTACTAAATTCTGATTCTGGTTGATTTCATGGGGTTCCCAAAAAAATACAGTCCATGTGTATTCACACATTAGGACCTCAGATTCACCCTTTAGATGTTAATTCTGTGCATGAAATTTATGCTATAAAATCCTGAGTAAGGAGTCAGATTAAATCTGTCAACCCTAATCACAGATTTTTTTTCTGAGACAACCCAACATAAACAATGCAAAACATTTTCAAAGCTAAAGTGGCATAAACAGCAAGGTTGTGCACAATGTCAAATGGGTTATGAATCAGTGACTAAAATGTGTTTTTGATGTTCATTGGATGTTGCCTTTCACTTTACCTAATCATGTGAGCTGTAAGTGTAAGTGAATGTGAACACTGTGTGGGCATTTATTGCAGTGGCACCAAAGGCTAACTGGTATGCCAACGTAAAAGCAAAACCACCCAGAAGATTCAGCCGATGCTCATCTGTAGCTTAACAAGGACTAGCTGTGAGATGGGTTTTGACTGAACCTAAACTACAATCTTTGTAAAATACAGTTTTTGAGTTGAGTTCTCTCTCTGTTCCTGCAGTTTGCCCTCTTCTCCCACCCGCCCCACCCCCCCGCCCAAAAAGGGTACCCTTTAGATTTTTTTGGAAGATGTTGAAAATATCCTTTTAACTCCTTCAACACATCTACTAGTCTGCATAGCCATACACTGCAGACAGCCTAAGGCAGTAAGCACTGTAGCCTGGGGACACCTAAATTCAGCCCAAATCACCTGTTTTCCAAAAATGGCCATAAAATGTAAAAGCAACACATAAACATGACATTAGTGCTGATAAAAGGTTAGGGTTTCCTCTCCGTTACTGAAGTTTTCTTGTTTGTCAGCAGTGTTGTTTATATGCCTTTTGGGAGCTTTGAAAAATGTAAACAAAACAGTTTTCTTCATCTCCATCATTGGTGCTGGGTTTGTTGTTCAGTTCACCATCTTTATTGGTCTCTTCCTCTGGATTGCCATCGATTTTGGGCACATCTTCAGCAAAATCCTCATCTTCTGCTCTTTTATTGCTACTTTCATAGTGATCGACTTCTAATTCATCGTTTGAACCAGGCTGCAGGATCAATTTTAGAGCTTAAAAGCTATTGAAAGTCTGCCCTTTCACCATCATCGAAGAGAGAGTTCTGTGCATTTCAGCAAGCAGGGAGACAAAATCTGGGGTTGGTCGGTTTATTTTTGGATAAACAATCTAAAAACATGTTACAGATTTGTGAAATAATGTCAGATGATGCAGGAAGGTGGGTGTGATTTGTTTGCCTGTATGCGGGAAATTGCATTGTCAGTTAATTTTAGAATACTGTTGTGAGAATAGTCGCTACATGCATGTTGGCCTCGCTGACGTATCACGAGGCGGCTCGCTACACGCTGCCAAGGGAGACAGCAGCTGTTGCGACTATGATCGCAACGTGTTGTGAAAAAGTTAAATTGCTAGACAGGGGTAAGTCCACCCCCTGGAATGTAAGAGTTGGGAACCCTGATTTCAGCTTTTGTGTTGTGATTACATATAATGATACATACACCAGGTCATGCACCACAAACTGTAATGCTGGATGCAGTTCGAAGGAGCTCTTCACATGTAACTGAACATTGGTGGCTGCTGTTCATCACTGCTTCTTTATGCCAGTTTCTCCGACCTTGATCTATTGTAGAGGTCACTGGAAGCTTTGATAAAAATGATGAAACAAAGTGAAATTTTCTGATTTTGAATGTGAGTTGACTGTGAGCCATTTTCTGATTTTGAATGTGAGTTGACTGTGAGCCATTTTCTGATTTTGAATGTGAGTTGACTGCAAGCCATTTTCTGTTTTTATTGTTACAGGAAGTGATGAAGGCCAGCATTGCTGTGCATTCTGCCAAAGAGCAGGTAAGATAGAGAGATGGGGGTGGGGGGTGCATTCTGCCAAAGAGCAGGTAAGATAGAGAGATGGGGGTGGGGGGTGCATTCTGCCAAAGAGCAGGTAAGATAGAGAGATGGGGGTGGGGGGTGCATTCTGCCAAAGAGCAGGTAAGATAGAGAGATGGGGGTGGGGGGTGCATTCTGCCAAAGAGCAGGTAAGATAGAGAGATGGGGGTGGGGGGTGCATTCTGCCAAAGAGCAGGTAAGATAGAGAGATGGGGGTGGGGGGTGCATTCTGCCAAAGAGCAGGTAAGATAGAGAGATGGGGGTGGGGGGTGCATTCTGCCAAAGAGCAGGTAAGATAGAGAGATGGGGGTGGGGGGTGCATTCTGCCAAAGAGCAGGTAAGATAGAGAGATGGGGGTGGGGGGTGCATTCTGCCAAAGAGCAGGTAAGATAGAGAGATGGGGGTGGGGGGTGCATTCTGCCAAAGAGCAGGTAAGATAGAGAGATGGGGGTGGGGGGTGCATTCTGCCAAAGAGCAGGTAAGATAGAGAGATGGGGGGGGGGGGGGTGCATTCTGCCAAAGAGCAGGTAAGATAGATGGGGGGGGGGGGCATTTTGCCAAAGAGCAGGTAAGATAGATGGGGGGGGGGGGGTGATTCTGCCAAAGCAGGTAAGATAGATGGGGTGGGGTGGGGGGCTGCCAGCGGTGAGTGTGGGGGTGCCAAGAGAGGTAAGAGGTGGGGGGGGGGGTATTTTGCCAAACAGGTAAGATGGGGGGGGGGGGGGGTTGCATTCTGCCAAAGCAGGTAAGATAGATTGGCGGGTGGGTGGGGGTGCATTCTGCCAAAGAGCAGGTAAGATGGGGGGGGGGGGGGTGCATTCTGCCAAAGCAGGTAAGATAGATTGGCGGGTGGGTGCGGGTGCATTCTGCCAAAGAGCAGGTAAGATAGACGGGGGGGGGGGGGGGGGGGGGTGCATTCTCCAAAGCAGGAGATACAGAGATGGGGGGGGGGGGGGGTGCATTCTGCCAAGGAGCAGAGAAGACAGATGGGGGGGGGGGGGGGGCATTCTGCCAAAGAGCTGGGGGGGGGGGGGGGGTGTTCATGTTTGATTGGAAGTGTTAATTGTGTTGGAGGAATGGGCATGCTGTTGAATGAATACAGACTGGCAAGATTGTACCTGAAATATGATAAAGCAGCAGTCACACAAGACAGGCATTGTACTTGACAGACAGGCAGTAAACAAAGAGCACTCACACAAGACAGGCATTATACTTGACAGACAGGCAGTCAACAAAGAGCACTCACACAAGACAGGCATTGTACTTGACAGACAGGCAGTCAACAAAGAGCACTCACACAAGACAGGCATTGTACTTAGACAGGTACTCAACAAGCAGCACTCACGCAAGACAGGCATTGTACTTGACAGACAGGTACTCAACAAGCAGCACTCACGCAAGACAGGCATTGTACTTGACAGACAGGTACTCAACAAGCAGCACTCACGCAAGACAGGCATTGTACTTGACAGACAGGTACTCAACAAGCAGCACTCACGCAAGACAGGCATTGTACTTGACAGACAGGTACTCAACAAGCAGCACTCACGCAAGACAGGCATTGTACTTGACAGACAGGTACTCAACAAGCAGCACTCGCGCAAGACAGGCATTGTACTTGACAGACAGGTACTCAACAAGCAGCACTCCGCAAGACAGGCATTGTACTTGACAGACAGGTACTCAACAAGCAGCACTCACGCAAGACAGGCATTGTACTTGACAGACAGGTACTCAACAAGCAGCACTCACGCAAGACAGGCATTGTACTTGACAGACAGGTACTCAACAAGCAGCACTCACACAAGACAGGCATTGTACTTGACAGACAGGTACTCAACAAGCAGCACTCACACAAGACAGGCATTGTACTTGATAGACAGGTACTCATGCTGTCAGCTCAGTTATAGGTACCCAGTGCTGAAGGAGAAACTAGGTGACTGACAACAACAAAAAGTCCAAGTGTTTAAAACTGAAAGATGTTTATGGTACTCTGTTCACTAAACAGAGTGAACCATAAACACCTTTCAGTTTTGAAATGGCTTCTGAAATATTTCATCCAAGGTTTTGCATTTTATTAGTTGTGAGTCTAACTTCATCAGCCCCAGGGTGAAAATCATTTCGCAGCAGTGAAAACGCAGCAAAACCTAAAACATCACAGTATACATTAGACTGTCTAAACATCACAGTTATGCAAAATAGTTGGATTAACAAATGTGAAACAGAATGAGACCCAGATTGCTCATGCAGAATCAACAAGGGAGTTAATTAGTGGAGGATGTACCGCTGGTGGAGTGTATGTACCTTGTATTTATGAGGATGTACCTCTGGTGGAGTGTATGTACCTTGTATTTATGAGGGTGTACCTCTGGTGGAGTGTGTGTACCTTGTATTTATGAGGGTGTACCTCTGGTGGAGTGTGTGTACCTTGTATTTATGAGGATGTACCTCTGGTGGAGTGTGTGTACCTTGTATTTATGAGGATGTACCTCTGGTGGAGTGTATGTACCTTGTATTTATGAGGATGTACCTCTGGTGGAGTGTATGTACCTTGTATTTATGAGGATGTACCTCTGGTGGAGTGTATGTACCTTGTATTTATGAGGATGTACCTCTGGTGGAGTGTATGTACCTTGTATTTATGAGGATGTACCGCTGGTGGAGTGTATGTACCTTGTATTTATGAGGATGTACCTCTGGTGAAGTGTATGTACCTTGTATTTATGATGATGTACCGCTGGTGGAGTGTATGTACCTTGTATTTATGAGGATGTACCTCTGGTGGAGTGTATGTACACACATACCAGGTGAGAGTTACTGTAGGCGATTGAGGTCTTTGTTGTTGTCCTTGTGTTACGTATTTCGAGTGCTAATTAACTCCCTTGTGTGTTGAGTTGGATTAACAGCTGAGTGTGTGTAATGACCTTAGTGGTTTGGACAATTTCATTTGGGTTTTGAGTAAATTCTCAGTTTATGCAAGCACTAAGAGAACTGTGATCTGTGATGGCTATGATTTGTGTTGGGCCTGCAGGACCACTTTGCTACAGTAACACAGACTTCAGCTTATGCAAGGATTAACAGATACAATGGCTGTGTTTTGTGTTACAGCCACACAGCGATGTCGGGCCTGCAGGAGTGCTTATTACTGTAACACAGACTGTCAGGCTAAGCACTGGCCAGTGCATAGGAGAGTTTGTGTGTATGAACAAAGGTAAGACAGGAAACTGTATGAACAAAGGTAAGACAGGAAACTGTGTGTATGAACAGAGGTAAGACAGGAGAGTTTGTGTAATTGAACAGCAGTAAGACAGGACAGTGTGTGTGTATGAACAGAGGTAACACAGTAGAGTTTGTGTTCATGAACAGAGGTAAGATGGGAGAATATGTGTGTATGAACAGAGGTAAGACAGTAGAATTTGTGTTTATGAACGGAAGTAAGTGTATGATCAGAGGTAAGACAGCAGAGTTTGTGATTATGAACAGAGGTAAGAGAGGAGAGTTGTGTGTGTGAACAGAGGTAAGAGAGGAGAAGGTGTGTATGAACAGAGGTAAGACAAGAGAGTTTGTATGTGTATAAAGACAGGAGAGTTTGTGTGTATGAAGGTTAAGACAGGAAAACATTTGTGCATGAACAGAGTTACGTTGGGAGAACTTATATGAACAGGTATTGCATGCATATGGTTGAACAGAGGTAAGACAGGAGAGTGTGTGTATCTGAGCAGAGGTAAGACATGATAATTTGTGTATATGAACAGAGGTAAGATGAGAATGTGTGAACAGAAGTAAGATACAAGAATGGATGTGAACAAAGGTAAGGTAGAATGTGTGTATGAACAGAGGTAAGATGACAATATGTCTGAACAGAGGTAAGGTGAGAATGTGTGTATGAACAGGAGGTAAGACATGGGAATGTGTATGAACAGAGGTAAGATGATAATGTATATGAACAAAGGTAAGATAGAAGAAATGTGTATGGACAGAGGTAAGATGAGGATGTATATGAACAAAGGTATGACAGGATAATGTATACAGGTACAAACTGAGGTAAGATGAGCATGTGTATATCAACAGAGGTAAGACAGGAGAGTGTATGTTTGAACTGAGGTGAAATGAGATTGTGTGTATCAACAGAGGTAAGACAAGAGAAGGTCTGAGGTAAAATGAGATTGTGTGTATCAACAGAGGTAAGACAGGAGAGTGTGTGAACTGAGATAAGATGAGAATGTGTGTACCAACATAGGTAAAACAGGAGAATGTATGAACCAAGGTAAAATGAGATTGTGCGTATCAACAGAGGTAAGACAGGAGAATGTATGAACCAAGGTAAAATGAGATTGTGTGTATCAATAGAGGTAAGACATGAGAATGTATGAACCAGGGTAAGATGAGAATCAAGTGTGTATCAACAAAGGTAAGACAGGAGAATGTATGAACCAAGGTAAGATGAGAATGTGTGTACCAACAGAGGTAAGACAGGTGAATGAATTGAGGTAAGGTGAGAATGTGTGTATCAACAGAGGTAAGACAGGAGAACATGTATATGAAGAAGATAAGACAAGAGGGTCTATGTGTATGAACAGAGGGAAAGAGGTGAGATAATTTAACGTCCAGTTAGCCACAAGGGTTATCTCACTCTCAGGGTGAAATAAACAGAGGTAAGACAGGATAAATAGTGTGTGTATGAACAGAGGTCAGACAGAGTTTGTGGGTATGAACAGAAGTAAGACATGGGATAGATTGTGTGTATGGACAGAGCTAAGATGTTGGAGAGATGGCATTTGTTTATGCAAGGTAAGTCAGGAGAGGGTTTGCATGCATAATTATAACAATCATACTTTCTTTATTTGTGTTGATGCCAGGGTAACTGTCTTTTGTTGTACCAGGGTAATAACCAGAATGTACTGTATTTGCATTGATGCCATTGTAATGACCAGAACGTACTGTATTTGTGTTGATGCCAGGGTAACTGTCTTTTGTTGATGCCAGGGTAATAACCAGAATATACTGTCTTTATTTGTGTTGATGCCAGGGTAGCTGTCTTTTGTTGATGCCAGGGTAATAACCAAAACATACCGTCTTTATTTGTGTTGATGTCAGGTAACGGCTAAAACATGCCATCTTTAATTGTGTTGATGCCACAGTAGCAGCTAAAATACTGTCATTACTTGCGTTAATGCCAGGTAACAGCTAAAATATACTGTCTTTGATTGTGTTGATGCAGAATACAGAATTTTTATTGTCTGTGCATGTCAACATGGAAATTTGCCAATTGATTGTGTAAAGTGACGACATACGTCAATATACACAAGATGGTAAAACAAAATTTCACTCGGTATTTCATACATACCAGCAGCTCACTCAGTACTGTCAAATAAATGCATACACTCACATGAAAAAAATAATACACTAATATCACAGGTAGCATACTAAAAGGAACCATTACTTTATTATTTAAAAAAGCCAGGATGATGGCTAAAAATTACTGTCTTTAGTTGTGTTATTGCCAAATAACTGCTAAAATTTACTGTCTGTAGTTGTGTTAATGGCAAATAACGGCTAAAATTTACTGTTTTTAGTTGTGTTGATGCCAAATAACGGCTAAAATATACTGTTTTTAGTTGTGTTGATGCCAAATAATGGCTAAAATATACTGTTTTCAGTTGTGTTGATGCCAAGCATATTGCACTTAGTTGTGTTATGCCCTAAAATATACTGTTTTTGTTGTGTTGATTCCAAGCATATTGCCTTTAGTTGTGTTGATGCCAAATAACGGCTAAAATATACTGTTTTTAGTTGTGTTGATGCCAAGCATATTGCCTTTAGTTGTGTTGATGCCAAATAATGGCTAAAATATACTGTTTTTAGTTGTGTTGATGCCAAGCATATTGCCTTTAGTTGTGTTGATGCCAAATAACGGCTAAAATATACTGTTTTTAGTTGTGTTGATGCCAAATATGCGGGCTAAAATATACTGTTTTTAGTTGTGTTAATGCCAAATAACTGCTAAAATATACTGTTTTTAGTTGTGTTGATGCCAAATAACTGCTAAAATATACTGTTTTTAGTTGTGTTGATGCCAAATAACGGCTAAAATATACTGTTTTTAGTTGTGTTGATGCCAAGCATATTGCCTTTAGTTGTGTTGATGCCAAATAACAGCTAAAATATACTGTTTTTAGTTGTGTTGATGCCAAATAACGGCTAAAATATACTGTTTTTAGTTGTGTTGATGCCAAACATATTGCCTTTAGTTGTGTTGATGCCAAATAACTGCTAAAATATACTGTTTTTAGTTGTGTTAATGCCAAATAACGGCTAAAATATACTGTTTTTAGTTGTGTTGATGCCAAGCATATTGCCTTCAGTTGTGTTAATGCCAAGTAATGGCTAAAACATTGTCTTTAGTTGAACTGCACGGTTGCACATGTATGTGTCAGTCCCAAACCACACCAGACTGCACCATGTCTGTACTCAAATGCGAGATTGAAGAAAATGAGAGCTCTTCAACCTGGAAGAGAAGATTTAGTTCACTTCTGGAATAGCCATATTGCTCTTTTTGCAGGATGTTCATTTTCATAGCATTTTAGGACACTTTTTCACACATATGTTTGGGCAAACTTTTCATGCATGGTGGCAGCATTTCTGATGCCAATGAAATATTTGGTTATATAATCAATCAGCTTTTTGTATGAAAGTGAGGACTGGGGACTGACAGTTGAGTGATGTTTCACCTGTGAATACTAGCTGGGGACTGACAGTTGAGTGATGTTTCATAGTGAATACTAGCTGGGGACTGACAGTTGAGTGATGTTTCACCTGTGAATACTAGCTGGGGACTGACAGTTGAGTGATGTTTCACCAGTGAATACTAGCTGGGGACTGACAGTTGAGTGATGTTTCACCAGTGAATACTAGCTGACCCTGGTTCCATCAGCATTTCATTGGCAGACAGTGACATTGTTTTATCAGATGAAGAACAGATACATAGTGGGCAAGATCATGACACTGCTGATTTTCTATGATTTTGATGATGATGACCCTGATGATTTTCTATGATTTTGATGGTTTTCATCAGTGTCAGTGATATTGCGTGTTGTTTACCTTTTGTGGTAAGACACAAAGCACAAAATAAACAAAAGATTTTTTTTAGTGTTTTCTGACAAACAAAACCGAAAACTTCTAAACCTCTTATCACAAAACACATCTATAATTACTGCTAATGTATATTTTTTGCAGATCAAAACAAACACATCTATTGAGTTAATATGAATATGTATGTATGTCCATTTTCCTACATGCACCAAAAAACAAAACAAAGAAACAAAAATCTGAAGAAAAAGAAAAATCAGACAAATGAATTGCACTGATTTTAATAATCCATTAAATAACCAAGCAAATATTGAAAAAAAAACACTAAAAAAACCCTTTCTTTTCTTTTTTTAAACTAAGTTTTAACATGTATTCTTTCACAAAACATGCATCTGGCCCGTACCCTCCAATGCTGCAAAGGCACAACAAAAAGTGAAGATAGAATGTAGTAGCAATTTTAGCAAGCATACTGAGCAACTGGTATGTTCCCCCTAATGGCTAATCCCTCTGGGAATGAGGCTAGTGGACAGCCAAAATACTATGGGACAGGAAGAGTTAAAGCGTAATATCTTTAGTTTTAGTTGGCGGCTAAAACATGTCTTAGCTGTGTTGATGCCAGAAAACAGCTAAAACATGCTGTCTTTAGTTGTGTTGATCCCAGGGTAACAGCAAAAACATATTTTCAGTTTTGTTGATGCCATGGGAACACTAACAGCAAACAAATACTGATTTTAATTGTGTTAAAGGACAAGTCCAAGGTTAGGGGTGATTTTTGACACAATTTCCATTAAAGCTCGCTGAGAACGTTGATGTAGGTGAAACTGTGGTCTGAGGGTCATAAATGCACGAAAAAAGGCATTTTCTGTCGTACCGAAAGCGTCGCCATGATGCCCAAATCACGTGACCATATGCCTACTACGTCACTCTGGGGAGTCGCTGCAAAATGGCCAACTCGAGCTCCGAAGACAAAACTGATACTTTGCCCGAGAGACCCACAAGGATACAGCTGTATCAGTTTGAGCCTGTCAGGCAGGATTTTGAAAGAGTACCGGAACATCATGTCAGCTTCGAAGCAAACCCCATGCGGTATTCCATGGGCTTTGCGAAATTGCACTCAGTGAAGTGCTCGCTACACAAATGGGCGTGATGTGGCGCAGCAAGAAAGTCAGCTCGTTTGAATTGTATAAATTCAGTCCACTTTCGCCTCACTGCGGGTCGATTGCACGGGAGCTCGTGCATTGTTATACCTGGGGTTGTCTGCGAATTGTTACAGTTTGCGGCAACACAGTAGGCCGGCATAGTTAACTTTTTTGTCGACCACACGCATACACAGTTTACTGAAGAATATAAGATGGCAACCACACTGACTCCCCAGACTGACGTCACTTCGGGAAAGTCACGTGACTGATGGAGAACCCGAGACTGTCGTTTCGGCCAGCCTACAGAAAATATAATCAATTAAAAATCCAATTAAACATTTTATTTTTTTATTTCATTAAATCTGAAACTAGTGACTCATTTGTCAATCATTTCGATGGTCATTTTGCATACTTAAAAACCTTGGACTTTAATGCCAGATAACAGCTAAAACATACTGTTTTCAGTTGTGTTAATGCCAGGGTAACAGCAAAAACATACTGTTCCTAGTTGTGTTAATGCCAGGGTAACAGCTAAAATATACTGTCTTTACTGGTGTTAATGCCAGGGTAACAGCAAAAACATACGGTCTTTAGTTGTGTTAATGTCAGGGTAACAGCAAAAACATACTGTCTTTAGTTGTGTTGATGCCAGAGCTAAAACGCGGTCTTTTAGATATGTGGATGCTGTGGTTACACTTACAGCTAAGGCATACTGTCTTCAGTTGTGTTGATGCAAGGGTAACAGCTAAAACACGCTGTCTTTAGTTTTGTTGATGCCAGGGCAACCTCTTGAACGTACCATCTTTAGTTTTTGTTGATGCCAGGGTAACTGCTTGAATGTACCATCTTTAGTTTCGTTGATGCCAGGGTAACCGCTTGAACGTACCATCTTTAGTTTTGTTGATGCCAGGGTAACCGCTTGAATGTACCCTCTATAGTTTTGTTGATGCCAGGGTAACCGCTTGAATGTACCATCTTTAGTTTTGTTGATGCCAGGGTAACGGCTTGAACGTACCATCTTTAGTTCTGTCGTTTCCAGGACAACCGCTCCGCCATCCAGGTCTCCATTGCTGCCCAATCCCAATTTTGATCATATGGAAGTGGATGTGTCTGACGACTTCATTGCTGTAAGTTTGGGTCGTACTCGCGTACAAACCCTTTCTACCTTTGAATGTTTGGCCATCTTTTTGCTTCTCAGTTGCTGAACTCTTTGCTGCCACACCTTTGAATGTTTGGTGATCTGTTTGCTTCTCAGTTGCTGAACTCTTTGCTGCCACACCTTTGAATGTTTGGTGATCTGTTTGCTTCTCAGTTGCTGAACTCTTTGCTGCCACACCTTTGAATGTGTCACCATCTGTTTGCTTCTCAGTTGCTGAACTCTTTGCTGCAACACCTTTAAATGTTTCAACATCTTTTTGCTTCTCAGTTCCTGAACTCTTTGCTGCCATACTTTTGAATGTTTCACCATCTTTTTGCTTCTTAGTTGCTGAACTCTTTGCTGCCATACCTTTGAATGTGTCACCATCTGTTTGCTTCTCAGTTGCTGAACTCTTTGCTGCAACACCTTTAAATGTTTCAACATATTTTTGCTTCTCAGTTGCTGAACTCTTTGCTGCCATACCTTTGAATGTTTCACCATCTTTTTGCATGTCAGTTACTGAACTCTTTGCTACCAGAGGATGTATTGGTGTATCACCACTATTGGGACTGTCATTGGAAAAGACTGTGGTGCTGTCCCATTGATGGGAATTGGTCATTTTAGGAAATGGCAGTGAATTAGTCATTTTAGGAATTGTTTTGGAAGTGGCAATGAGTCAGCCATTTTAGGAAGTGGCAGTGAGTCAGCCATTTTAGGAAGTGGCAGTGAGTCAGCCATTTCAGGAAATGGCAATGAGTCAGCCATTTTAGGAAGTGGCAGTGAGTCATCCATTTCAGGAAATGGCAGTGAGTCATCCATATTAGGAAGTGGCAGTGTCATCCATTTCAGGAAGTGGCAGTGAATGGCGGTGAATGGGCCACTTTCCCCCGGTAAGCCTTCATGGTCTATGTCAAAAAACTTGGGTAACTACTGCCACCTACACTGGCTATGGCTGTAATGAGTCGATGTTCTGTGTGTAATGTTAGATCTACTGATTTTTTATTTTATTTTTTATTTCAGTTGATTTTCTGTTGAATTTGTATACATATATATGTGATATTTAATATATGAGAGAGAACAGCAACTACAACATACATTTCCACAGTAACACCATATGATTTTGTGAGAAAGGCGGGGTACCCAAATGGGGGAGGGGGTCAAAGGAAATCTAGATCTACATGAAAAATAAAAAATAAAACAACAATAAAGAACCACATGTGAGAAAATAAAGATACACAAATGTCCAGCAATACATTCTGATTCTCATTGGTGAGAAAAGTGGAAGAATAGCAAAACAATAAACAACAAAAAATTGCTCGTGTTTTGGAGGATCTTGCATATTTGTTTTTGGTGGCCTAGCAAAATAATAGAAAAAGGTTGTTCACCTTTCAGTGTAAGTTTTGCTTTTGTTACTACAACTGTTGACAGAATAAATGAAGCTGATAATCACATCACATCTTTGATCTACATGACAAGAGGTGCAAGTCCAAGTTGTTCATCAGGACATTTTTAAATTTTTTTTTTTTAAATTCAAACTTGTCTGCCTCCATAATTTATGTAAACTTTACCTCATACTTCTTTAGGCTGTGAATGTTGCATTCACTGATTAATGCTGAGTCTCTACAATCATATCAGAACCTTAGCTCTGTTTCTTTCTTATTCTAGCTTTATGATTGGTTTAATGATGCTGCCATTGAATACTGCATAACTTTCAGCTTTTCTCTCTCTTATTAAACCTGTTTACAGATGTATTTTAATATTACCTCATATGTTGTGAGACTATATGCATTTTCTGATTAATGCTGAATATGTTTGTATCAGAATCTTGACTACAGTTCTTTGCATTCTATTGTTATAATTGATGTTTTGATGCTACCACCAAAGATGGAAGATCGGACAATGTGAAAATGAGACATTTTTGCATCTTTGACATGCTGTAGTAGCAATATTTGAGTGAAGAGCAGTACTATAAAATGATGTCTGTTGTGTGTAGTGCTAACACTGAATAACACAAGTTGTAGGTACATGAATAATCATGGGTATCTTAGAGGTCTGCAAAAATGTCATTTTGTCAAATGTGCATAAAATGCCTAAATATGTTGATATTTGAGGGATCATTTTTCAGAAACTGTCAGCAATAAATGCATGAAATTTGGCAAGTGCACTTGCCTTTTGTTTCTCTTTAATATGACAAATGAATGGATTGTATTGTCTGACTTTCAAAATTTGGCCTGCCATCGTTGACTGGGCGTTTAAAACCAAGTCCCTTCTTTCTTGGGACAGTGCAAGGTTACCACTGTGTTTGAAGAGTTTGGCTTGCTGTTTGAAAGTCAATGTCATAACGTTAACAGGTTTCAGTCATCTAAAGACTGCATCCCATAGCTTCTGAGCCAGCCTTTAGCTACCCAAGTTATTATTGTCAGTGTATTACCAGGTACAGTAATATGCAAAATGTTCAATCTCCTGCTGCCCCCCCCCCCCCCCACCACCCCCTCCCCACACCCAAACAGTTCATTATGAAAGTTGCTAGATGCACTGTGTCCCTGGGTCTGGAATCCTATGACTGAACCTGTTTCAGTCGTGCATTCAAAGTTGCTAGATGCACTGTGTCCTTGGGTCTGGAATCCTATGACTGAACCTGTTTCAGTCGTGCATTCAAAGTTGCTAGATGCACTGTGTCCCTGGGTCTGGAATCCTATGACTGAACCTGTTTCAGTCATGCATTCAAAGTTGCTAGATGCACTGTGTCCCTGGGTCTGGAATCCTATGACTGAACCTGTTTCAGTCGTGCATTCAAAGTTGCTAGATGCACTGTGTCCCTGGGTCTGGACTCCTATGACTGAACCTGTTTCAGTCATGCATTCAAAGTTGCTAGATGCACTGTGTCCCTGGGTCTGGACTCCTATGACTGAACCTGTTTCAGTCATGCATTCAAAGTTGCTAGATGCACTGTGTCCCTGGGTCTGGAATCCTATGACTGAACCTGTTTCAGTCATGCATTCAAAGTTGCTAGATGCACTGTGTCCCTGGGTCTGGAATCCTGTGACTGAACCTGTTTCAATTGTGTATTTGATCCTTGTACACTTTTGCTTACAGTTGCACAGTTACAACTTACAGAGAAGAAAGATAGTGGGAATAATAATAATAATGTGCATTTATCATGCGCTCATCAACGCCATGAGCGTTTACATGATACGTAATAACCTGAATACAGTTATGGACGGTGAAACTGGGCCCACAGTGGGAGGTGTTTCACCATGCCAGGCAACAAGCCTTACTGATGGACCTTCATGTCTTTCAGAACAACCAGGAGTATTTGAGGGAGTGGCTGCACTTTGCTGATGCCAGGTCAGACAGCTCCAGCTCATCAGGTGGAAGATGGCCGGCAGGCAGGCCTCAGTTCATTACTTCTGGTGGTAAGAAGTCCTCGGTGGATCTGCGGCCCCAGGCTGGAGCCAGGCAAAAGGTGGGTGGCAAACTGAACCAGTCCTACCCTCCTGAAGCCTACAAACACTTACAGGGTGAGCCAGCCAGCAACCGGGAACAGAACCATGGTGATTTCAACAAGAAACGGGCATCTGAGCAGATGCAGCCGCGGATGAAGAACCGTAAGCCAAAAAATGGAAGGGATTGGTCGGAGCAGTCCCCACAGGTGGTGGACGTAGCAAACCTTCAGGAGCGGGATGATGGAAGAGGTGCGCCTGAGCAGTTTGAGCAGGGCGTCGCCAGACTTGCTTATCAGGGGCGCAGTGTGAGCCACCGTCAGCCGCGGGACGCTGGCAAAGAAGGTTACCAGCAGAAGCAGGCACGGTCAGAGCAGTTTGAGGCAAGGCGTACCGGGCTGCAGCGTGCGGAGAGAAGGCCAGATGAACCCGATGGGAAGCAGGGAAGCAGCGGCCCTGGGCTGCAGCGTGCGGAGAGGAGGAGGCCAGATGAACCCGATGGGAAGCAGGGAAGCAGCGGCCCTGGGCTGCAGCTGAGACAGGAGGGAAGAGCGGCTGGGGACGGAGCCACTGGGTTTGAGTGGGAGAGAAGCGAGCCCAGTGCGGGGGGGGAGAAACGGGGCCAGTTTCAGGGCAGGGAGGAGGCCAGAAAAGGGCACCGCCAGCAGCGGCAGGACCTGGGTGACCCGCTGCAGCGGCAGACGGGGGGGTCAGGCGCCCGCAGAGCTGCAGCGGAACAAGGGGACCGGTGGGAGCAGCCCAGAAGAGAGGGGCCAGGGCCTCGGCAGAGGAGGGGGCCGAACCAGCACGACGAGCCAAAAGGGGAGGGGTCCAGATCTGGCCAGAGAAAGTCGGAAAGAGAGGGAGATTCATTTCAGCAGCACAGTCCAAACAAGCCTGGTCAGTTCCAGCAGAAAGGGGACAGAAGAGGCAGCCCACGGCAGAACCAGGGACCAAGCTTCCAGCAGCAGGTAGGAACTGGTTCAAATCTTTTGCAGTCTGACATTGGTCCTACATAAAGGACTGTATGCAGGGTGGGGAGCTGTACCCAGGGCTGGGGATTGTGTACACAGGGTGGGGAACTGTACCAGGGCTGGGGATTGTGGACCCAAGGTGGGGGATTGTGTACACAGGGTGGGAGATGGTGTACACAGGGTGGGAGATGGTGTACACAGGATGGGGGATTGTGTACACAGGGTGGGAGATGGTGTACACAGGGTGGGAGATGGTGTACACAGGATGGGGGATTGTGTACACAGGGTGGGAGATGGTGTACACAGGATGGGGGATTGTGTACACAGGGTGGGAGATGGTGTACACAGGGTGGGAGATGGTGTACACAGGATGGGGGATTGTGTACACAGGGTGGGAGATGGTGTACACAGGATGGGGGATTGTGTACACAGGGTGGGAGATGGTGTACACAGGATGGGGGATTGTGTACACAGGATGGGGGATTGTGTACACAGGATGGATTGTGTACACAGGGTGGGAGATGGTGTACACAGGGTGGGAGATTGTGTACACAGGATGGGGGATTGTGTACACAGGGTGGGAGATATTGTATCCAGGGTAGGGAATTGTGTATCCAGGGTGGGGGATTGCGTACACAGGGTGGGGGATTGTGGACCCAGGGTGGGGGATTGTGTACACAGGGTGGGGGATTGTGTACACAGGGTGGGTGAGGGTGGTGGGTTGTGTATCCTGGGTAGGGAACTGTATACTCAGGATGGGGGATTGTATATACAGGGTAGGGGGTTGTGTACTCAGGATGGGGGATTGTTTACCTAGGGTGGGAGATTGCATACCCAAGGTGGGGGACTATGCACAGGATAGAGGATTGTGTACCCACGATAGGGGACTAGGTGTCCAGGGTTGGGGACTGTGTGCCCAGGGTGGGGGACTGTACAGGATTACTGTGTACACAAGGTGAGGGACTGTTAGGTTAGGGGTGTAGTTGCAGTACAGGCTGTGGAAGACCTCTGTGTAATATGAGGCTGCTTAGACTTGTACAGTTCAGTTAGTAATTACAGGCTATACATTTGTAGTACTGTTGTTAGTCACTTTAGTAGTTTTGTGATAGTTGGGTGTTGTTGATTAGTGCTCAATTTCTTTGTGACAATAATGAATATATATGTAATAATAATTGTGATTAAAGTATTTATAAAGTGTAAAATCTTGTCTGTAGAGACTTTTCTAAGCCCATGTGCATGCACGTGCGCACACACACACACACACACACACACACACAAACACACACACACACACAAACACACCCACACACACACACAAACACACACACACACACACACACACATAGAGGTAAATCTTAATTTACACAGCTACTACTGCTATTACTATATATACAACTGCTAGTATGCACATTTGCTTTGAGTAAGTTGGTTACAATTTGCTGGCTGTAGAGTGTCACTTGGAGCGAGATTTCCTTAAAGAATTTTGGGATACATGCTCTTAGAGTCAAGCTGTTGCTTAAAACATAAAAAAAAGAAACAAAATCTGTTTGTTTTTTTAATACATCTCTGTTTATGTTTTTTAATACATCTGTTTTTTAATACATCTCTGTTTATATTTTTTAAAGTATTGATTTTTAGTTTACCAGATGATCTCTAAGGCTGTGTAACAGATTTTTTTACTGGCTGTATGTCTGAGTAAGATAAGAACTAAATTTTAATGACTGCTTGCTGTTATTAGTGTTGAACTTAAAGTAAGATTGTTTTATTTTTTTCTCTCCTGTTTTCTGCATGCATGCTGTTGGGGTAAGATTTTCATACAATTTATTGGAGGATGAATACTGTTAATATAAGGTCTTTAACAGTTTACTGGTTATATGTGCAGGAGAGAGACAACAGAGATCCACATGACCCAGGAGAACCCAGAAGTGGTTTGAGGTCAGGTCCTAAGAGTGTAGTGGATGCAGGAAGAGGTCCTAAGAGTGTAGTGGATGCAGGAAGAGGTCCTAAGAGTGTAGTGGATGCAGGAAGAGGTCCTAAGAGTGTAGTGGATGCAGGAAGAGGTCCTAAGAGTGTAGTGGATGCAGGAAGAGGTCCTAAGAGTGTAGTGGATGCAGGAAGAGGTCCTAAGAGTGTAGCGGATGCAGGAAGAGGTCCTAAGAGTGTAGCGGATGCAGGAGGAGGTCCTAAGAGTGTAGCGGATGCAGGAGGAGGTCCTAAGAGTGTAGCGGATGCAGGAGGAGGTCCTAAGAGTGTAGTGGATGCAGGAAGAGGTCCTAAGAGTGTAGCGGATGCAGGAGGAGGTCCTAAGAGTGTAGTGGATGCAGGAAGAGGTCCTAAGAGTGTAGTGGATGCAGGAGGAGGTCCTAAGAGTGTAGCGGATGCAGGAGGAGGTCCTAAGACTAGTAAGAGTGTACTTGGTACAGGAAGAGACCCTAAGAGAATGGTTGGTGCAGGAAGAGATAAGTTCTGGAAGGATGAAATGCCTCAGTCACCTACCCAGGACAAAGGGCAGGATGTTCCAACTTCTCCTGTAGCCCCAAAAGCTGAGAGTGGTGCAGATGCCTCTGCTTCAAGTGTTGCTTCCAAGTCCACCCTGCCAGACCATGAACATCTGCTGGAGCTGAATCAGTCAGTTGATGTAAGTGATCTCACTTGTTGGAGCACAAAAACATGTTACAGTGACCACAGATTTGATGATGATGGTGAAAAACATCTGCTGCTAAATTTATGTGCATCAGGGTGATGTTTGTACAGGTGACGTATGGGTTCCAAGTTTCTTTTGACAGCCCCCATCTTACTCCTAACACCCCAGATGCACTAGCTGAAAGCAGGAAATTCTTATGCCTGGTATACTACTGCTAGTGCTGACTTGGATACATGTTCTCATTCTGGATGGTTGCATCATTTTTTTCACCCAGTCCTTTTGGGTGCAGGAAATGGAGCAGCTTATGTCTGTATCCGCTGCTTTTGGCCTGCATGGCAACATTGATTTATTCTCTACTTCTTTCCCACTTCTTTGCTTTGTATGTGGGTTTTGTTTTTGCATTTCAGGTTATTGTATCTCACATAGACAGCCCCCAGTCCTTCTGGGTACAGGGGATGGAGCAACTGAAGTCTGTGTATCCTGTTCTCAGCCAAGCGTTTGCAGTGGTAAGACACATAGCCCAGCATGTCCTGTTCTCAGCCAAGTGTTTGCAGTGGTAAGACACATAGCCCAGCATGTTCTGTTCTCAGCCAAGCGGTTGCAGTGGTAAGACACATAACCCAGCATGTTCTGTTCTCAGCCAAGCGGTTGCAGTGGTAAGACACATAACCCAGCATGTTCTGTTCTCAGCCAAGTGTTTGCGGTGGTAAGACACATAACCCAGCATGTTCTGTTCTCAGTCAAGCATTTGAGGTGCTAAGACATGTAGCCCAGCATGTTCTGTTCTCAGCCAAGTATTTGCAGTGGCAACTCACATAGCCCAGCATGTTCTGTTCTCAGTCAAGTATTTGCAGTGGCAACTTGCATAGCCCAGCATGTTCTGCTCTAAGCCAAGTGTTTGCAATGGTAAGACACATGGCCCTGCATGTCCTGTTCTTAGTCAGATGTTTGCCAAGGTAATACACGTAGCCCAGCATGTCCTGTTCTCAGCCAAGTGTTTGCATTGGTAAGACACACATCCCAGCATGTCCTGTTCTTGGTCTGATGTTTGCCAGGGTAAGACAAGTGTTGCCGATGTTTGCCGTGGTAAGACACACATCCCAGCATATCCCATTCTTAGCCAGTTGTTGGCAGTAGGAAGTCGCTTCAACCAGCATGTCCCATTCTTAGTTGTTGGCAGTAGGAAGTTGCTTCAACCAGCATGTCCCATTCCTAGCCAGTTGTTGGCAGTAGCAAGTCGCTTCAACCAGCATGTCCCAATACTAGCCAGTTGTTGGCAGTAGGAAGTCGCTTCAACCAGCGTGTCCCATTCTTAATTGTTGGCAGTAGGAAGTCGCTTCAACCAGCATGTCCCATTCTTAGCCAGTTGTTGGCAGTAGGAAGTCGCGTCAACCAGCATGTCCCATTCTTAGCCAGTTGTTGGCAGTAGGAAGTTGCTTCAACCAGCATGTCCCATTCTTAGCCAGTTGTTGGCAGTAGGAAGTCACTTCAACCAGCATGTCCCATTCCTAGCCAGTTGTTGGCAGTAGGAAGTCGCTTTAACCAGCATGTCCCATTCTTAGTTGTTGGCAGTAGGAAGTCGCTTTAACCAGCATGTCCCATTCTTAGTTGTTGGCAGTAGGAAGTCGCTTTAACCAGCATGTCCCATTCTTAGCCAGTTGTTGGCAGTAGGAAGTCGCTTCAACCAGAATGTCCCATTCTTAGCCAGTTGTTGGCAGTAGGAAGTCGCTTCAACCAGCATGTCCCATTCTTAGTTGTTGGCAGTAGGAAGTCGCTTCGACCAGCATGTCCCATTCTTAGCCAGTTGTTGGCAGTAGGAAGTCGCTTCAACCAGAATGTCCCATTCTTAGCCAGTTGTTGGCAGTAGGAAGTCGCTTCAACCAGCATGTCCCATTCTTAGTTGTTGGCAGTAGGAAGTCGCTTCGACCAGCATGTCCCATTCTTAGCCAGTTGTTGGCAGTAGGAAGTCGCTTCAACCAGCATGTCCCATCCCTAGCCAGTTGTTGGCAGTAGGAAGTCGCTTCAACCAGCATGTCCCATTCTTAGCCAGTTGTTGGCAGTAGGAAGTCGCTTCAACCAGCATGTCCCATTCCTAGCCAGTTGTTGGCAGTAGGAAGTCGCTTCAACCAGCATGTCCCATTCTTAGCCAGTCACTTCAGCCAGTGCGCTAGACTGTAAAAGACGCACTAAATGTACCTCTAGAGGGTCCCATGGGATGCATGAAAAACATGCCAGGTTAGTTCTTGTTTTTTAGTCCAAACCCCCTCTTGTGGCATGTGAACTATTCTACCACTTCTGTCTCATCTATTACTTGACACTGATCTTGTTACTGACAAGTACACATTCTCCCATGAGGTACTTCAGGACTTCCTGAGGTACACAGGACTACACACGTTACTTCAACATCAAATACACCAGCTCACACCCAACACCAAGATATCCAACATGCTGATGATGCGGGGCTTAATGGCCTTGGATGTCAGGTTGATATATTAGGGACAGCATATCTAATGTTGTTGAGTGTTGCGTTACATCCACAGAAACCGTAGGCTTATTAGGGATGGGAGCCCAGGACAGCCACCTGACTTTCACACAGCTCCTGAGCTCTGAATGTATCTAACAGTAACAGGCTTTATGCACCCTACATTGTGGAACCTTTTGGTCTTCTGCTTCTAAAAGGTGGAATATAAAAAAAATTATGCAAAGAAGATGAGGATTAAATAGAGATCTGTGTACAGGCTGTCAGTGTGAAGGTTTCTTACATGACAATAATCTGTTGTGAATTTTCAGCTGTCAAAAAAGATCAGTGGAGTTTCTACAGTAAATTGTTTCAAAATGGTATAGTAATGAAGGGAGGCAACTTAAGTTTTGAGTGATGTCCACAGGGTAACCGGCTTTGAAAAATGTCCAGTTTGAATCTCCAAAAGATGAAGCTTCTTCAGGGGAGCTTCATCCTTGGAGCTTCGAACTGGAAATATTTCCAACTCGGTTACTCTGTGGACAACCATACAGATTCCAAGTCAGTTACCCTGTGGACACACCTACAGACAATACACACAATTAATTACAGAATCAACCTTAGCTGTTTGAATTAATCTGTTCTCTATTCACAATTTGCGAAGGTGAAAGCTTTCTCCTTTCATTCTCTGTTTAGTTTTGATCTGTTCAACAGATTCAGAATGTTACTGTAACTTGTTTCAGACAAATATTTTGTAATGGTCTTAAAAGTGCCTCATGTTTTGCTTTTTTACTCTACTACTTAAAAATCCTTTTGATACTGACAGATGGCTGCTACTAAAACACATCTACAGAGTTGGCAGGGCTGCCACCCACCAGAGTAATACTGACATGGAGAACTATGAGAATAGGCAACTCCTTTGACTAAGCCTATTACTGCTATAAGGAGCCAGCATACCTGAAAGTGTACAACTACAAGTGACATTGTTTGACCGTACTGAACCCAAAACTGAGTTGTAGAAAGGAAAGGGCATCAAATGCAAAGCAGAATACTTCTGCACAGCTGCTGTTTCATATTAGTCGTGACCCTTTGAAACTGGCCAGGGACCCTCTAAACGTTGTATCAGGGAGTCCCAGGGACCTCCTTAAAATACTTGCTAATGGGATCCCTACTTGCTCTTAAATTGCATTGACACCTCTCAATTTGACCCACACTGGCACCCAGGACCTTTATATATGAAGAACAAACACAACAGCTCCCCAATCACATTTATTTTCTAGATCATGATGACACTGAAACAATTGGCATATGTGAAGTGCAAATAGGCAATCCAACTGGCTTAAATGCATTAAAAGTTATAAATTGGTTTTTCTATGTATAAGCAGCCTAAATGCCATATAAAAATGGTGTCTTTGATGACAGAGGCTACAACTATTGAGAAGTAACATTGCACAGAGCAACTGCTAGATCTGAACCTAGTTTATGTGTTCCAGGGTGCCAGTGTGGGTTTATGCGCAGTGAGTTTGGTTACATCAGAGAATAGCGCTATACAAAAGTTATCTATTATTATTATTATTATATACATTCAAAACTGCTCAGTGTAAAGCTAAAAAACTAATGCACGAAAGTGTCTGTGTACTTTGTAAGGCATTAATAAGGCTTTTGTTTATTTTAGTACACCGGGAGAGGAACTCCTGCAACATCTGCTGGTATGGGCGAGATGTTCCTTTGTGAGTTCCTGGGAGAACTGGCAAGAGCCCAGGTGGTTGATGTGGCTGACAACAGTGTGAAGATTTTTTATGTGGACTATGGAAACACTGAGGATACTGAAGTGTCTCACCTGTTGCCTCTTCCTGAGGAGATTGCCAGTCTTCCCCCACTGGTGAGTTCTGCATGCTGCTGAGATTTCCATCTTCCTTTATTGGTGAGTTCTGCATACTGCTGAGATTTCCATCTTCCTTTATTGGTGAGTTTTGACATGCTGCTGAGATTTCCATCTTCCTTTATTGGTGAGTTCTGCATGCTGCTGAGATTTCCATCTTCCTTTATTGGTGAGTTCTGCATGCTGCTGAGATTTCCATCTTCCTTTATTGGTGAGTTCTGCATACTGCTGAGATTTCCATCTTCCTTTATTGGTGAGTTCTGCATGCTGCTGAGATTTCCATCTTTCTTTATTGGTGAGTTCTGCATGCTGCTGAACAGATTTCCATCTTCCTTTATTGGTGAGTTTTGACATGCTGCTGAACAGATTTCCGTCTTCCTTTATTGGTAAGTTTTCACATGCTGCTGAGATTTCCATCTTCCTTTATTGGTGAGTTTTGACATGCTGCTGAGATTTCCATCTTCCTTTATTGGTGAGTTTTGACATGCTGCTGAGATTTCCATCTTCCTTTATTGGTGAGTTTTGACATGCTGCTGAGATTTCCATCTTCCTTTATTGGTGAGTTTTGACATGCTGCTGAGATTTCCATCTTCCTTTATTGGTGAGTTTTGCATGCCGCTGAACAGATTTTCATCTCCTCTTGTTGGTAAGTCTTGCATGTTTCAGGGGAGATTGCCCATCTTACCCCACTGGTGAGTTTTGCATATTTTGCTGAGAAGATTGCCCATTTTTTCTTATGAGTTTAGTGTGTTGCTGTGGAGATTGCTGGTTTTCTAACACTTCTGAGGTCTTCATGCTGCTGTGGAAATAATTGTTGCCATGTTCAGGTTGTAATTGGGCAATGTTTGAAACCAGTAAGAGCATTCAAATTGTATGAACAGGTAAAACCCTGTTGAGCTTGTTTGAAAGCATTCACTTAAACAATGCATGAACAGAAAAAGCAGTCATGCTGAGATAGTTCACATTCAAGTGCAAAATCTCAAGAGAAGAAACTCTTTTCCCCCCCACTCCCTCATCCTACCTGCCTAATACACACAGGAGTTACACAAAGCATGTTGTGTGTGGTCTTTTTGAACTTTTGTACCAACCAGGCATCATTTAAAGTACACTGGAGAGGAACTGAAAAAACACAACTTGCAGTTTGTGCTTCAGACACAACTGACCCTGAAAGAATGTCAAGGTCATAAAACCTGGTATGAATCTGTCGATCCCAAGCAAGTTTATAATCGTGCAAAATGCCCACAGTGCCTCTGAGGTCAGCAAAAAAAGAAAATCAAAGACAAAAAGGAACGAAATGAAATGAAAACAATCTTCAGACCAGTTTAACTTAATAATAATAATAGATAACTTTTGTATAGCACTATTCTCAGGTGTACCCAAACTCACTGCGCTTTACAACATTCTCCAACATGTTCTAAGTTTCACAAACATAATACATATAGTTATGAGAACTAACAATGTATAATATGCAAGTACATGTGCCATATGAGAAGCAGCAATATATATATATATAAAGAAAATGAATCATTATATTGCTACCTACCCGTAATTCCATCTCTCCCAGTCCCCACCCCCACCCCCAACTGTCGCGCACGCACACACACACACACACACACACGAATAGTGTGGTGGTGCATCGTCATGAGCCAGAGTGCCGTCTGAAAATACTGTTTTGCTATCTTCAAGGTCTAAGCCACATTCTGGGCTCACATAATGAAAATGTTATCATTTCTGCTATATCTTTAGAACTACTGAAACGTTTGCAACGAAAATAAGTTTGATGGTACATCATCACAAGATGGGAAACATCTTGTGAAAAGATTATATTGCTTTCACTCCGGCTGTGAGACAGGATGTGGCTTGGGTGACTGTGGACCAGAGTGTTGCCACTCTTGATATCTCAAGCAAGGGTCAGTACTGGTTCAAATCAAGAATATATGGCAAGGACACTTTTTGTAATGAATATATATATATATACTTGTTTATTAAATTTATCAATCGTTTAAGTATGTAATTGTCATATACTTTTGTACTTGTAATGGTGTATACGTAACATGTGAAACAAATTACTAATTAATTGTGATTAGTTAGTAACTTTAGAAAGCAAAAAACAAATTTCACTCTGACATGTATGGATATAAGATCCATATCACTCTGACATGTATGGATATAAGATCCATATCACTCTGACATGTATGGATATAAGATCCATATCACTTTGACATGTATGGATATAAGATCCAAACACATGAAAGGTTCAGAATAACGTTTATTAGGACAAAACACAACATGCAGATTTTCAGGGTAACAAGAACATAAGAAAATTCACACTTTGATTGTTGCCCTCTATGTCACCGTTCTGACCAGTTTTCTGGAGAATGACCCATGTATATTTCTACAGTTAACTGCTATGCATAGTTGCACGTTTTTGGGTGGGGTGTGGGAGGCTGTTGCGTTCTTATTGGTATGAATGTCTTTTGGTAGTGGTAGCTTGTTTGAGTGTACGTACATATATCATACGCACTGGGTGCAGCTGGCGCTGTGAACAAGGAAGGTTTTGTGTGGAAGTTTTCATGTGCCATTCGTTCATTCATCTGTTCGTACTAGGGGAATGGTTTTAAAAATTGCAGTTTAACCCCAGCAGGGTTTTGTCTGTTTATATATATATATATATATATATATATGTGTGCTCTCATAACTAGGTGAATGCTTTCAGACATTTCAGTGAGAACCTTGACAAGGTTTTGTCTGTTTGTACCAAGTGAGTAGTTTTAAAAACTGCGTTGATGTGTTAACCTCCTTGAGTGGGGGTTGATTTACATTGTGCCATATTGTTTGTTTTGTGCATGAGTTTTGTTATCTAGATGATGAGCTAAGCAGGTTGTAGCATAATACTAATTGTTTTTTAGAGCCTGTATTGTTGTCTGTATTGTTGTCTGCAAGTCTCTACTCTGGCCAGCAGAGGTGTTTGCTGCATGTTTTGTGTTGTGTTGTTGTTATCTAGTTCAGCAGGTTCATGCTCGGTGCTACTTACTTTGGGCAGAGTATGCATTGTGCTTTACAAGTGGCCCCGTGCCAGGGTGAAGAATGGCCAGCAGAGGCGATTGCCCAGCTGAGAGAAAAGTTCCTGGAACAAGCGTGCACCATCACACCACTCCACAAAGCCGGCCCCATCACAGAGGTCGCTCTTGTTCGCCACAGTGGGGGTAGGGTTGTTGCATTGAGCTCATTCATTCTTTTGTGCATCCTGTGGTTGGATCATTTTTCACACAAATGAGCCTGTTAACGCGTGCATGCTAGTTGCTACACAAAACAAGCCTGGTGCTAGTTGGTGCATTTACTCCGAAGGTTTTGTATAACCTTTAACTCATTTCACCCGGCGCCCAACTCAGAGTCGGGCACCGCTGACTCAGTCAGGTGCAGAAACATGTTTCATCAGATTGGTGTTTGAAGTCTATGCACACTAATGAAAGAAGAAGGTAACTTCAAACCACTTCCTTCAGCTATTCTCATGTGCCGCAGTCAGAGTGAATTTTGTTGAATTTCTTTGTATCTTACATATTTCTGCAACGTCATGAGGAAGCACCAACACTACACAGTCAGGGAGGTTTTAGCGAGGTGTTTGTTGATGAGAACGGTGATTTTGATCCAGATGTTGCTGATTCTTTATCATATATATGCGAGCAAGTGAGCAAAACTGGTCGGCAAGATAGCGTGGAAATAACAGTTTTCAGACTCTCTTCAGTGCTGAAAATACAGTAGTACTAGTAACACCTCAGATATCCGTTCTTGATCTTTGACCAATTGCTGAAAGACAGTAAAGATCGAGCAGTGTGTGCAAACTTTGGTAGCTCTACCTCATGCAGAAGTGGAGGTGAGCTCTAAACACAGTGGCTGTGGTTTTTGAGCAGCGAGGCAAAAAATGCCCCGGCAGCGGAGGCTGCACAAGCAGTAAAGCCTCCAGGTTGAAAGGGTTAATATAATTTTTTATATAAAAAATGCAGAGTTCCTGGTTGGGACTGTTTGGGGTGTGGCTCAGAAGAGCCACAGTGTGTCCCTTTTCTCACACCGCAACACTGAAACTTGGTTTGCACACAGCTCTGGATGGGACGGAGTTCCTGATTGAGAATGGCTTGGGTGTTGCACAGAAGGCAGAGCCAGCCCCTCACTCCACTACTCAACAAAGGTACGCGGTGGTGGTGGTGGTGGTGGTGGTGGTGGTGGTTGTTGAGTGTTACTTTACGTCCACAGAAACCGTAGGCTTATTAGGGACGGGAGCCCAGGACGTCCACCTCGACTTTCACAGGTGGTGGTGGTGGTGGTTGAAAGCTTTTATTATTTATATGGTGCTGTTCTCTGCCCTTGAGCAGACTCGCTGCACTCTTGTTGCGTGTGATTTTTAATGAATGACTATCTTTTGGGAGTGCATTTTGAATAGCCATTCAAGTGATGTACTTAAGCACTGTTTGGCTGTTACGTGCTGTGGTCTCGGCACTTGTTCTGTGTGCACCATACAGCCATGCACATGTTCTATGTACATCATACAGCTGTGCACATGTTCTGTGTACACCATGCACTTGTTCTGTGTGCACCATACAACCATGCACATGTTCTACGTGCATCATACAGCCATGCACATGTTCTGTGTGCACCATGCACTTGTTCTGTGTGCACCATACAACCATGCACATGTTCTACGTGCATCATACAGCCGTGCACATGTTCTGTGTGCACCATGCACATGTTCTGTGTGCACCATACAACCATGTACATGTTCTACGTGCATCATACAGCCACGCACATGTTCTGTGTGCACTATGCACATGTTCTGTGTGCACCATGTAACCATGCACATGTTCTATGTGCACCATACAGCCATGCACATGTTCTGTGTGCACCATGCACATGTTCTGTGTGCACCATACAGCCATGCACATGTTCTGTGTGCACCATGCACATGTTCTACATGCACCATAAAGCCATGCACATGTTCTGTGTGCACCATACAGCCATGCACATGTTCTGTGTGCACCATGCACTTGTTCTGTGTGCACCATACAACCATGCACATGTTCTACGTGCACTATACGGCCATGCACATGTTCTGCGTGCACCATACAACCATACGTGCACTCTACGGCCATGCACTTGTTCTGTGTGCACCATACAGCCATGCATATGTTCTGTGTGCACCATACAACTATGCATATGTTCTGTGTGCACCATACAACCATGCATATGTTCTGTGTGCACCATACAGCCATGCACATGTTCTGTGTGCACCATACAACCATGCATATGTTCTGTGTGCACCACACAACCATGCACATGTTCTGTGTGCACCATACAACCATGCACCAGTGTTCAGTGTCACTTCATTTGAAGACACATACATAGGGTGCATGTGGGTTTAACTGTAACATACCACCACATTTGGCAGAATGACTGGGATCTTTTATGTGCTACTGTGGTAACATGGGGGTGGAACAGATACTGGAATGAGTTGGCACAGAAAGTTGACCCTGGAGAAGAAATTCTCCTTCTGGGACTTGAACACCTTTTGATCGTGAGTCAAATGCGCTACCATTGAGCTATCCCTACTCCCCTGCTAGGTGATGAGAAATTATCAGCCCTCCATTTTTTTCTGGTTCATCTCACTCAAAATGGAGCAGAATGGCTATGCTTTTGTTCTGAAAACAGCATTTCTGTCTTTTTTTAAGGGGGTAAAGATTTGCTGTCTTTCCACTTTCATCTAGTTCTGTGCTTTTTTGTATTGCCAGGCTTTCTCCAGTCTCATGAAGTTCTGTCCTACACTGTATTGTCACACTTCCTCCATTCTCACAAAGTTCTGTCCTACATTGTATTGTCACACTTTTTCCGGTCTCATAAAGTTTTGTCCTATGTTGTATTGTCACACTTCCTCCATTCTCACAAAGTTCTGTCCTACGTTGTGTTGTCACACTTTTTCCAGTCTCATAAAGTTTTGTCCTATGTTGTATTGTCACACTTTCTCCATTCTCACAAAGTTCTGTCCTACATTGTATTGTCACACTTTTTCCGGTCTCATAAAGTTTTGTCCTATGTTGTATTGTCACACTTTCTCCAATCACACAAAGTTCTGTCCTACGTTGTATTGTCACACTTTTTCCGGTCTCATAAAGTTTTGTCTTATGTTGTATTGTCACACTTTCTCCAATCTCACACAGTTCTGTCCTACGTTGTATTGTCACACTTTTTCAAGTCTCATAAAGTTTTGTCCTATGTTGTATTGTCACACTTTCTCCATTCTCACAAAGTTCTGTCCTACGTTGTATTGTCACACTTTTTCCGGTCTCATAAAGTTTTGTCCTATGTTATATTGTCACACTTTCTCCAATCTCACAAAGTTCTGTCCTACGTTGTATTGTCACACTTTTTCAAGTCTCATAAAGTTTTGTCCAATGTTGTATTGTCACACTTTCTCCATTCTCACAAAGTTCTGTCCTATGTTGTATTGTCACACTTTTTCAAGTCTCATAATGTTCTTTCCAACATTGTATTATTGCACTTTCTCCAGTCTCATAAAATTTTGTCCTACGGTGTATTGTCACACTTTTTCCAGTCTCAGAAACTTTTGTCCTACATTATATTGTTGCACTTTTTCCATTCTCATGAAGTTCAGTCCTATGTTGTATTGTCACACTTTCTTCAGTCTGTAAAGTTATTTACTATGTTGTATTATCACAGTTTCTCCTTTCTTATAAAGTTCTGGAGTTGCATTCATGGCCAACTGTCTGCTGTAGTGCCTACCAGCTGAGTAAATCATAAAAATGCAATTCATGGCCTGCCCAGCATTACTCAGCACTTGCTATTTTTTGACTGTTAAGGTGAAATCAGGTGTTCAGCACTGCTAAGCACTTACTTTTTTTTGACTGTTCAGGTAAAATCAGGTGTTCAGCACTACTAAGCTCTCGCTATTTATCGACTAGGTAAAATCAGGTGTTCAGCACTGCTAAGCTCTTGCTATTTATCGACTGTTCAGGTAAAGTCAGGTGTTCAGCACTACTAAGCTCTTGCTATTTATTGACTGTTCAGGTAAAATCAGGTGTTCAGCACTACTAAACTCTTGCTATTTATTGACTGTTCAGGTAAAATAAGGTGTTCAGCACTACTAAGCTCTTGCTAATTATTGACTGTTCAGGTAAAATCAGGTGTTCAGCACTACTAAGCTCTTGCTATTTATTGACTGTTCAGGTAAAATCAGGTGTTCAGCACTACTAAACTCTTGCTATTTATTGACTGTTCAGGTAAAATCAGGTGTTCAGCACTACTAAGCTCTTGCTAATTATTGACTGTTCAGGTCAAATCAGGTGTTCAGCACTACTAAGCTCTTGCTATTTATTGACTGTTCAGGTAAAATCAGGTGTTCAGCACTACTAAGCTCTTGCTATTTTATTGACTGTTCAGGGTGATGGTTGCCAGTGTTCCCAGTGTTACCCAGCAGCTGCGTGTGGGTCAGCGAGTGAATGTGGTGTTTCTGGACACCACCGGTCCCACAGACATCTTTATACGCATATGCAGCTTGGAAAAGGCCTTCCAGGACTTCAGTGCTACTATGGTGGCAAACTACAATGATTCCCCGGAAATCCCATACATGTGTGTATTAATCATTATGTATGAATCATTAACTACAATGATTCCCCGGAAATACCATACATGTGCATATTAATCATGTATTAATCATTAACTACAGTGATTCCCCGGAAATACCATACATGTGCATATTAATCATTATGTATTAATAATTAACTATAATGATTCCCCAGAAATACCATGCATGTGCGTATTAATCATTATGTGTTCATCATTAACTACAGTGATTCCCCGGAAATACGATACATGTGTGTATTAATCGTTATGTGCTGACCGGTGGTGGGCATGTCAAATACATTAATGTTGCAGTTTTACCAAACACTGTAAAATGCCACTTCGCAAGATGGTAGTATTCAGTGAGCTGTACCCATTCTTACCACAGTCAGTGCCATTGTCCCACAGTGAGGTACTGTGAACACAGAAATGACTGTCTCTTCTGTTCAAAACCCAGAGATGACATGTTCTGCCTTTAAAGCCTGGTGTAGGTCAGAACATAGCCATACATGCTTCACCCACTGCCGGGATTTTCTTCCTGGGGCTAATTTTGACCTTTTCAGTCCACCCAGATCCTTTTCTTACTTTTTAAATGCATAAGTTCTGGCTAACACATTTTTATGTGTAGCCCCTGAGAATAAACTAGGTCATCCTGCTAACAGTTTCCTGTGTAGCCCCAGAGAATAAACTAGGTCATCCTGCTAACACAATTTCCTGTGTAGCCCCCGAGAATAAACTAGGTCATCCTGCTAACAGTTTCCTGTGTAGCACCGGAGAATAAAATAGGTTGTCCGGAAAATTTAAACTAGGTCATCCTGCTAACACAGTTTCCTGTGTAGCCTAGGAGAATATAATAGGACATCCTGCTTACAGTCACAAGCCATTTAAGCAGTCCCATGTTGAGTGCCAACAGAATATAAATAGGTACCAGAACATCTTGTGCATTCATAGGTAGATTGATGGTTGGTTTTTGACATTCTAACAGCAGACTTGTGATTTAGTGACAGGTCTAAACTGGTGTAAAAGAATTTCATGAGATGACCCGATGCTGTTGATAGTAAGTTAAAATCCAAGAACTAACCATCAGTGCCCTTGACCACATTTTAAGGTCACAGCAGCATCATACAGTTGGTCTATTTCTGAGAGTTTTTATCTCATCCACCTAAAACTTTCTTTGAAAACCCTTCTTTCTTTTTTTTAACGCATAGACTAGTTCATAGCATCAGACGTGTACTCCTTTTTATTTACTTTGGCTGCGTGAAAGGGAGATAATGATGCAGTTTCTGTCTCAACAAAAGCTGCAACATTTTCTTTGGATTTTTCTTGGACACTTTTGTGGTGATGTCTTTCCATTTTTAATCAAAGGAAGGGGTGGTAATTATTGGTAAACTGCAGAGGCGCAGGGGTTTTAAATTCTGAATGGCGTACATAACAAATTTTGTGTCTAAAGAGGAAATTAAAGATATTTTCTGTTAAATTGATGAAATAAAATACTTGGTTTACAAGTAAGGGGTGAACTTCATAATGTAGCTGCCCCCTTCTGTCGCTTGATGTTTAGCTCTTCACTTTGTTACAGACCCATTGTGGGAGAACTGGTTGTGGGTCGATTTTCCGTCGACAAGAGCTGGTACCGTGCCGAGGTGTTGGAGATTGCCCATGAAAAGAAAGAAGCGTCTCTCTTCTATGTGGACTTTGGCAACAGGGAGCAGCTGCCATTCCAAGAGCTGCGTGCTCTCAAGCCAGAGTTTGCTGCCACTCCTATCCATGGTTTCCGCTGTGCTGTCGGTGGCATCTGCGCTCCAGCTGGGGGGCAGTGGAGGGATGAAGACACTGCAGTCTACATCACCTGTCTTCAGAAATACCTGATGCAGGAAGAGGACATTCCAAGGTGCTGTGTGCTAGTGGAGTCTGTGGCGGACAAGGTGGTGTGGGTGGATGTGGTCAGTGAGCAGCTGCAGCAAAGCTTGTCAGAGGACTTGTCCCATCAGCTGGAAGGCACTTTGTTGCAGCCACCCATTGAGCCCCAGGTCTTGCCCACATGTCCTCCCCCTTCCTCCACACCCACGCTTGTCCGGGCAGAGGCTTTGCCCATTCCAGGACTTAAGGAATCCTCACCCTCACCGGGACTGCATGAGCTCTCACCCATGCCAGGATTGCAGGAGTCCTCACTGATGTTAGGACTGCAGGAGCTCTTACCCACGCCAAGACCACAGGAGCTCTCACCCATGCCAAGACTACAGGAGTCTCCACCCACACCAGCACTGCAGGAATCCCCACCCATACCAGGACTGCAGGAGTCCCCACCCACACCAGGACTGCAGGAGTCCCCACCCACACCAGGACTGCAGGAATCCCCACCCATGCCAGGACTGCAGGAGTCTCCACCCACACCCGGACTGCAGGAGTCCCCACCCATGCCAGGACTGCAGGAGTCCTCACCCACACCCGGACTGCAGGAGTCTCCACCCATGCCAGGACTGCAGGAGTCCCCACCCATGCCAGGACTGCGGGAGTCTCCACCCATACCAGGACTGCAGGAGTCCTCACCCACACCAGGACTGCAGGAGTCCTCACCCACACCCGGACTGCAGGAATCCCCACCCACACCCGGACTGCTGGAGTCTCCACCCATGCCAGGACTGCAGGAGTCCCCACCCATGCCAGGACTGCAGGAGTCCCCACCCACACCCGGACTGCAGGAGTCTCCACCCATGTTAGGCCTCTCATTGAGCGAGAGCCAGCTTGCCACTGCTCCTCAAGTACCCACGAGGCTGGAGGTGGCCACCCTCTCCCTTTCGCCTCTCTCTGTGGTGGTTTGTGGCATTCAAGAAATAGTCAGCTGTCAGGAGTTTTATGTCAATCGGAAGGAGGCAGAGGATGAACTGAATATGCTGCGAGAGAAACTGAACCGCATTTGTGAGGGAGTTGCTGGTGCTCAGCCGGAGGCTTGCAAGACGGTGTCCCAGGGTGACTTGGTTCTGGTGCAGTTCAGCGCTGACTGTGAGTGGTACCGGGGCCGCGTGGAGCGGGTCTTTGATGACGGCATCACCTGCACCGTATTTTTCCTGGACTATGGTAACGCCGAGCGCAAGGCTGTGTCCACCCTCAAGGTTCTTCCTCCTCAGTTCATGAAGCTGCCTGCCCAGGCCATCATGTGCAAGCTCGCAGGAGTGCCCCCTCCGGTCAGTGAGGAAGTGGAAGTGAGGTTTAAAAGCACCTGCCTGCAGACGGAGGTGGGCATCAAGGCCGTGGGCAAGCAGGAGGATGGCTACTTTGTGGAGGTCATCACTGCCGACAATCGCTCCATCACCGGCGTCCTAGGCATCAACTCGCAACGCAAAGTGTCACAGCGTCAGCCTGTCTCCAGTCTGGATGACCTTTGTCTGCCTTCTGCTTCTGATGGATGCCTATCACCCGTTACTTCTGTGCTGGCTGCTCCTGTGACGGTTGATGCTGCATCAGTCTTGCTGGACCAAAAGTCCTCAGTTGCGGTGGACCCATCGTCAGCCATGGCGGGGCTGCAGCAGCGCCCTTCCCCCGGGCCCAGGCGGAGCTGTCTGCAGCAGGCAGCGAGGGAGGCGGAGGTGATGGACAGGGTGGTGGTGATGTACGCCATCAGTCCCAGCCACTTCTACGCCATGGATTTCCAGCACTACGGTTAGTGGGGCAGCTGGTGATTACTCTTTTGTCTGGCTCGCATTCCCTTGATCAGTCCCACCCCACCCCACCCCACCCCACCCCACCCACACTAGTCCTTTGCTAGAGTTTGAAATTTATGCTTGGGTTTACTTATAGGACTTAGTGTAATTTTGGACAACTGGGCAGTGTTCTGTTTTGTTAACTTGTGTGGAAAATGTATGGTGGCCCGTGTTCTTCATTGTTGACTTGTGTGGAAAATGTATGGTGGCCAGTGTTCTGCATTGTTGACTTGTGTGGAAAATGTATGGTGGCCAGTGTTCTGCATTGTTGACTTGTGTGGAAAATGTATGGTGGCCCGTGTTCTTCATTGTTGACTTGTGTGGAAAATGTATGGTGGCCAGTGTTCTGCATTGTTGACTTGTGTGGAAAATGTATGGTGGCCAGTGTTCTGCATTGTTGACTTGTGTGGAAAATGTATGGTGGCCAGTGTTCTGCATTGTTGACTTGTGTGGAAAATGTATGGTGGCCAGTGTTCTACAGTGTTGACTTGTGTGGAAAATGTATGGTGGCCAGTGTTCTGTATTGTTGACTTGTGTGGAAAATGTATGGTGGCCAGTGTTCTGCATTGTTGACTTATGTGGAAAATGTATGGTGGCCAGTGTTCTGAATTGTTGACTTATGTGGAAAGTGTATGGTGGCCAGTGTTCTGCATTGTTGACTTATGTGGAAAGTGTATGGTGGCCAGTGTTCTGCATTGTTGACTTATGTGGAAAATGTATGGTGGCCAGTGTTCTGTATTGTTGACTTATGTGGAAAGTGTATGGTGGCCAGTGTTCTGCATTGTTGACTTGCGTTCATTCTCTCTGAACAGTTTTTAGAACAATATTGACTTCATTTTCATCAGTGTCGAAAGAAGAAAATAGATGCAGGCAAAAGTTGCAAGTTGGACCACTGTCAGTGTCACCTTTTATCATGGAACAGCCCAATAACCAGACTTCGTGCAAACAAAATTTGCAGATAATTAACAATATCATACATTGACAATGACAGTGACACGCAGTATGCAGGCACACAACGGTGGAGGAGGGGGGTATTTTGCCATGCAAGGTTGCACAAATTGTTATCGCACAGACTGTTATGTAGAAGAAACTTGATCGCTTCATTTGTTTCTTGCAGCGGCTCAGCACCAGGAGGGAGGTCTAGTCCCTGAGCTCCAGGCTGTAAATAGTTTGTCACAGCCCTTGACGACCCTGCCGCAAGTGGGCGACCTGCTGTCTGGTCTCTTTGATGGTTAGTGGCTTTCTCCTGCATGGTAAGCAGTGGCTTTCTCCTGCATGGTAAGCAGTGGCTTTCTCCTGCATGGCAAGCGGTGGCTTTCCGCTGCATGGCAAGCGGTGGCTTTCCGCTGCAGGGTAAGTGGTGGCTTTCTACTGCAGGCTGTGAACAGTTTGTCACAGCCCTTGAGGACCTGCTGTCTGGTCTCTTTGTAACTTTGTTAGTATCGGTGAAAAGGGGTGACGTGTTTTGGGTCACGTTGATGGTAAGCATTGGCTTTCGACTTCTCGCTAAGGCAGTTATTGGCAAGGAGGGAAGCATGCTTTGAGCAAAGTGCATATCAATAACATTACGAGAACTAACATTTAAAAACTCTGTTCATGGTATCTGTAAGAGTAGAACGTACCGCAAGGAAACGATCTAGAAACTGATGTCTTGCAGGATAAAAATATGAAAAGAAAATTTATTGCATTTTGCATGATACAGGATACTTACTGGTTCTTGTGGAGGGGTAAATTATAAATTCTTACACTAGTTGCACAAGGGAAATTTATTGTCTCTTCAAGTAGGGCTAATTTATCAGTTCTGGCCGAAGGGGTAACTCGCTACTTTTTGCAGCAAGGCTAAGTAAGTGTAAGTTAGTGGTTGTTGCAGAAGGACTAATTCACATCATTTCTTTCAGGAGGGGTAGTATATTGGTGCTTGTAGAAGGGCTTGCAGCAGGGATGGGGGGGGGGGGGGGGGGGGAATCTCCCACCTTTGCCAGATTCGTTTTGTTTTGTTTTGTTATCATTTGAAACAAAGAACACTTCTAAAATGACACAAATTAAAAGGACTGGGAAAAAAGTTAATTTGTTTATGTATCATGTACTAAATCAGTAAATGACTGTAAACGTGAAGATAGTAATGATGGAGCATTTGTGGTGTGACGTTTTTGTTGTTGTTTTAATACAAAAACAGTTGCTACTGAATATTCTTGTAGCCTACTTCAGTGTTGTGAACCCCAGTGTAGGCCGTTAGACCCTTACAGGGGGTCATTGTGACCCTCACTTAAAATTTCTATCGGGAGCACTGAAACTAGGTGTGTTGATGTGCTGTTACTAATATAACCCCACCAAATGCAAATGAACTGGGCATTATGTGTATATGCTGAGAAGAACACAAGGGGGGGGGGGGGGGGATTTTATGGTGGCAGGTGACAAACGTTGCAGTCTTCTGCTTGATAAATCATCAGTTAATTGTCTTGCTGGGAAGAGAATGGATAATTATTTGCTCTCATCTGATTGGCATGGTTAACAAGAGTTCTGTGTCTTTGTGGGCCCTCATCTGATTAGCATGGTTGACGGAGTTCTGTGTCTTGCAGGCTCTCGTCTGATTGGCATGGTTAGAAGAGTTCTGTGTCTTTGCGGGCCCTCATCTGATTAGCATGGTTGACAGAGTTCTGTGTCTTGCAGGCTCTCGTCTGATTGGCATGGTTAAACGGAGTTCTGTGTCTTTGCGGGCCCTCATCGCACTAGCATGGTTGACAGAGTTCTGTGTCTTGCAGGCTCTCGTCTGATTGGCATGGTTAACAGAGTTCTGTGTCTTGCAGGAGAATGGGTAATTCATCAGTTCTGAAAGAAAAAAGGGATACTTCGTCAAACTGTACAGCTCTGTGCAGAAGCTTGGACAGTTTATCCATGCTTTTGTTTTGCAGGACAATGGTTTCGCTGTGAAGTCACTGAAGTCAAGACATCAAAAATTCATGTCAGTTTCCTCGACTATGGAAATGAGGCCATGCTGGATCTGTCTGATCTGCGTCCCCTGCCCAAGGACCTGAGTGATCGCTATCCCCTTGCCACTTTCAGATGCTCCATTTATGGTGAGTAACACAAAGACATCTGATGGCTCTCCGGTGAGTGGCACAGACATCTGAGTGAGTGACCCAAAGACTTGTATGATTGTTATCCTGTGAGTGACCCAAAGACTTGTGTGATTGTTATCCTGTGAGTGACCCAAAGACTTGTGTGATTGTTATCCTGTGCATGACACAGAGACTTGTGTTATTGTTATCCTGTGCATGACACAGAGACTTGTGTGATTGTTGTCCTGTGAGTGACCCCAAGACTTGTGTGATTGTTGTCCTGTGAGTGACCCAAAGACTTGTGTGATTGTTATCCTGTGCATGACACAAAGACTTGTGTGATTGTTATCCTGTGAGTGACCCAAAGACTTGTGTGATTGTTGTCCTGTGAGTGACCCCAAGACTTGTGTGATTGTTGTCCTGTGAGTGACCCAAAGACTTGTGTGATTGTTATCCTGTGCATGACACAAAGACTTGTGTAATTGTTATCCTGTGAGTGACCCAAAGACTTGTGTTATTGTTGTCCTGTGAGTGACCCCAAGACTTGTGTGATTGTTGTCCTGTGAGTGACCCAAAGACTTGTGTGATTGTTATCCTGTGCATGACACAAAGACTTGTGTGATTGTTATCATGTGCATCCTGTGTGTGACACAAAGACTTGTGTAATTGTCATCCTGTGCATGACACAAACTTGTGTGATTGTCATCCTGTGCGTGACACAAGTACTTGTAATTGCCATCCTGTGCGTGACACAAAGACTTGTGTAATTGTCATCCTGTAAATGACACAAAGACTTGTGTGATTGTCATCCTGTATAAAACTATAAGTGACACAAAGACTTGTGTGATTGTTGTCCTGTGTGGGACACAGACTTGTGTGATTGTCATCCTGGCATGACACAAAACTTGTGTAATTGTTATCCTTTGTGTGAACCAGACTTGTGTGATTGTCATCCTGTGTGTGACACAAAGATATGTGTAATTGTCATCTGTAAGTGACACAAAGACTTGTGTAATTGTCATCCTGTAAGTGACAAAAAGATGTGATTGTTGTCCTGTGAGTGACACAAAGACTTGTGTAATTGTTATCCTGTAAGTGACACAGAGACTTGTGTGATTGTTATCCTGTGTGTGACACAAAGACTTGTGTGATTGTTGTCCTGTAAGTGACACAGAGACTTGTGTGATTGTTATCCTGTGTGTGACACAAAGACTTGTGTGATTATCATCCTGTGACACAGACCTGTGTGATTGTAATCCTGTGAGTGACACAAAGAGTGAAAGACTTGGGTAATTGTTATCCTGTGTGTGACCCAAAGACTTTTGTGATTATGATCTTTTGAATGACACAAAGAGTTGAGATTGTTATTCAGTGGGTAACCTAAAACTTGTGTGATTGTTATGCTATGGGTGACCTAAAGACCTGTGTGATTGTTGTCCCAAAGGTGACCTAAAGATTTGTGTTATTCCAGGGGTGACCTAAAGACTTGTGTGATTGTTGTTATCCTATGGGTGACCTAAAGGCTTGTGATTGTTATCCTATGGGTGACCTAAAGACTTGTGTGATAGTTATCTTAGGGTTGACCTAGGGACTTGTGGGATAACCCAGGGGTGACCTAAAAATGTATGGGATTGTTATCCTACGGGTGACTTAGGAACATGTGTGACTGTTATCCCATGGGTGACCTAGGAACTTGTGTGATTGTTATCCTGGGGGTAACCTAAAGATTTGTGGGATTGTTATCCTGGGGGTGACCTAAAGACTTGTGCAATTGTTATCCTATGGGTGACCCAGAGACATATGTTATTGTTATCCCTTTGGCGAGCTAAAGATTTGTGTGATTGTTATCCTATGAGTGACCTAAAGATTTGAGGGATTGTTATAGAAAACCTTCCTCTTCTCACAGTATTTTCATCCCAGCTAATATCAGTACCCAGTTTCTGCTACAGTCATTGTGTGTGTGTTTGTTTTTCCATAAAATACTTTTGAAATATTTTAGGAGTGCTTACCTTTGAAAATCCCTTTTATTAAAAAGAAGAAGCACTCGGGGCTTTAAGTGCATTAAAGTAAATTTTTATTTTTTCCCCGGGGGATGTAAAGTTTGGGTTGATTTTTTGGGCCCACCAAGAAAATCCAACATTGTCCCAGTTCAAATCTCAAAAAAAACCTTGTTTGCCCATGCTTTCCAGTAGAATCTAGTTTTTCAAAAAGGTGTGTCTGTGTCTGGCTGTTGAGTGTAGATGGATGAATGAATAGGGGGGAGGGGGGGGGGGAAGGGGGGTTTTAAAAGGGGTAGGGAGGGCGGGGGAGGGGGAGAGAGCATGAGAGACTAGGAAAGAGTATTGATTATTTATTTTTTTTTTTTCCAATTTCAATAAATTTTACTTTTGTGGTGTGTGTGTGTGTGTGGGGTTTGTGGGTTTTGGTGTGTGATTTTAAATGGTATTGTTTGATAGGTGATAATGGTGACTACAATATTTAAGTCCGTTTGTTGAAATGTATGTGTTTTTTTTAATTGGTTTTGTCAAAACTTTTACACACAGTGAGTTTAACTCGGGTTAGAGAAACAGCGCTTTATAAGAATTATTTTTTATTGTTATTAATATTATCCTATGGGTGATCCAAAGAATTATGATTATCATATGGGTGACCCAAAGACAGGTGATTGTTATCCCTTTGGTGACCTAAAGACCTGTGTGATTGTTATCCCAGAGGCAACCTAAAGACTTGTGTGATTATCCTGTGGGTTACCTAAAGACTTCTACATACTGATCTGTTGTTTTCTTCTCATTGTACCAACCCATCACAAGTAATACATGTATTTGGGTATTAATTGCTTGATTGATTGATATTTTATTCATACGAAGGCCATGGCCCTTCATGAAGGGGTGCACATACAGTTTGATACAAAGACATTAAAAAAGAAGAAGTTTGTTTTGCATTCTATAAGTAATAACTATTAAGTACAACGGGTTTATTAGTACTAAGTAGTAACAGTATCCCTAATCTTGAAAACCTTGTACAGAAAAATGGACAGTATTCTGACAATTCTGGTTGGTTAAATTAACAATCGGAGAGAGAGAGTGTGTGTGTGTGTCTGTGATGAAGTGTGTGTATCCCTATGTCTTTGTAAGCACTCTGGCTCGGCTCTATGAGATGGGACGCCATAAATACTGTATTATTGCTATTATTATTATTATCATTATTGTGTGATTGTTATCCCTTTGGTGACTAAAGAATTGTGGGATGTTTCAGAGTAAATTGTGACAGGAGCTCCTGATCAAATGTGAATTGTCAGATATTTTTGGTGTAGTATTTGTTTCTCAATGTGACAAAACATTTTTTAGAGGCAGATTTCATGTATTGTATGTGTGAGGAGGAGGAGGGGGGGGCCTAAAAAATGCAACATACCCCAAATGTTTTAGATTTCTTTGTAGAAAATGAAAAGTTGCAAACCATGCATAAAATCACAACACAGTTCATAATTTATAACAGAAACTGCCATTTCACACTTCAGACGTGGTGAAAATTGCATGCCTGGCTTAAAATGAACAATAAATATGTCAAAATGTTATATTGTTCACAAGACATTTTTAGTGATGTGTAAATAAAACACTGAAGTTGGACCAACATGTGAATGCATGTTGATGGTTACTTGTGTTCTACAGGCATCAGCCCCTACTGTTGATGGTTACTTGTGTTCTACAGGCATCAGCCCCCCTTCTGGTGATGGATGGGATGAAGACACTGTGCTGTTCTTCAAAGGGCTGCTGGATACGCATTTGTTCAGCTTGACAGTTAAGGCGGAAGACAGTGGTGTCTGCCATGTTGTCTTGACAAGTTGTGCCACAGGGGAGGATGTGGCGCAGAAGCTGTTGGACAGTGGCAGAGCACTTCCTCACACGCCGATACATACTAGTGAGCTTTTGTAGATCTCAGTTCCTTGATGCCAACCAGACTAGTGAGTTCTTTTAAACTCAGGTTTTGTAGATTTCTGTTCCTCTCAACTTTAACACAGACTAAAGAGTTTTTATGGATCTGTTTTTCACACTTAAACACACAGACAAATGAGTTTTTATTGAGCTCTGTTCCTCACACTTCAACTCAGACTTGTCAGTTTCTATGAGTCTGTTCCTGATCCTAAAGCCCCGTCTTAATTGGGCGAATGTTTCTTTGTGAACTTCGTTGGAAGTATTCGGCGAAGCTAGTTGGTTCTTAATTGGGCGAATGTTTCTTTGTGAACTTAGTTGGAAGTATTCGGCGAAGCTAGTTGGTCTTAATTTGGGGGAATTTTCTTTGGAACCTGTTGGAAGTATTCGTCGAAGCTAATTTGGGGGGCCAAAAAGTTTCCTCAACATGTTTGGGAACTTCGCCCTATTTGGGGATCCTTTCCTCTGATTGGCTGAGAGCGAGCTCTCCTGGGATGAAAAAAAAAAAAAAATAAAAATGGGTGCGGTGTTGCAGGTTCTTCCCCTGCTTCGGAGGGAATTTTTTATTGTTGACTTGGGGGGGCAGCCTTTTTCTCGGGCCGAGAATGAGATACTAGTTTGTTGAATTACCCTTTAGGGAGGGGAAAGTATATTGACTTTACTTGATGACTTTTGCCTACATTTTCGATAAAGCTGTCTGCGTGTGTCTGCCGCAAGTTTGGGGCCGAAATTGCATCTCTTACAAAGCCAGTTAAGAACGAAGTAAAGTTTGGACTGTCCGAAACCATGTTTGGCGAACTAAAAGTTCAGTTAAGAAAAAAATCAAGTTCATCAAACTGTCCGAATTGTTCCGGGCCTTGCCAAAATTGAACTTTAAAAGATGGGGAGTTTTTATAAAATTTCTTCACTTAAACACAGACTCATGACATTTTATGATCTGTGTTCCTCACACTTCATAACAGACTAGTGATTGAATTTTTAAAAAACTTTTATGGATCTGTTCCTCACCCTGACAGACTGGTGAGGTATTTTGTTTGTGTTTTTTGTTAATAGATCTCAGCACCTCACACGGTCACACAGACTAGTGAGTTTGTATGGATCTGTTCCTCACCCTGACAGACTGGTGAGGTAAAAAAAAAAAAAAAAGAGAAGTTTTCTTTATAGATCTCAGCACCTCACACAGTCATACAGACTAGTGAGTTTTTATGGATCTCTGTTCCTCACACTTCAGCACAGACTGGTGAGTTTTGGGATGTCTGTTCCTCAGACCAACACAGACTGTGACATTTTGTAGATCTCTGTTTCTCAAATTCAGACACAAACTAGTAAGATCTCTGTTTCTCAGACTTGCACTCACACCATTGAGTTTTTATTTTTTTATGGATCTCTGTTCTTCTGACACAGACTAGTGGGCTTTATAGATGTCTATCTCTCAGACTTGGACACAGACTAGTTTGCTTTTTAGATCGTTGTTTCTCAGACTCGGACACAGACTAGTTTGCTTTTTAGATCGTTGTTTCTCAGACTCGGACACAGACTAGTTTGCTTTTTAGATCGTTGTTTCTCAGACTCGGACACAGACTAGCATGTTTTTGCAGACCTCTGTTCCTTGGACTCAGACACAGACTAATGAGGTTGTTTTAAAATATATATATATATATATATGTATAGTGCCAAAAAGGTGTGCATGAAAAGGGGGGCACAGTAGGTCAGAAAAAAAGTATGAAATAAAGTAAAAGAAGTAGGTTTTTAGAATGTTTACTATATTGGTAATCATCACTTCAAAGTGGAAGATAACGACTTTTTTAGTTTTTGAGAAAACGAGCTTTAAAAGATGAAAAGTGTTTATGTCGGTGTCAGGGATTGCGACACAAAAGTGCTACTGTATGGCTGGTAAATTATTTTTTTTATTCCAACCACTTTAAACAGATTAAGGATGTCCTCATAAGTATTTTCAAAAAAATTTGTTTCAGCCTGACTTCTTACAAAAATATTGACATGTATGTTTGTCGCAATACCTGACATCCACAAAATTTAAAATATTTTCCCTTTTTTCTTTCTGACAACAAAAAACCAAAGTTTCATCCATTCGCCATTCAAATTCTAGCGTAGGTAACAGACACACGGAAAGTCAGTTTTGAGGAATTTGTTTTTTTCTTGACATAGCACAAAAAAATACAAAAAGTGTCGAACATCAGCATTACAGCAAAGTATGACAGTCATAAATGTGACTTGACAGTGCAATAATTATTGAAGTTTCTACATTGTCTTCAACTAAAAATTAAAAAAAAAAAATATATTTAAACACAGTGTACATTAAACTTATGATTTTTGGTTTTGTTTTACTGCAGAATCATAAAATGTCAAACATCAGCTTGCGACAGTCATAAGACTTGACAGTACAACATTAAACTTTCTCTTAGCTATAAAAATACACATAATGTAGTAAAGTAGTATGTATTTGATCCAGAGTACTGCATGCAACTTCCTTTTTGATAGGCTTTACATACAATTGGCTTGTAATTATAGCATTGTAACCCTTTTGGGCCCTTTCCCACTGCACTCTTTTTCAGTCAAAAACAAAAAATTTTAACAGAAGTCTAAAACACCATACCCCCCTACAGTATAAAAAGAAACTGCCCCCTTGAATTTTTCAAGAAAAAGCACACCAAAACAGCACAGCACCAAAGAAAAAGAAAAACTCTTACAAAAAAACAGAAACAACTTTGAATTTTGTGTATGTCACATCTCCACTAGGTCAATACTCTTGCGGGGGAAAACCCGAGGACCCCACCCTAGCCATCATCAACACTACTTACTTGGGGGGCATGGCCTACCCCGAAGGTACTGTTTTTGGAAGACGTGAACAAAAAGTCTCAAGGGTGGGCAAGCAGCCACACCCTCAGTGAGGCTTTCCCAACCCTTTGTTGCGTTGGGAAAAAGAAGAATTTCCTGTAGTCAGTATGACATTTGACAGGAGGGCACTGGGTTAACAGGGAATGGGAATGATGGGTCCTGTGATATGGGATAGTCACCTTTTATTCATTGGTGTCGTGGCTATGGAGCCATGGTGAGGGGGAATTATAAAAGTTCACCAGTCTTGCTTTCCTGCACCTATGTTGGAGATATGGTCAGCCTAGTCACCCATGTTTGTTGACACGGATATCCTGCAGCATCTCTGTGGTTCCACCATGCTGCCTTTTGCTGTACAGATTTAGGCGGTTGATAGGTTGTTTTTTGGGTGCCAGATAGAGCTTGCATATTCCAGGACGGTGTGACAACTCCCTTTGTAGGCCTTCCCTTTTTATTAAAGAGGTGCTGATTTCAGGGTTTTCCCCAGAACCCAGGGTCCTGTTTGCTTTTTTGGTGATGTTGATGTGTTCCCAGGTGGCGTTGAGGTCAGTGTGCCCCAAAGAAGTGAGTACTGTTGACTGATTTGAGCATCTGGCCAGCAGAGATGGTAGTTTTTCCCTCTTGCTTTTAGAACCTTAGGAGTCACATTGCCCGGGTAGAAGCACTGTTCCATCTGCTTTCATTACCCATACAGAAAGTTTAGATCATTTGGAGTATTGCTTGATCTTCAGCGTGGAGATGGGGCATGACAGATGGTGTCATCTTCAAACAATCTCGTCTGGGGGAGGCTGTTTGGCAGGTCACTGATTATAGGACAAACAATTTTGGGGAAGAACATTGCCTTTAAGGGACCTGAGTCATGGGACAAAGTTCAACTTTATACCCTCAACATGACGCTTGTTGGTTCTCAGGGGAAACTCTTGATCCATGTGTTTGTTCACCGGTACCCCAAATGGGGGCAACCCTTTTGAAGCAGGCCTTGGAGAAGTCCAGCCCCAAGGTTACCAGTTTCCCCGCCTGAAAGTCATGCGCGAGTTCACTGATTTTAGTGATTAGGCCAAGGGGTTGGGTTTCCATTCATGAGCAACCCATCTGAAGCCATGTTGTTCAGGAGCTATGATGATGTTGTCTTGTGCATGATGTACTGATGAAATATGCGAGGATCTTGCACTGTTGCAGATGACACTTGTGAAGGAAATTTGGGCGGAAATTTTTTTAATGGGAGCATTCTTAAAGACAGGTGTGATAAGTGGTTTCCCAATCTTTAGGCACAGGCTGCTACTGAATGAGGAGTTGATGATCAAGGTCATTCATAGCAGGGGCAATTTTGTCCTACTCCAGGTATGTCACAGTTATTGGTCTGAAAAAATAAGACAATAACAACCAACATGAGAAACATCATCAACAAAAATTCCTTCCACAAACATAATGTATCCATAAAATACAATGAATAATTCAATAAAATTAAAAGTATCAAACCTAAAAAAACCAAACAAGCAAAATAAAAAGTTAGGAGTACTTACAAACCATAGTAAATGATCTTAGGGCCCTTTCAAAACTTAAACAAAAAGGTGTCAAATTCATCAGCACCAAAATTTTTGGGGTAACCCTTTTTGACCGACTTTAAACCTGTATTTTTTAAAAAATTTTTTTAAATGTTATTCTGGCCTCCCCCCATGATTTTCAAAAAAAGGCTTGAAATTTGGGTTCAACTTCATATTTCACAAAAGTCTGCACTATGCCCAAAAACCCCTGGTATCGGACGTCCAAATTACACAAAAGCTCATGCTGCAATATAATTCTTCATTGCGATACTAGCACAAGCAGCCACCGCAAATCTCACCCCTTGCATAAAAACGACACTTGTCCACTGCGCTCTAACCTGAACAAAAGATCATCTAAATAACTATTAACTAGCTGTTTAATAAAATAAACGGTTTTTTAAAAAATTTTTGATCGGAGTCAAGAATGGTCGGAGTAGCCTCACGAAAATAATTGCGACGTACCTTTCAAAGTTTCGCAGCAGAAGATTCCTTTAAAGCCATTCAAATCAAATTGACCGGGAATGTCACGTGGTACCTTTGTGTTTGTTTACAAAATGTAAACCTATAATGTTTTGTTTTTCCTCAAACTTTTTAGATAGCGGACGTCATATATTCGACAAAAATTTTGGGGGGGGAAATTTTGTTTAAAGTAACAAGGTTGTTTGGTTAAATTTTTTAAAGCTGCTGAGTGATTGACCGCGAGTCTGATGTGGGGGGATGAAAGCACTTCCCCTCATGTCAAGGGCAAGTTTGTTTTTAGTCGTTGTGAAAGTTCGCGTTTCGTAACGACACAGATGACGTCCATCAAATAAAGTTCGATATGCTTTTTGCAAAAGCATAATTTGTTGGAAGTTTTTCTGATGCTGGATCTTGTAAAACGATCTTTCGCGAACAAACAGATGTGATAAATATAACTTTTCCCTGTTTTCTTTAACCAAACCACCCGACCACGCTTTTCGTGTTTGAATTTCAGCAGTAAAATCACACTTTAACGGACATATTTCCCAAACCGCTTCAAAATTTCTGCTGCTATTATTTCAGCTAATCCTCTTCATTTTCCCACATTCAACCCACACAATGACAAAATATTTTTTTAAACATCTTTTATTTCAGCAAACCAAATCACCCTTTTCAACCCCCCTTTTTGGACTTAGCATAGAGAAAAAGAGAGAGAGAGGGGAGAGAGAGAGAGAGAGAGAGAGAGAGAGAGAGAAAGAAAGAAAGAAAGCTCTCTGTGACTCCTGGGCACCGCACCGTGCAGGAAGGACTGAGTATGATGTCATGTAGAGAAAATATAACAGAGTCCAAACATGTTTTGTATTGGAAACTTTTTACTCCAAATTTTCACCCTTGAGGGCTTTGTCAAGGCCTGCCTGGTGGGCTTGACTTTATATATATTTTAAAACAACCTCACTAGTCTGTGTCTGAGTCCAAGGAACCGAGGTCTGCAAAAACATGCTAGTCTGTGTCTGAGTCCAAGGAACTGAGGTCTGCAAAAACATGCTAGTCTGTGTCTGAGTCCAAGGAACTGAGGTCTGCAAAAACATGCTAGTCTGTGTCTGAGTCCAAGGAACAGAGGTCTGCAAAAACATGCTAGTCTGTGTCTGAGTCCAAGGAACAGAGGTCTGCAAAAACATGCTAGTCTGTGTCTGAGTCCAAGGAACAGAGGTCTGCAAAAACATGCTAGTCTGTGTCTGAGTCCAAGGAACAGAGGTCTGCAAAAACATGCTAGTCTGTGTCTGAGTCCAAGGAACAGAGGTCTGCAAAAACATGCTAGTCTGTGTCTGAGTCCAAGGAACAGAGGTCTGCAAAAACATGCTAGTCTGTGTCTGAGTCCAAGGAACAGAGGTCTGCAAAAACACGCTAGTCAAGCTGACTGGGCAGGCCTTGACAAAGCCCTCAAGGGTGAAAATTCAGAGTAAAAAGTTTCCAGTACAAAACATGCTCGGACATGCTTGGACTTTGTTATACTTTCCCCCTCTCTGTCTCTCTCTTTTGTTTTTTGTTTTTATGGATATCTCATTGTGTGTTTTTCAAACACAGACTGGTGAAGTTGTTTTAGAATATAGATTTTGTTTTTATGGATCTCTCATTGTGTGTTTCTCAGGCACAGAGTATGAGGTTTGAGTTTCTTCATGCCTAGAATGTGTTGTACCTCACCCAAATACCCTACATTCCAGGCAAGTCCTGATGTGACTGCCGCTGTTTCCACTGTTGAAACAGACACTGACAGGTGTTTCCACTGTTGAAACAGACACTGACAGGGTAGAAGTTTTCAGGCAAGTCCTGATGTGACTGCCGGTGTTTCCACTGTTGAAACAGACACTGACAGGTGTTTCCACTGTTGAAACAGACACTGACAGGGTAGAAGTTTTCAGGCAAGTCCTGATGTGACTGCCGGTGTTTCCACTGTTGAAACAGACACTGACAGGGTACAAGTTTCCAGGCAAGTCCTGATGTGACTGCCGGTGTTTCCACTGTTGAAACAGACACTGACAGGTGTTTCCACTGTTGAACAGACACTGACAGGGTAGAAGTTTTCAGGCAAGTCCTGATGTGACTCCGGTGTTTCCACTGTTGAAACAGACACTGACAGGTGTTTCCAATGTTGAAACAGACACTGACAGGGTAGAAGTTTTCACAGACTGCTGGTGTTTCCACTGTTGAAACAGACACTGACAGGGTAGAAGTTTTCAGGCAAGTCCTGATGTGACTGCCGGTGTTTCCACTGTTGAAACAGACACTGACAGGGTAGAAGTTTTCAGGCAAGTCCTGATGTGACTGACGGTGTTTCCACTGTTGAAACAGACACTGACAGGGTAGAAGTTTTCAGGCAAGTCCTGATGTGACTGCCGGTGTTTCCACTGTTGAAACAGACACTGACAGGGTAGAAGTTTTCACAGACTGCCGGTGTTTCCACTGTTGAAACAGACACTGACAGGGTAGAAGTTTTCAGGCAAGTCCTGATGTGACTGCCGGTGTTTCCACTGTTGAAACAGACACTGACAGGGTAAAGTTTTACAGACTGCCGGTGTTTCCACTGTTGAAACAGACACTGACAGGGTAAATTTTCAGGCAAGTCCTGATGTGACTGCTGGTGTTTCCACTGTTGAAACAGACACTGACAGGGTACAAGTTTTCACGATGCCGTGTTTCATGTTGAAACAGACACTGACAGGGTAGAAGTTTTCAGGCAAGTCCAGTACTGCCGGTGTTTCCACTGTTGAAACAGACACTGACAGGGTAGAAGTTTTCACATGACTGCTGGTGTTTCCATGTTGAAACAGACACTGACAGGGTAGAAGTTTTCACAGACTGCCGGTGTTTCCACTGTTGAAACAGACACTGACAGGGTAGAAGTTTTCACAGACTGCGGTGTTTCCACTGTTGAAACAGACACTGACAGGGTAGAAGTTTTCACAGACTGCTGGTGTTTCCAATGTTGAAACAGACACTGACAGGGTAGAAGTTTTCACAGACTGCTGGTGTTTCCACTGTTGAAACAGACACTGACAGGGTAGAAGTTTTCACAGACTGCTGGTGTTTCCACTGTTGAAACAGACACTGACAGGGTAGAAGTTTTCACAGACTGCTGGTGTTTCCAAACCTCGGGTTGAAACAGACAACTGACAGGGTAGAAGTTTTCACAGACTGCTGGTGTTTCCAATGTTGAAACAGACACTGACAGGGTAGAAGTTTTCACAGACTGCTGGTGTTTCCAATGTTGAAACAGACACTGACAGGGTAGAAGTTTTCACAGACTGCTGGTGTTTCCACTGTTGAAACAGACACTGACAGGGTAGAAGTTTTCACAGACTGCTGGTGTTTCCACTGTTGAAACAGACACTGACAGGGTAGAAGTTTTCACAGACTGCTGGTGTTTCCAAATGTTGAAACAGACACTGACAGGGTAGAAGTTTTCACAGACTGCTGGTGTTTCCACTGTTGAAACAGACACTGACAGGGTAGAAGTTTTCACAGACTGCTGGTGTTTCCAAATGTTGAAACAGACACTGACAGGGTAGAAGTTTTCACAGACTGCTGGTGTTTCCAATGTTGAAACAGACACTGACAGGGTAGAAGTTTTCACAGACTGCTGGTGTTTCCAAATGTTGAAACAGACACTGACAGGGTAGAAGTTTTCACAGACTGCTGGTGTTTCCAATGTTGAAACAGACACTGACAGGGTAGAAGTTTTCACAGACTGCTGGTGTTTCCACTGTTGAAACAGACACTGACAGGGTAGAAGTTTTCACAGACTGCTGGTGTTTCCAATGTTGAAACAGACACTGACAGGGTAGAAGTTTTCACAGACTGCTGGTGTTTCCACTGTTGAAACAGACACTGACAGGGTAGAAGTTTTCACAGACTGCTGGTGTTTCCAAATGTTGAAACAGACACTGACAGGGTAGAAGTTTTCACAGACTGCTGGTGTTTCCAATGTTGAAACAGACACTGACAGGGTAGAAGTTTTCACAGACTGCTGGTGTTTCCAAATGTTGAAACAGACACTGACAGGGTAGAAGTTTTCACAGACTGCTGGTGTTTCCAATGTTGAAACAGACACTGACAGGGTAGAAGTTTTCACAGACTGCTGGTGTTTCCAATGTTGAAACAGACACTGACAGGGTAGAAGTTTTCACAGACTGCTGGTGTTTCAAATGTTGAAACAGACACTGACAGGGTAGAAGTTTTCACAGACTGCTGGTGTTTCCAAATGTTAAAACAGACACTGACAGGGTAGAAGTTTTCACAGACCGCTGGTGTTTCCAAATGTTGAAACAGACACTGACAGGGTAGAAGTTTTCACAGACTGCTGGTGTTTCAAATGTTGAAACAGACACTGACAGGGTAGAAGTTTTCACAGACGCTGGTGTTTCCAAATGTTGAAACAGACACTGACAGGGTAGAAGTTTTCACAGACTGCTGGTGTTTCCAAATGTTGAAACAGACACTGACAGGGTAGAAGTTTTCACAGACTGCTGGTGTTTCCAATGTTGAAACAGACACTGACAGGGTAGAAGTTTTCACAGACTGCTGGTGTTTCCAATGTTGAAACAGACACTGACAGGGTAGAAGTTTTCACAGACTGCTGGTGTTTCCAATGTTGAAACAGACACTGACAGGGTAGAAGTTTTCACAGACTGCTGGTGTTCCAAATGTTGAAACAGACACTGACAGGGTAGAAGTTTTCACAGACCGCTGGTGTTTCCAAATGTTGAAACAGACACTGACAGGGTAGAAGTTTTCACAGACCGCTGGTGTTTCCAAATGTTGAAACAGACACTGACAGGGTAGAAGTTTTCACAGACTGCTGGTGTTTCCAAATGTTGAAACAGACACTGACAGGGTAGAAGTTTTCACAGACTGCTGGTGTTTCCAAATGTTGAAACAGACACTGACAGGGTAGAAGTTTTCACAGACCGCTGGTGTTTCCAAATGTTGAAACAGACACTGACAGGGTAGAAGTTTTCACAGACTGCTGGTGTTTCCAAATGTTGAAACAGACACTGACAGGGTAGAAGTTTTCACAGACTGCTGGTGTTTCCAAATGTTAAAACAGACACTGACAGGGTAGAAGTTTTCACAGACTGCTGGTGTTTCCAAATGTTGAAACAGACACTGACAGGGTAGAAGTTTTCACAGACTGCTGGTGTTTCCAAATGTTGAAACAGACACTGACAGGGTAGAAGTTTTCACAGACCGCTGGTATTTCCAAATGTTGAAACAGACACTGACAGGTTAGAAGTTTTCACAGACTGCTGGTGTTTCCAAATGTTGAAACAGACACTGACAGGTTAGAAGTTTTCACAGACTGCTGGTGTTTCCAAATGTTAAAACAGACACTGACAGGGTAGAAGTTTTCACAGACTGCTGGTGTTTCCAAATGTTGAAACAGACACTGACATGGTAGAAGTTTTCACAGACTGCTGGTGTTTCCAAATGTTGAAACAGACACTGACAGGGTAGACGTTTTCACAGATCCAGGACCTCTCAAAGGCCACAGTTTCAGTGTTCAGTCTTGTCCCCATCCAAGTGTCAGGAGTCATTGAAAACAACATGGAGACAGTTGGAACTGGTGTAGGTGCAAATGTTCGGGCGATCTTTAACCCATATTTGACAGAAGCATCTCAGAGAAAGCCAGTGTGTAATGTGATCAGTCCATGTTGTTTTCCATGGTCAGAGAAAGCCAGTGTGTAATGTGATCAGTCCATGTTGTTTTCCATGGTCAGAGAAAGCCAGTGTGTAATGTGATCAGTCCATGTTGTTTTCCATGGTCAGTACAAGGCCCATACTGGCTCAGTTACCTTTTTCACCTTTTTCTTGTTAAAGTTAATTATTTGTAATGTATATTAATAAAAACTCATTCATCTCACCAACATGGCAATAACACAAATTGTAAAGTACAAGAAAACAAGGACTTTCTGCATAACTGTGAGATACTTTAAAAACTTGTTTTACGGCCTTCCGTGTTGAGATCAAACTACCCCAAGAGTGTCTGTCTTAGGATCACTTTGACTTGGCATGTTTTACACCTGAAATATTGTGTTAAATCAATCATTAAAGAGACAGAATGCATTTGTTTTGAGCTGACTAAACAAAATCATTAGAACAAATGCATTAAGTGAAGTTAGTTGCTCCCAGAGTGTGTGATAGGAAGTTTTAAATTCATACTTTCTTCACATTGGGTAGAGAAAGCTGACAATGGCAATGGGAAAAAAGCTGTTGTTGGTATAACAAGGAAGTAACTCAGCCATAGAAATTTAACAGGGGTTGCAAACACTTTTTAGAATTTATGTACTGCAAACACAGTGTCTTGAAAAAATGTGTACAACCAAACTAGCTACACACATTGACAGTGATTTTAAGAACAATCCTGCACTTACGCTGTTAAAATTCAGCCTCACGCCTACTGCAGAATTCTGTGTAAGTCCAATGGATAACAGCGCTACATTCGATGTCCATGAGCGTGGGACCCTGTATGGCGATCACCAATTTTCACCGGTGCCTGGTTAGATGTTGGTTTGGTAGTGGCAGATTCCTGGCTGGTTTGTTTACCATCTTCAGTCGGCAGCCCGTTGTCAACGGGCTCAGAGTTGGTGGAAGGAACTGGTTCAGAACTGTCATCACAACTACGTTAAAAAAACACCCCACACGCAAGTCACACTTTTCTGCCTTGTCTTTTGCAACATTATGCTGAGCTGCAAAATGTGATTGGTCCTGCATACAAATGCAGGAAACTAGTAATGTGGCCGGAAACTGAGGTATAAACTACCACTGACCTTGTTTGATGTCACCCACCCTGGCCTGGCTGAGCTGTCAAAGTTGATACGTTCTGACAACTGACTTTGCACCTCCATGTCAGAGAGACAGAGACTGAGCGAGAATTCAGACACATTCTGTCATGCAGACTTTTTTGCATATAGTATATGTATGGATTTTTCTGCATGTTTGCAACCCCTGGTTTAAAATACCCATTGAATTTAGGTTCTTTGTTTCCGATACATTTGAGAGGAGCACTAGGCTTGTTCACTGTGTTGCAAAACAGTCTGGCTCAAGATTACCGTCTGACTGATGATCACTTTATGGTTACCCAAAGAGCATGACCACCCTAACATTGCTCATAAATGTGTATCAAGATTACTGCCTGACTGATGATCACTTTATGGTTACCCAAAGAGCATGACCACCCTAACATTGCTCATAAATGTGTATCCTGATGTTTGCACACACAACACACAAATGTATGCTGAAATATTGGTTCACTCAGTTCATTGTGCCACAGATCTAAAAGCATGGAAGCTAGTCATCATTCATCTGCACTATGTGCAAGAGCATTTGTAGTGAATGGTATTTATTCAGTTGATACATGTTTTGAATGTACATTACTACATGTGGGTATATGCGTGTTTTCTGCGACCCAGATCCAGAGAAGGAGGCACTGCTTCGCCAGATGCAGGAGCTGCAGGCCAGGCTGGCCGCCATGTGAATGCCTGTGGTGGACGCCACAGATCACAGAGCAGCTGCTGTTGTCAAGGACCAGGTGAACACCCAGCAGTGGAAGCATGATGGTCACTGATCAGTCACTGTTACCAAGGACCAGGTGGGGGAACACCTGGCAATGAAAACATGACAGTCACAGGTCAGTTGCTGTTGTGAAGGACCAGGTGGGGGAACACCTGGCAATGGAAACATGACAGTCACAGGTCAGTTGCTGTTGTGAAGGACAGGAGTTCTTGAACAGGCACATTTTTTTTCTTCTTTGAAAACTTAAAACAGAAAAACAAAAAAACAATTTATTTTTGTATCCAGGCACAAAATTCATGTAATTTTTTTTTGTATCCAGGCACATGCTTCTGATTTCTTTTTTGTTTTTTTCCCTGAAATGGTATGAATGTTTATGAAAGACATGAGTTGTGGAATGTTTGCGTTTATGACTGGACTGATTATGTCCGTTGTAGTCCCTTCATTTTTTGTCAACTTTTTTCAGTTGATTTTAGAAAAGTGCACAGCTATAGAAGATTGCATGCATTTAGGCCATCCAGGCAGGCAGTTGCCCAAACTTGGCATGACAAAAATGTTCATGTTGAAATTGTCTTGAACACTGTCAGTTGGATATGATTTTAATGTTAGACTTTGTGTGACGTTAGCACTACTGAGCTTGTTGGCGGCAACATTAGTTTGCTTTTTGCAGGTGATTGAAGCTAGTCAGAAGCGAGCTCTCTTCTCTCACGGTGAAGCATTGCTCACTGTTTATCTTTGGTGTGAGCTCTTCAATAAGTGTGTTGGAGGAAGAAAGCAAGATGACCGAAAACACAAAAATAGAAGAGGTATGAGTCAAGGGAGAGGAAGTTCCATCTGAAGTGCAGATGAAAGAATCTCCATGGGTTGTTTGCAGTGATGGCCTGGGTCACCGGAAACCACAACCAGTGATTTGAAAATCGCTCAATGCAGCAGTTGTTTGCTTTCTTTCTTCTTCACCCAGCCACCAGTCTGGTAGTGTAAGTAACAAGCATTTTAAATTACCTCATTGTGGCCACTAAATGGGTAAAGACCATGTTCTGATTGGGAACTGCTGTTCAGCAGGGGGACACTACTCCTGACCTTGTTTTATCGTGGAGATAGGGGAGACCTTAGGCCTTTGAAAGAAAAATAAATCTCATTCATAAATGAACAGACAGCGAAGGCTGGAATAAACTTCGACATAAATTTGAATTGTTTGAGAACATAGTAAAGAAACGTATTTGGCAGAGTTGTGGCACAGTTACTGTTTAAATTCAAATCCCCTGTTTGAGTGGGATAGTGTTGCTTTGGATAGTATAGTCCTGTTTGTGTGGGATAGTGTCACTTTGGATAGTATAGGCCTGTTTGAGTTGGATAGTGTCGCTTTGGATAGTATTGTCCTGTTTGTTGTGGGATAATGTTGCCTGGGATAGTATAGTCCTATTTGTGTGGGATAGTGTCACTTTGGATAGTATAATCCTGTTTGAGCGGGATAGTGTCGCTTTGGATAGTATAGTCCTGTTTGTGCGGGATAATGTCACTTTGGATAATATAGTCCTGTTTGAGCAGGATAGTGTCGGTTTGGATAGTATAGTCCTGTTTGAGCGGGATAGTGTTGGTTTGGATAGTATAGTCCTGTTTGTGCGGGATAGTGTCACTTTGGATAGTATAGTCCAGTTTGTGCGGGATAGTGTCGCTTTGGATAGTATAGTCCTGTTTGTGCGGGATAGTGTTGGTTTGGATAGTATAGTCCTGTTTGTGCGGGATAGTGTCACTTTGGATAGTATAGTCCAGTTTGTGCGGGATAGTGTCGCTTTGGATAATATAGTCCTGTTTGAGCAGGATAGTGTCGGTTTGGATAGTATAGTCCTGTTTGAGCGGGATAGTGTTGGTTTGGATAGTATAGTCCTGTTTGTGCGGGATAGTGTCACTTTGGATAGTATAGTCCAGTTTGTGCGGGATAGTGTCGCTTTGGATAGTATAGTCCTGTTTGTGTGGGATATTGTCACTTTGGATAGTATAGTCCTGTTTGTGCGGGATAGTGTCGCTTTGGATAGTATAGTCCTGTTTGTGCGGGATAGTGTCGCTTTGGATAGTATAGTCCTGTTTGTGCGGGGTAGCACTGCATTGGACAGACATATTTATGTCACAGAATACTGCATTTGACTGACATGTTTGTAGCACAGAATATATTGGTTAGATACATTTGTGTTGGATAGTGTAGACATGTTTGTGTTGGTTAGCATTGCTTTGGATAGTGAAGACATATTTGTTTAGGATAGCACTGCATTTGTTAGACATGTATGTGTGACAGTACTGCTTGGGATAGCACTGTATTGGACATACAGGTTTGTGTCACAAAATACTGCAGTGGAAATATGTGTTTGGGACAGCACAGCAGTGTGTCACAGAATACTGCATTGGAAATATGTGTTTGGGACAGCACAGCAGTGTGTCACAGAATACTGCATTGGAAATATGTGTTTGGGACAGCACAGCAGTGTGTCACAGAATACTGCAGTGGAAATATGTGTTTGGGACAGCACAGCAGTGTGTCACAGAATACTGCATTAGACAGGACTAAGTTTCAAATCACAGTATCGAACATGCACATTTGTGTTGCTGGACAAGGACAGCACACTTTTGACATTAATATTGTTGAACCCCTGGCATGGTGTGGACCTGCAATACAACACAAGGGACAAATAGCCCTTGGAAAAGTGGGTCTTGTATCTTGTCATTGCAGATGATCAAAATGTTTAAGATAGCAGTCACATCAGAATTGTTTTTAAGCTGACTATTTTATAACTGTCATGGAAATGAAAGTGATTAGACTGAGCACATTGTGCAAAAGATTCAATGTGGTTGTGATGTTATCTCCTGGAAAGGGATAGCAGTGTGATGTCATCTCCTGGAAAGGGATAGCAGTGTGATGTCATCTCCTGGATAGCAGTGTGATGTCATCTCCTGGAAAGGGATAGCAGTGTGATGTCATCTCCTGGATAGCAGTGTGATGTCATCTCCTGGAAAGGGATAGTGTGATGTCATCTCCTGGAAAGGGATAGCAGTGTGATGTCATCTCCTGGAAAGGGATAGCAGTGTGATGACATCTCCTGGAAAGGGATAGCAGTGTGATGTCATCTCCTGGAAAGGGATAGCATTGTGATGTCATCTCCTGGAAAGAGATAGCAGTGTGATGTTATCTCCTGGAAAGGGATAGCATTGTGATGTCATCTCCTGGAAAGGGATGACAGGTGTTAGTGAACTGTTTTGGGACAACAACACCCAAAATTGGCCAAAGCAGTGATAATTGAGAGTTGTTTCAGGATCATTATTTTGTTTCACAGTCCAGTGGCGAGGAGCTGAGAGGTCAGTCATTCAGTGGGACCTTACTTTTCAGAATCACATCATATGAATGAGAACTCACTCCGGCTGCAGCCTGTTATCTGCCCTTCTGATGGCTGTATTCCCGTTATGCTGACTGGTTTCTTCTGCCATAGAAATTTGATTGTTCCCCTTGTCACAGTGTTTGTTACACTATGTGTTCCTCTGTGAAAGATGGATTGTACTCATGGTTACAGTGTTTATTATTATTACACTATGTGTTCTGCTGTGAAAGATTGGATTGTTCCCCTGGTCACAGTGTATATTTCACTATGTGTCCTGCTGTGAAAGATGGATTGTAGCCCTGGTCACAGTGTTTATTACACCATGTGTCCTGCTGTGAAAGATGGATTGTAGCCCTGGTCACAGTGTATATTTCACTATGTGTCCTGCTGTGAAAGATGGATTGTAGCCCTGGTCACAGTGTTTATTACACCATGTGTCCTGCTGTGAAAGATGGATTGTAGCCCTGGTCACAGTGTATATTTCACTATGTGTCCTGCTGTGAAAGATGGATTGTAGCCCTGGTCACAGTGTTTATTACACCATGTGTCCTGCTGTGAAAGATGGATTGTAGCCCTGGTCACGGTGTATATTTCACTATGTGTCCTGCTGTGAAAGATGGATTGTAGCCCTGGTCACAGTGTTTATTACACCATGTGTCCTGCTGTGAAGGATGGATTGTAGCCCTGGTCACAGTGTATATTACACCATGTGTCCTGCTGTGAAAGATGGATTGTAGCCCTGGTCACAGTGTATATTTCACCATGTGTCCTGCTGTGAAAGATGGATTGTACCATTGTTTTTTCTGCTGTGAGGGATTGGAGTACAACAATATCCACTGTTCATTACACTGATACATATTTTCTGCTGTGAGGGATTGGAGTACAACAATATCCACTGTTCATTACACTGATACATATTTTCTGCTGTGCAAGATTGGAGTGTATTCCTGGAAACAATGTTCACTATATTGGTGAGGACCCATTAAGAGGTACAGTGGACACAGAAATGAAGTCCCTTTGGAGCCTGGAGTAGGTCAGAATATAGCCTTGCATGCTTTGCCTACTGCCAGAAATGTTGGCATTCTCATTTCTGCCTTCTCAGTTCACTGCATTTTCCAATACTTAAAGTGATGTGTGATGTGAACAATGAAACCAACCTCATTTTCCAGTCTTCAGACCTGTGTGATGCATGACATGAACGATGAAATCAACTTCACAATATATGGTCATGATGGAAACAATGAAACCATTTTTTCTTGAAAATTAAAGTGATACATGACATGAACAGTAAAATCAACTTCATTTTCCACTCTTAGAATGTGCATGACGTGAACATTAAAACCAACTTTTGCCAGTGATTTGATGATTTCTTTCATTCTGATATGACCTTCGTGGTTGGCTGGGTATGAAATGTGAATCCATCAAGGAGAATCCATGCAGTGATTTAGCTGAAGGGTGTCACAGTGGTACACCATATAGACAGCTTATTTTGACCAACAATATATTTCATACTCTAATAGACACTTTCCCTTCGTTTACACATTAACTAGTAAATTTGTGTGCATTTCAGATGGTATGAGGTATTTGGGTTGTAAATATGTATGCCTTAAACTTTTGTTATCTCATACATGAACTGATGAAACTATATTGCAATCGTGGGGGACTTCCATGGCATAATTTTGAGGCTAATAAGTACAGTAAACTTAAAATGTGCACAGTACTGATTTTGAGGGAAGTAAGTGAAAATGCGATTTTGGCAGGTCTGCACATCATTGACTTTGAGGCAAGCAAGTGACATTGTGATGTGGTGAGATGTGCACTGTATTGATTTTGAGGCAAGCAGGTGATAAAGAGGTCCAGGGAGATATGCACACCATTGATTTTGAGGCAAGCAGGTGATCAGGAGTGCAAGTGATGCTGTGATCTTGGTAGATGTGCACTGTATTGATTTTGAGGCAAACAGGTAATATTGTGATCTGGGGAGATGTGCACAGCATTGGTTTTGAGACAAATTAGTGACGTTCTTGCCTGTGATGGGGGTACTGTGGATGCATATATATAACATATATATATGTTAAGGCCCCCACTCATGAGGACCCAGAGCTATTAAAGGTTTTCTTTGACTTCAGCCTGGAAATGGTCAGAATATAGCCTTGCATGCTTCACCTGCTGCTGGGAATTTAGTTTTTAGTTTCTGTTTCCACTTTAATTCTCTCATTTTATCCCAAGCTTCTTCAGTACAAAGAGATTTTTGACATGTACAGTGTATGTGACTTTTATGTACAATTTAGTGAATTGTGTTTGACCCGGATATGACCATCTTGGTTGGCTGGATCTTGAATATCAAGTCATATTTGAATTGTCCTCTTGTTTGACATTCTCAAAGAAAGGGAGTTTCAGCAAGACATCTACATTGTCTCTTTTATGTGATTGTACACAGGGTTTGATAACTATCAGGTAACTCCTGTGTTTACGTGGGGCTTTTGTGAACCCCTCATCAGGTCATTTTCACATTGGTGAAAGTGATTGGTAATCCCATCCTCAGTATTGGTAACCCCATCTGGTTATTAGTATGTAGCCCTATAGGAATTGGTTACCACATCAGATGACTTGCTTCCCCTTATCCATTCGGTCATTCTCACACAACTGTGTTCACAGGGGCATTTGTTACCCCATCAGGTCATTCACACACAACTCCTGTGTTCACAGGACACTGGCAACCCTGTGTGGTCATTCATGTGTGACCCTTTATTCACAGAGGTCACCACAATCAGTGACTCGCTTAACAAGTTGACCTGGTTTCTCACACGATTCCTGTGTTCACAGAAGCATTGGCAGCTCCATCTGGTCATTGCCATTTGACCCTACATTCATACATACTGGTCACCACAGTGGGTGACCAGCTTCACAGTGTTAGGTAGGAGCTTGATCATCTTGATGTAACCCCAAAGAGGGTGTTAAAATCCAGTTACTAACTGTATTTTTGTCTATATGAGCATTGGCCACCCTATCTGGTCATTCCTGTGTGACCCTTTTTTTGAGAGTTATTGGTCACCATGTCAAGTGACTTGCTTCCCTCAGTTCACAGAGGAATTGGTCTTCACATCAGGTGACTTCTGTGTTCACATGGGCTGTTGTTAATCCTATCTGCTCAATTTGCATGTGGTCCTGTATTAGAAGAATTGGTCACCGCATTGTGAAAATGGTGAAGCAGTTCACCCAGAGGTATTGGTCACCACATTGTGAATACAGTGAAAGTCACCGGGTGACTCCCGTGTTCACAGTGGCTGTTGTTAGCCACATCTGATGACCTGCAGGACTCCTGTGTTCACAGGGGCTGTTGTTAGCCCAATCTGATGACCTGCAGGACTCCTGTGTTCACAGGGGCTGTTGTTAGCCCAATCTGATGACCTGCAGGACTCCTGTGTTTACAGGGGCTGTTGTTAGCCCAATCTGATGACCTGCAGGACTCCTGTGTTCACAGGGGCTGTTGTTAGCCCAATCTGATGACCTACAGGACTCCTGTGTTCACAGGGGCTGTTGTTAGCCCAATCTGATGACCTGCAGGACTCCTGTGTTCACAGGGGCTGTTGTTAGCCCAGTCTGATGACCTACAGGACTCCTGTGTTTACAGGGGCTGTTGTTAGCCACATCTGATGACCTGCAGGACTCCTGTGTTTACAGGGGCTGTTGTTAGCCCAATCTGATGACCTACAGGACTCCTGTGTTCACAGGGGCTGTTGTTAGCCCAATCTGATGACCTACAGGACTCCTGTGTTTACAGGGGCTGTTGTTAGCCACATCTGATGACCTACAGGACTCCTGTGTTTACAGGGGCTGTTGTTAGCCACATGTAACAACGTGGTGCTCCTGTGTTCACAGGCTGGCCTTAGTTGTTGAATTTAAGTTTGTAAAACAGAATCCCTTGGCACGCCCCGATTAATCACTCGATGTTTGTTTGACAATGAATGCACAGCAGCATCTTTTGGCTCCAGGCAGTTGTTGAAATTGTGGTAAATGCCACTTGAGCAGAATGCGAGTTTGTAAATGCCACTTGAGCAGAATGCAAGTTTGTAAATGCCACTTGAGCAGAATGCGAGTTTGTAAATGCCACTTGAGCAGAATGTGAGTTTGTAAATGCCACTTGAGCAGAATGCAAGTTTGTAAATGCCACTCGAGCAGAATGCGAGTTTGTAAATGCCACTTGAGCAGAATGCAACTTTATAAATGCCACTTGAGCAGAATGCAACTTTGTCTACCAGTTTGTTGGATGCTCCTTAGTACACTACTATGTGTGTTGGATGCTCCTTAGAACATTACTCTGTGTGTTGGATGCTCTTTAGTTCACTACTGTGCGTGTTGGATGCTCCTTAGTACACTACTGTGTGTGTTGGATGCTCCTTAGTACACTACTATGCGTGTTGGATGCTCCTTAGTACACTACTGTGTCTGTTGGATGCTCCTTAGTACACTAGTGTGTGTTGGATGCTCCTTAGTACACTACTGTGTGTGTTGGATGCTCCTTAGTACACTACTGTGTGTTGGATGCTCCTTAGTACACTACTGTGTGTTGGATGCTCCTTAGTACACTACTGTGTGTGTTGGATGCTCCTTAGTACACTACTGTGTGTTGGATGCTCCTTAGTACACTAGTGTGTGTTGGATGCTCCTGTCTGTTGTGCAGTGGGAAATGAAGGTACCCTCTGCTGAGAACCCACAATTGCCACAGGTCCTTTCAAGCCTGGAGTAGGTGAGAGTCGAGGTGAACATGCTTCACCAACTTCCAGCAGTTCTGCCTCTCCGGCTCCTTCAGCTCCAGTTTTCAGTCTTCCAGTTGAACCATGCTATACACTGATTTTGTTTTGCCCTGGTTTTGATTGTCTTTTTTTGGTCTTTTTTTTAAGTTGTGTACTTTGGTATTGGGTTTCACTGATGCAGTGAAATATCTTGAGTAACAAACAAGTGACCCAGCTTGTAAGGCCAGTAACTGCTGTAGGGTCAGTCAGTAACTAATCAAGCAGCCCTAGTGTAGGGTCAGTCAGTAACTAATCAAGCAGCCTTGTTGTAGGGTCAGTCAGTAACTAATCAAGCAGCCTTGTTGTAGGGTCAGTCAGTAATTAATCAAGCAGCCTTGTTGTAGGGTCAGTAACTAATCAAGCAGCCTTGTTGTAGGGTCAGTCAGTAACTAATCAAGCAGCCCTAGTGTAGGGTCAGTCAGTAACTAATCAAGCAGCCTTGTTGTAGGGTCAGTCAGTAACTAATCAAGCAGCCTTGTTGTAGGGTCAGTAACTAATCAAGCAGCCTTGTTGTAGGGTCAGTCAGTAACTAATCAAGCAGCCCTAGTGTAGGGTCAGTCAGTAACTAATCAAGCAGCCTTGTTGTAGGGTCAGTCAGTAACTAATCAAGCAGCCTTGTTGTAGGGTCAGTCAGTAACTAATCAAGCAGCCTTGTTGTAGATTTACACTCTTGGGCTGTTGGTCAAACCCTAGTTTTGCAATGTTATTCCATAAACCACACTGTAATGTTGCAGAGGTGGAGCATGACCAACAGATTTCCCCAGAGGTGAGATGCTGAGGGCAGGTGATGATACCGATTTGCATTGCTAATCAGTAGTTTAATGGCGTATATTGTTTACTGGCCATGTTGATTTTGAAAACTGTGTAGCACGCGCGCACACACACACAGCTTGCTCCAGAGATCAGAGATCTGGAAATGAGTTCAGCCGCATCAGGCAGTTCTGCTTGTGCTGCTGCTGACAGCGTTGTACCCTAAGTAGACTGCGTCATACACAAACACAAAAAGGTTCAAACAAACACTTATAAATTTTATTTTAATACTGACACAAAGTATGCAAATTTTGGGGGGAATCCCCTTTGTCAAGCCACAAAATAACACTTAACAGATAAACAGTTACCAATGATGAAAAATGAGAGAGAAAAACTTACTTTTATTGTTTGTTTGTTTTGTCTGTTTTGTCGCTTGTTCAGTGCTTGGAAGATTATTATTGGAAGAAAACAAGTGACAAAAAAATAATCATTTTAAACTATTTGTCTGTTGTTCAAGTGTCGTTTTGTGGCTTGACAAAGGGGATTTCCCTGAAAATTTGCATACTGTGTCAAAATAAATAAGCGTTGGTTTGAACCTTTTTGTGTTTGGATCTTCTTTCAGAACACTGGCAGTCATTCTGTGTCAGATTTTTGCTGCTGATAGGGTTGCAGCCACCGACTTCTGACCCCCGACTGACACTAGTGCCTGTTCCGAGTCAACGCAGTGTGTTTTACAAATTTCTCACATTCACATATTCTCTCAAAGGTCAGAACCAGACCATTACAAATTCACATAAATTAGACACAGGCATAGGTTCTTGTTTATACAGCACAGTGATTTAACCGGTTAGCAAATAGCATTTATAGAATGATCTATTACTGTTGTACTTACCAGGGCTCCCATTAGAGAGTATTTTAAGGAGGTCCCTGGGACTCTTGGCTATAACGTCTACAGGGTCCCTGGCCAGTTTTAAAGGGTCAAGGCTAGTAGGAAATGGCAGCTGTGGATAAGTATTCTGCTTTGTATGTAATGCTATTTGTCCCTTCTACAACTCGGTTCTGGGTTCAGTTCTGTCAGACAACGTCACTTTTAGTGGTACACTTTCAGGTATGTTGGCTCATTATAGCAGTAATAGGTTTATTCCAAGGCCTTAGCTTGTATAACTTTCTCCATGCCAGTATGACTCTGGTGGTTGGCAGCCCTGCCAACTCTGTAGATGGGTTTTATTAGCGTCCCTCTCTCAGTATCAAAGGATTTTTAAGTAGCCGAGTAAGGAAAAAACAACATGAGGCACTTTCAAAGATAAGACCATTGCAAAATATTTGTCTGAAACAAGTTAGAGTAACGCTATGAATCTGTTGACCAGATTAAAACCAAACAGAGAATGAAGAGAGAAAGTTTTCATCTTTATTGCAAATAGAGAACATGGTAATGATACAAACAGCTAAGGCTGATTCTGTAATTAATCGTGTGCATTGTCTTAACAGCACTCAAAACTTAAGTTGCCTCCTTTGATTACTGTGGTCACTTTGAGAAAAAAAAATGACTGTAGAAACTACACTGATATTTTTGACAGCTGAAAATTCACAACAAATTATTTTTAGTCAGTGGGAAGAGGAGGTCTAGACTAACAAAACCCAGTAACCTGGCATGTTTTTAATGCATCCTATGGGACCGCTTTGAGTCTGTTGGGAAGAGGTCTAGACTAACAAAACCCAGTAACCTGGCATGTTTTTAATGCATCCTGTGGGACCCGCTAGAGGTAGTTGAGTACGTCCTATTCAGTTCTAGTGCATAAGGGGCGCACATTTGTGCATTAATGGGAGCCCTGGCTTACAGATGGTTTCAGTTTCATTTGTATATCAGTACAGTTCTGGAGGCTGGACAGCATTTCTTTTTCTTTTTCAGTTCAATGTGAATCATATTTCCAGCAGTTTCAGCTCTGCCCTGAGGGAAATGTTGAAGTTTTTGTTGTTTTTAACACACTCAGTAGCTTGAGCCAAATCCCAGATTGCATGGTACCATTAAAAATAAATTTTGTACCTGCCACACCTTGTCTTGTGAGTCACTTAACTGTCATTGGTCACAGTCACTGGCTTTTCTGAATCATTTGTCACAGTCACTAGCTGGCTTGGAATCACTTGTCACAGTCACTAGCTGTCTTGGAAGCACTTGTCAGTGGTGACAGTCATTTGGCTATCTTGACATCACTTGTCATTGGTGACAGTCACTAGCTGTCTTGGAATCACTTGTAATTGGTGACAGTCACTAGCTGTCTTGACATCACTTGTCATTGGTGACAGACATTTAGCTGTCTTGGAATCACTTGCCATTTGTCACACTCACTGGCTGTCTTGTGAATCATTTGTCACAGCCACTAGCTTCTTGGAATCACTTGTCATTTGTTGCAGTCACTGGCTGTCTTGGAATCACTGGTCACAGTCACTTGCTGTCTCATGAATCACTTGTCATTGGTCACAGTCACTAGCCATCTTGTGAATCACCTGTCGTTGGTCACAATCACTAGCTGTTTCATAAATCGTTTGTCATTGGTCACCGTCACTAGCTCTCATGAATCGCTTGTTACTGTCGCTAGCTGTCGTGAATCACTCATCATTGTCACTGGCTCAGAGATGTCAATGAGGCCTATTACAACTTTCAGGCCACCAGTTTTTAATATTTTTATTATAATTTGGCAAATTTCCCAGCAGGGATCAAACCACTGGAGACAAAAGCATATTTACTGGTAAATTTTCCAGCACAGGTCAAACCACTGGAGACAAAAGCATATTTACTGGTAAATTTTCCAGCACAGGTCAAACCACTGGAGACAAGAGCATATTAATTTTACTGGTCAATTTCACAGCAGCAGAATTGCTGCCTCCTCAATAACGTAATTATTGTCTTATAGTGATACATGAAGTCTGATAGTTACGATTTTAAAACGTTTGAAAGGCCAAGGAAAGTAAAATTGCCCGTCCATCATGGTCAGTACCTTGATAGCAATGTCCTGCTGTCAGCTTAGTTATGTATCCAATGTTTTCAGGCCTTGTGGTCTTCTGGTTTGAAAAATTGCAGCATTATATATTAAAGGTCATGGAAAGAGGTTGAATATATTTCTTCTTCTTTTTCTTACAGAATATCACAGGAAAAGTTTGGGCATAAAAGTGAATCAGTTGTGACTAATTTGAGTCCATCACAAAATATACAAGCCATTTTGTAACTAAGACTAATTTTTCCTTTGTTGAAACCAACTGCATAGTTAATAAGGGAGGTAACTCCTTTCTCTTCAGTTAAACCTACTTCAGTTGTATGTGGTAGTGAGGCATTATAGTGTCATACACTCTGTTCTGGGGTGTTTCTTTCCCTCCTTAATGATTATTTACTGTGTGTTCTTCATTCACATCCAGACACAAATATGATTTTATCATGCAGTTCGTGTTAAATAAATCATATTCTTGACACTACATGACAGCATACTTTCCGCCACTCAAAAGTGTTGTTTTATTCTGTGTTTTGTTTTGATAATACATATTTCCTCCAAAGATTTGGCATGCTATTAGTTGCAAGAAACTGTGCATAGCTATCAAAATCCAAATGTTGCACTCAGAATAAGATTAATTTTGTTTACACTCGAGTCTTGTGAAGGAAGTGTAGGTACCTTTGCATAGGTGATCACAATACCAGCAGGTTTGTGGGGTGCATGCCTTTTCAAGAATTCTAGATAAACTCAGCTAAATATTTATTGTTCCCAGTTGTACATGTATAACAGATCTCAGTCAAAATGTACTCAGTAAGAATTTATCCAATTGACAGTACATTTATGAGCCCAGCTCATGTGCATACAAGTGTAGGTATGTTTCAAAGTGGTATGTTCCAGGAATCCCAGAGCCAAGTAATGTGTTGCATAGTTTGGTTTCATCTCTCCTTGACCCTCTCAAGAACAGAGCGCCAGTGGCTCATGGAAACAATGGAAGCTGATGCTTGACTAAGTAGCGGTTTACCTACTGAAATGTGACAAGTGGTTGGCTGCATTATAAAATGGTCTTTTTGTTTGTGGGTTCCCATGTTCAGACTTCAACATAAGCTGTATGATATATGCATCTTGTGAGTTATTCTTTCTCTTTTGTATTATCAGCTATTTTCGTTTGGTTTGTATGGTGTAGTTCAAATAAAAAAATGAAAACAAGATCTGTGGATATTTTTGTTTTGTGTGTATGTCTTATTGATTTTACTCACATTGAGAATGTACATTAGAAAAGCCCAATTGGGAGGCTTGAGATGACCATCTCCCTTCTGTGGAATCTCGGGGCTGTCATTTGAGTCCTCCTCTCTTGTTCTTCATCCTAGTCCCATTACTCCTGCTACTCATTCTGTCTTGTCCTTTTCATGCTCATGGTCTATTCTGCTTAACTTTCTTTTTCCAAGAAAATCCTCATGTATATTTTGTTTAAGTTTTTGTTATTGTATCATGTATAGCTCTGGTTGTGCAGCTAGGAGATGATAGTTGTATCATGTATGGCACTGGTTGAGCAGCCAGGAGATGATAGTTGTATCATGTATGGCGCTGGTTGAGCAGCTAGATGATAGTTGTATCATGTATGGCGCTGGTTGAGCAGCCAGCAGATGATAGTTGTATCATGTATGGCGCTGGTTGAGCAGCTAGATGATAGTTGTATCATGTATGGCGCTGGTTGAGCAGCCAGGAGATGATAGTTGTATCATGTATGGCGCTGGTTGAGCAGCTAGATGATAGTTGTATCATGTATGGCGCTGGTTGAGCAGCCAGGATATGATAGTTGTATCATGTATGGCACTGGTTGAGCAGCTAGATGATAGTTGTATCATGTATGGCGCTGGTTGAGCAGCCAGCAGATGATAGTTATATCATGTATGGCGCTGGTTGAGCAGCTAGATGATAGTTGTATCATGTGTGGCGCTGGTTGAGCAGCCAGCAGAAGTTGATGAAGTTGGTAGCTGGTATGTGTGGCTTGGTGCCAGTACATATAATTGTTTTTGTCCATTCCTTTCAAAATCTTTAATCTTGTATTCAATAGGGGGATCTGGGGATAACCCCCCCCCCCCCCCCCTCCAAGTTTTACATTTATGGATGTTATGTTTATATATGTGCATGGATTGATTTTGCAGATTTGTCTTGTGAAAGGGTTTACACTTACACACACACACACATACATGAAAAGTGCTTTTAAATGTGCATAAATTTGCTCATGACAGAGTTTGATCATCCTGAGGTGACCCTCTAGTCTAATGACTAACAAACACTACAAAATGTGGAGAAAATGTCTTGATTGAACAGAAAACAAAATTTTGAATGAGCCAGAAGATGGAAATGACAGACCCCCCCCCCCCCCACTCCCTAAAAACACACAACACAAATGATGGAAATGACAGACCCCCCCCCCCCCCCCACTCCCTAAAAACACACAACACAAATGATGAAATGACAGACACCCCCCCCCCCCGCCCCCCCCCCCACTCCCTAAAAACACACAACACAAATGATGGAAATGACAGACACACACACAAATGATGGAAATGACAGACACCCCCCCCCAAAACAACAACAACATACAACACAAATGATGGAAATGACAGACCCCCCCCCCCCCCCACTCCCTAAAAACACACAACACAAATGATGGAAATGACAGACACCCCACTCCCTAAAAACACACAACACAAATGACATAGAAAATCACCCAGGAAGATGGAAACAACAAAGACTGCACCCCCCCCCCCCCCCCCCCCGAAAACAAGTGACAAAATCGCCCAGGAAGATGGAAATGACAAAGCAAACCCTCATACACACATGAATAGGTTCTGAGAGAGAGCTGTGCGAGTCATAGACCAACAAAATGCTAAGACAAAGTCCTTAGAGATGAGGCTGTACAACCAAGAACATGCTACATTCAGACAGAGAGGGTGTGAGAACAGCATGTTAAGCTCTGAGAGAATGCCCGTAAGCAGCCACCATTCCACTGGAACCCAACTCGTATGTTCTTTACATGGGTCACAGATACGTAGAAAAACAATTTTTTAATGCAAAATAAATCCCTCTCGTGCAGTTGCTCAAATCATACACATTTACTATACACAAAAAAGTCCAGATGTGTGTGACAGAATGTGTTCTATAGCACACACTCTCTTTCTCTGATGTTGGGGTGTGAAGTCCGCTGTTAGAACATTCCAACTTAGACAACTCAGCCAGCTCTAAACCAACTTAGACAACTCAGCCAGCTCTAAACCACTTCTTTCCACTTGCCCTGAGCTGGCTAACAACAGGCCGCCCACTTACGGTAAACAGACCAGCTGGCTAACAACAGGCCGCCCACTTACGGTAAACAGACCAGCTGGCTAACAACAGGCCGCCCACTTACGGTAAACAGACCAGCTGGCTAACAACAGGCCGCCCACTTGCGGTAAACAGACCAGCCAGGCACGTGCCAGCACCAGCAAAAGGCCGAGCTCTAACCAGGTAGTGGTGAAAAGTGTGGATTGTCTAACCAGGTAGTGGTGAAAAGTGGATTGTCTAACCAGGTAGTGGTGAAAAGTGTGGATTGTCTAACCAGGTAGTGGTGAAAAGTGTGGATTGTCTAACCAGGTAGTGGTGAAAAGTGTGGATTGTATAACCAGGTAGTGGTGAAAAGTGTGGATTGTCTAACCAAGTAGTGGTGAAAAGGACAAACCCTTTAGACAAATTTAATGATTTGGAACTGTTTTGGCAGTTTAGATTCCAACGAGCGGATATTCTCCAAATGACAGACGAACTGAAAGAGGAGCTCGAATATTTGAATCGGAAGGGCGCGCTACCTCCCGTTTTCACAGGCCAGAGAACAGCGCTGAATCTTTGCCAACACTGATGAACATAATAGCTCATCAAACAGTTTGTCCTGGATTGCTCCAGTTCCCCATTTTTTGTTTGTTTCTTGTTTTGTTGTTGTTGTTGTTTTCCTCTCTGAAGAAGAAGTCTTTCTTCATGTCACTCAGCTTTTCACAAACTTGGTCTGGTGTTTGAACGCACACACCGCGGTTGCTTCCTTTTCTTGCGATATCCTGCCACAACTGGCCCCTTTGTTGGTTGGTCACCTCGCTGAAAAGGAGTTTCATCCCTATATGTTGTTTTGAAATCCTCTTTACAGTATTTGAACTGGACATTTTTCAAAGTCGGTTGCCCTGTGGACACTCACACAGACCCGACTTCCACGTTTGGTTGCTGGTCTGTTTGTGACGTCACTGCCCGGCCGTTGACCTTTAGCTTAAAATAGCTTTCGTGGAATCTCGCATTCAAAATGGCACTGGTTTTGAAATGTTCAGTTGACCGTATTTTCCGACCTTTTTGCCAAAATAAACGCATTACAACCTAGTCGAGGCCTGAATTCTTTTTAAACAAGTGAGTAATAGACTGTTTCTTCTCTTCGAACGTTAGTACGGACCTATATGTTGTTTTGAAACGATTTGGAGTGATTTTGTGGCCCGAAACTGCCTTTACAGGCCCTTTAAGGTGCTCTGAATAATCACTTTATTCGTAGCCACTTCTACAGGGAGCACAGTGATCTCTTTGTGAGTATAACTGGGTTTTCTGACCTGTTTTCTTCCTATTTGCATTCAGCGCGTCCACTATTTTTTTTAATATATATATAGAATAAAAATTGCCATGCGGGCAGAAGAGACTGAATTACCTGATGCGCGTGTGTAGAGGCTCTAATAACAGGGAAACCCCAAAAGGAGTTCCATCATCTAAAAATAACCGACAGTTAGCTACCTACCGGCCCTTCTGTAACTCATGCTTGCGAACCAAACCAAATTCTTACCGCCAAGGTAGCTACCCTCTGGGTAGTGTTCACCCACAGTGTAACAAAACCCTTTTCCATGCATACGGGCCCTGGAGGGTACTGAAAGTAGTGCTGTTATCCATCCTGCTTGTACAGAATTCAGAGGCAGAATCTTAACCATGTAAGTGCCGGATTCTTCTTTAAATACTGATGTCAGTTTGTTTAGCGTCATGTTTGGGGCCCTAGGGGCGGGGATAGCTCAGTTGGTAGAGTGTCCAACTGAAAAAGCCAAGGCACAATACTGATGTGGGTTCAAGTCCCTGGTGCAGCAAGGAATTTTTCAAACAGTCAACTTTCAGTGCAGACTGTTAGGGTGTTCGCACAGCCCCGGTGTGCAGTTGTTCGCACAGCCCCTGTGTGCAGTCGTTCGCACAGCCCCTGCGTGCAGTTGCATCCATCAACATCTGTGCACAAGTGAAAAATCCCAAATGCTGGCAGCCATACCACTGTCATGTCATGTCATGTCATAGGGCAACCAACTGCATCAGTACCATCAAGCTACATGTCATGTCAGGACAACTCCATCAGGCTACATGTCATGTCAGGACAAACAACTCCATCAAGCTACATGTCATGTCATGTTATAGGGCAACCAACTGCATCAGTACCATCAAGCTACATGTCATGTCGTAGGACAATCCTGGAATGTTTAAAGAAGTTCACCTTTTATTGTGTATATGTTCCATTTTCAAATCCAGCACACCCAACCATCAGCTGTACATACACACAGGACAGATCAACATCAGCTGTACATACACATAGGACAGATCAACATCAGCTGTACATACACATAGGACAGATCAACATCAGTGGTACATCCACACAGGACAGATCAACATCAGTGGTACATAGATCAACATCAGCGATACATACACATAGGACAGATCAACATCAGTGGTACATACACATAGGACAGATCAACATCAGTGGTACATACACATAGGACAGATCAACATCAGTGGTACATACACATAGGACAGATCAACATCAGTGGTACATACACATAGGACAGATCAACATCAGTGGTACATACACATAGGACAGATCAACAGCGGTACATACACATAGGACAGATCAACATCAGTGGTACATACACATAGGACAGATCAACATCAGCGGTACATACACATAGGACAGATCAACATCAGCGATACATACACATAGGACAGATCAACATCAGTGGTACATACACATAGGACAGATCAACATCAGCGGTACATACACATAGGACAGATCAACATCAGTGGTACATACACATAGGACAGATCAACATCAGTGGTACATACACATAGGACAGATCAACATCAGCGATACATACACATAGGACAGATCAACATCAGCAGTACATACACATAGGACAGATCAACATCAGTGATACATACACATAGGACAGATCAACATCAGTGGTACATACACATAGGAATTGCACAGACAGTAGGCAAACGTGAACCTGTGTGATGTTCAAATGCTCCACATGATCAATGACAGCAACACCAATTGTTCACAGAGAGAAGTGGAATGAATATTAATATTAAACCGGTACACAGTAATCTCTGAAACTTGTGAAAGCACCTATCTGTATTAAATACACCAAACTGACTTTGCAATGGATTGACACATCCTTGTTATGCCACACACCCTTTGATACAGACCGTTACATCACACACCTTAATTTACTTTGCAATTGCTTGACATGGCCCTGATATATTATCATCCCCCCCCCCCCCCCCCCCCCCATCTACTTTTGTAACAGCCTGACACAGCTCTGTTACATCACACACTATTACTTTGCAATGGATTGACACAGACCTGTTGCATCACACACTCTAACTAGCAGCTTGACAGCCTTGTTACATCACATACCCTAATTTACTCTGTAAAGCCTGTTCTTAATTGGGTGAATGTTTGTTTGCGAACCTAGTAGGAAGTATTCAGCGAACCTAGTTGGTTCTTAATTGGGCAAACTTTTCTTCGCGAACCTAGTTGGAAGTATTCGTCGAACTGTGACGAAGCTATATTCGGGGTCCAAAAGCTTCGCTCAACATTTTCTGGGAACATTCGCCCTATTCGACGAACATTGCCTCTGATTGGCTGAGAGCAGAGCTCTCCTGTGGATGAAGAAAAATAAAAATAAAAATGGATGACGGTGTCGCTAGGTTCTTCACTCGCTTTGGAGGGAATTTGTTTATTTGTTGACTTGTGGGAGGCGCAGCCTTGTCTTGGGACCCAGAATGAGATAGTAGTTAGTTGAATTACCCTGTGAGGGATGATTAAAGTATATTGACTTTAGCCTACATTTTCGATCATGCTGTCTGCTGTGTGTCTGCTGCAAGTTCAGGCCGAAACTTGCATCTCATTACAAGCCAATTGAGAATGAAGTAAAGTTTGTTGAAGTGTCCGAACCATGTTCGGTGAACTAAAAGTTCAATTAAGAAATGAATCATAGTTTGTCGAAGTGTCCGAAGTATGTTTGGCAAACAAACATTCGCCCAGTTAAAAACGGGCTTAATAGCTTCACACAGCTTTGTTACGTCAAATTTATTTTGTAACGGACTGACACAGCCCTGTTAATCACACACACTAATTTATTTTGTAATGAATTAACGAACACACTATTTTGTAATGGACTGACACAGCCCTGTTATGTCACACACACTAATTTATTTTGTAATGGATTGACACAGCCCTGTTATGTCAAACACACTATTTTGTAATGGATTGACACAACCCTGTTATGTCACACACACTATTTTGTAATGGATTGACACAGCCCTGTTATGTCACACACACACTAATTTATTTTGTAATGGATTGACACAGCCCTGTTACGTCACACACACTAATTTACAATGCAATCAGTTGACAGCTTTGCCATGTTTACACCAGCTTCAAGCAGCAACAAAATGTTACTCATTAAACCATGTAAGACTGAAAACCTGCAAGCTGCTTCAGGCAAATCGATGGCAAAATGTGGTGCTAGACCTACTGCGGTCACATGACCATGTATCTGTTAATACAATTATCTGATAAATGTCATGACAGTTGATATAATGTTGACATACTGTGAAAGTTATAACAGTGACAATTTATGGAACATTAACTGACAAATGTAATAATTACAATTAACAGAATGTTGTTTTACAAATGCTGTCATAATGACAACTCATAAATGAACATTACATGACAAATGGCATAATGACAACCTGTAGAATATTACCTTACAAATGTCCTTGTGACAACTGTACGAAAGTACCTGACAACTGTCACAATGGCAATCTGTAGAACATCACTTGACAAATGTTTGAACCAAACTACTTGACAATTGTCATAATGACAACAGTAGAACATTTCCTGCAAAACATAATGACAATGTGTAAAGCATTGTCTGAAAAATGTCATATCTTTATAGACCGTTAGTTGACAAACATAATATGGACACCTATTTTGCTTTAATGCTGTCATAACATTTGGTAGAATGCTATTTGACAAATGTCATCATTCTGTTGTGTGTCCACAACATGGACACATGCCCAGTGTAGAATGCGTTTTGACAGATGTTGTCATAATGACAGTGTGAAATCAACTGGTCTGTTGTATATTCACTATGTGGACACGTGCCACAGGCATGCAATGACAAAGGCATTACAGCTGCAGATGTGACTGCAGTGTACAGTTAGCAAAAATTTACTTCTTACAGTGTAGATTCTGACAGGTGTAACATGGTGTAGCTAAGGCAATGTGAACTTTACTGAGATAACGGACCAGTGAAATGGGAATGTTGCTCACTTACACATCCAACTTATAAAAATCTAACGACATGGCAACCCAACAAACCATTACCAAGACAAATCTGGAGGGGAAAAATGGAATGGTTAATGTGGAAAACATAATAATAATAATAATAATAAATCATTCTTATAAAGCGCTATTCTTTAACCAGAGTTAAACTCACTGCGCTTAATTTGTTTTGGATGAATCTGTGTGGCAAATATGAAAGCTATACTTTTAACACCATCCTTTGCACACTAATGGTTCAAAGGGGCAGCATTAACACCATCCTTTGCACACTGATGGTTCAAAGGGGCGGCACTAACACCATCCTTTGCACACTGATGGTTCAAAGGGGCAGCATTAACACCATCCTTTGCACACGGATGGTTCAAAGGGGCGGCACAAACACCATCCTTTGCACACGGATGGTTCAAAGGGGCAGCACTAACACCATCCTTTGCACACTGATGGTTCAAAGGGGCGGCACTAACACCATCCTTTGCACACGGATGGTTCAAAGGGGCAGCACTAACACCATCCTTTGCACACTGATGGTTCAAAGGGGCAGCACTAACACCATCCTTTGCACACCGATGGTTCAAAGGGGCAGCACTAACACCATCCTTTGCACACGGATGGTTCAAAGGGGCAGCACTAACACCATCCTTTGCACACGGATGGTTCAAAGGGGCAGCACTAACACCATCCTTTGCACACGGATGGTTCAAAGGGGCAGCACTAACACCACCCTTTGCACACTGATGGTTCAGGAGGGGCAGCACCTCCCTCACTGACAGCCCCCTCTCCCCTCCACACACAGGCACATGCCCCCCTCTCCCCTCCACACATGTCCCCCTCTCCCTCCACACACACACACACACACACACACACACACACATGGCCCCTCTCTCCTCCACACACACACATGGCCCCTCTCTCCTCCACACACACACACACACCGCCCCTCTCTCCTCCACACACACACACACATGGCCCCTCTCTCCTCCACACACACACACACACATGGCCCCTCTCTCCTCCACACACACACACATGGCCCCTCTCTCCTCCACACACACACACACACACACAAACACATGGCCCCTCTCTCCTCCACACACACACACACTCTCAACTGTCCTGTGCGACAAGGTATTACTTGATAATAATAATGTATTCTTTTATGTGCTTGTTGTCCCACTGGAGCACATAGCCCATTATATCTAAATCAATATGAAACACAAAGGTATTCCACCATCCACACAAAACTTCACATATACCTACAGCTATGGCAGTAAACAGTAACTGATACAGCTATGGCATACACATACCTACAGCTATGGCATACACATACCTACAGCTATGGCATACACATACCTACAGCTACAGCAATAAACAGTCACTTTGGTCACATGTATGTTAATTCCAAAGAAAAAGTGATAGCATTCATTAAAACAAGTAAAAAAAGAAGCATCCTATATAGTTTTATGCCACCCAAAAGGACACTTTGACGACAATGTGGCTGTGTCCAAATTCATTCAAAAACATTGTTCTCATTTCTCACAGCAATGTTGGTACATCCACATACATTCAAAAGAACATCCCAAGAGCCAATTTGTATGTCCACATTCATTTAAAAGAACATTACAGCAATGGTGGTATGTCCACAATGATTCAAAAGAACCATTCTGAGAGCAAAGTTGGTATGTTCATATTCATTCGAAAGAATTATTCAAACAGCAATACTGGTATATTTACATTCATTGATTTAAAAGAACATGACAGCAATTAGTGTTATGCACATATATGTATTCAAAAGAACACAATCATTCTGACAGTGAGATGTTCCCATTCATTCAAAAGAACACAATCATTCTGACAGTGAGATGTTCCCATTCATTCAAAAGAACACAATCATTCTGACAGTGAGATGTTCCCATTCATTGAAAAGAAATATTGTAACAGCAATGACCACATTCATCCAAAGGAATCATTCTGACAGCCATGTTGGAAACCTTCTCATAGCAGTGCTGATCTACAAAGAAGGAGCAATTCTCAGCTGACTTGCATTCAACAACAAATTGAACAAGTAGTGAATTTTAGCTCAAATGTAGTCTACCCAATTCTTTTCAAGTTATTTTCCCCCTTCTCTATCAGGTTGCAATAAGCATGTGTTTGAACATGAAGTGCCTGTATACAAACACTGGCCTTGTGAACAAATCTAAACAAACCTGCAATTGGTTCAGTATGTTCTTGAACAAGATGTCCATGTATGCAAACTCCAGCTGTTCACCCCCCCCCCCTCCCAGCAAACCCACACACTTCAGCTTGTTCACTATCAGTATCACCCACACTCCAGCTGCCCCCACCCCCTTCCCCCCACCTGTTCACTACCCCCACTACAGCCGTTGTTGAGTCCTTCACCCCAATTGTTCACTACCCCCACTACAGCCGTCGTTGAGTCCTTCATCCCAATTGTTCACTACCCCCACTACAGCCGTTGTTGAGTCCCTCACTCCAATTGTTCACTACCCCCACTACAGCCGTTGTTGAGTCCTTCACCCCAATTGTTCACTACCCCCACTACAGGCATTGTTGAGTCCCTCACTCCAATTGTTCACTACCCCCACTACAGGCATTGTTGAGTCCCTCACTCCAATTGTTCACTACCCCCACTACAGGCATTGTTGAGTCCCTCACTCCAATTGTTCACTACCCCCACTACAGGCATTGTTGAGTCCCTCACTCCAATTGTTCACTACCCCCACTACAGGCATTGTTGAGTCCCTCACTCCAATTGTTCACTACCACCCTCCATGAAAAGGATGTGCAAAGTGCATTATCATTTGTGCCCCCCCCCTTCAGTAGGGGCTAGCTGAAAACATTTCATTCATTTGTTCAACAGCCCCCATGCCAGCTGTTCACTATTCTCCCTGTTTAAGTTGTACACTACCCTCCTCCACTCTAGCTGTTCACTAACTCCCCCCCCCCCGCCAAGCTTTCACTATTCTCCCTGTTTAAGTTGTACACTACCCTCCTCCACTCTACTGTTCACTACCCCCCCCCCCCCACCAAGCTGTTCACTATTCTCCCTATTTAAGTTGTACACTACCCTCCTCCACTCTAGCTGTTCACTAACTCCCCCCCCCCCCCCCCCCCCCGCTGTTCACTATTCTCCCTATTTAAGTTGTACACTACCCTCCTCCACTCTAGCTGTTCACTAACTCCCCCCCCCCAATCTGTTCACTATTCTCCCTGTTTAAGTTGTACGCTACCCTCATACCCACACCCCAGCTGTCCACTGTTTGCAGTGAACCAAACCAAACAGGGACTGGCATTTTCAGAAAGGCAATGGGTTGCATATGACCGGCTGTAACCAAGGAGCACACAACTTCCACTGCCAAGCTGTCAAGAGATATGATATGTCAGTCTGTATTTACAGTTCACAAAATGTACATAACCTAACCAACACTCAGTTTCTAATCAATGCTACATACAAATACAGTGTAACAGTTTCTAATCATTGCTACATACAAATACAGTGTAACAGTTTCTAATCAATGCTACATACAAATACAGTGTAACCATTTCTAATCAATGCTACATACAAATACAGTGTAACCATTTCTAATCAATGCTACATACAAATACAGTGTAACCCAGAATGAACTCCACCCTTAGACACTTGCCCCCCAAATGTTACATTTTCATGTACACAACCCCTGACCCAGGACCATTCCCCCTTTAAGACCCCTTTTGTTGGATGTCTGGGGTCACCCCTTTTAAGACCCCTTTTGTTGGATGTCTGGGGTCACCCCTTTTAAGACCCCTTGTTGGATGTCTGGGGTCACCCTTTTAAGACCCCTTTTGTTGGATATCTAGGGTCACCCCTTTTGTTGGATGTCTGGGGCAGTCATCCTCTCAAGGCCATTTTACTGGATACTTACAGAGGTCATCTTTGCTGGACATCTGTGGTGGTCAGCCCTCTCCTGAGACCATTTTACTGGATACTTGTGGTGGTCATCCTTCTTTTTACTTATTTAAGCCTCTTTTGCTGTCCCTGTTTATTATTTGTTGTTGTAAATTGTGTATAGAGTATGTATTTGTGTGTGTGAGTGCCTGTGTGAGCCTGCATGTGCTTAGAATAGTCCCTCCAAACAAACTTTTGCACTGTATAAATAATATTTGGGGTGGCCATCCCTTTCTTCAGACCCATTTTGCTGGATATCTGGGTACCCCTTTCTGGGTATTTGTGGTATTTTTTAAAGGAGGATTCCACTGTGCAAGAGTGGAAAACTGGAAACACAAACATTTGCAGTTGCTGTAAATGAGTAGTGGAAACACGACAAACAACGGCTGACAGTTACCACCTCCAGGGCTGACAGTTACCATCTCCAAGGCTGTCAGTTACCACCTCCAGGGCTGACAGTTACCACCTCCAGGGCTGACAGTTACCATCTCCAGGGCTGACAGTTACCACCTCCAGGGCTGACAGTTACCATCTCCAGGGCTGACAGTTACCATCTCCAGGGCTGACAGTTACCATATCCAGGGCTGACAGTTACCATCTCCAGGGCTCAGTTACTCTCACCATGAAAAAGAAGCTTCAATATGGCAGACCCATGTCCTTATGACCCATGTCTTTATGACCCATGTCTTTATGACCCATGTCATTATTTCTCAATCAACATACATGTACAACACACATGCGCGTGCACACACACACATGCCACAGCCATGTTGTAAAATGAACAAGTGAAAAGTTGAACCCCAAGTGAAAAGACTACTTTGACCAGTAAACACCTAATGCCACAGGACACACATCTACTACCTTTGACCAGTAAACATCTAGTGCCACAAGACACACATCTACTACCTTTGATCAGTAAACACCTAGTGCCACAAGACACACATCTACTACCTTTGACCAGTAAACACCTAGTGCCACAAGATACACATCTACTACCTACCACCCAACCAAGAGGGCCACTGGCACAGGAAGCCAACTACTTTCTTTCTTCATTACCTTGCAGAAAACTACTTTCTTCACAGGTTTGCATGAAACAACCACAGAATGAGTTGCACTCACTGCATTACTTTACAGCCAAGAGCTCAACATCAGGGAAAAACACTTTTTAATGCAGTGACAGCCGAGGTTACCACAAGACACTAGCCATCTCCTGTCACACAGAAACACAAAGCAGACATTGCATTTATGGTAATCCATGCTTCACAGACATATCAAACCTACATAGTAAAGATTAGATACAAATTGTAGTGATCACATATTCAGGTACATAACACTGTAAGTCAATACTAAAAACACTACATGCATACCAAAACTCAGACACATGACACAATCACTTTATATATAATATAGTAAACTCTGGTGTATGACATTACTTGTATACCAAAACTCAGGTGTATGACAGTACACATATAACAAAAATAAACTTGGTGCATGACAGCTCAGGTATACAAAAACTGAGACACATCACAGTACATGTGTACTGAAACTCAAATGCATGATGGTACACACATACCACAATTTCAAGCGCACCATGCACAGGACATGTACACACAACCGATGCAATTTGACAATGCAGCTGACAAGACTACTGACGATGAGTAGAGGAGGAATGCATGTGCCTCTGGTAGGTTGATCCTTCCCTGGAAACTGGGATGATTTTCACCTTCAGCTTCTTGCTGCAACCACAAAGGTAATGAATAGAAACAGATGCTCCAGTGGTGTGCATGTACAAGAAACACACCCCCCCCCCCACCAGCATCCATGTACAGTCATTCACAGCACTCTCATTTAGGTCTAACACTCACAGCACTCTCATTCAGGTCTAACACTCACAGCACTCTCATTTAGGTCTAACACTCACAGCACTCTCCTTTAGGTCTAACACTCACAGCACTCTCCTTTAGGTCTAACACTCACAGCACTCTCATTTAGGTCTAACACTCACAGCACTCTCACTTAGGTCTAACACTCATAGCACTCTCATTTAGGTCTAACACTCACAGCACTCTCCATTTTGGTCTAACACTCACAGCACTCTCACTTAGGTCTAACACTCACAGCACTCTCATTTAGGTCTAACACTCACAGCACTCTCCTTTAGGTCTAACACTCACAGCACTCTCACTTAGGTCTAACACTCACAGCACTCTCATTTAGGTCTAACCACTCACAGCACTCTCATTTAGGTCTAACACTCACAGCACTCTCACTTAGGTCTAACACTCACAGCACTCTCATTTAGGTCTATCATTCACAGCATTCATGTTTAACCACCCACAGCATTCATGTTTAACCACCCACAGCATTCATGTTTAACCACCCACAGCATTCAGGTCTGACCACTCACAGCCTTGACATTCAGGTCTGACCACTCACAGCCTTGACATTCAGGTCTGACCACTCACAGCCTTGACATTCAGGTCTAACCACTCACAGCCTTGACATTCAGGTCTAACCACTCACATAACTGTCATTCATGTCCATCCACTCACAGCTTGACAACTTTTGCACCCCCCCCCCCTCCCCCCCACAGTATTCATTTCTAATAACTCATACCACTGTCACTGCCTGTAAGCAGGTCACTGTAGGAACAGCCATCATCACCTACCTGTGTTAGACAGGTAAGCAGGTCACTGTAGGGACAGCCATCATTACCTACCTGTGTTAGACTGGTAAGCAGGACACTGTAGGGACAGCCATCATCACCTACCTGTGTTAGTCAGGTGAGCATGTCACTGTAGGGACAGCCATCATTACCTACCTGTGTTAGTCAGACAGGTGAGCATGTCACTGTAGGGACAGCCATCATTACCTACCTGTGTGAGTCAGACAGGTGAGCATGTCACTGTAGGGACAGCCATCATCACCTACCTGTGTTAGACAGGTAAGCAGGTCACTGTAGGGACAGCCATCATCACCTACCTGTGTTAGGTAAGCAGGTCACTGCAGGGACAGCCATCATCACCTACCTGTGTTAGACAGGTAAGCAGGTCACTGTAGGGACAGCCATCATCACCTACCTGTGTTAGTCAGACAGGTGAGCAGGTCACTGTAGGGACAGCCATCATCACCTACTTGTGTTAGTCAGACAGGTGAGCAGGTCACTGTAGGGACAGCCATCATCACCTACTTGTGTTAGTCAGACATGTGAGCAGGTCACTGTAGGAACCTACCTGTGTTAGTCAGACAGGTGAGCAGGTCACTGTAGGGGCAGCCATCATCACCTACTTGTGTTAGTCAGACAGGTGAGCAGGTCACTGTAGGAACCTACCTGTGTTAGTCAGACAGGTGAGCAGGTCACTGTAGGGAGAGTCACATGAGGTCACACCCTGAAAGGTGGCCATAAATGAGCGACGATGCAGGTCATCTGTCAGTTGACGGAAAAAGTCCACAGCAGCCAGACAGAAGAGGCGACGGTCCACGACCTCCAGTTTACCCATACGACCGAGCACATGAGGAAAGCTGCTGTAGGTCAAGGAACAGACATTGGCAGGCAGGGGCAGAATCAAACTATACAGGTGAAGGAACAGACATTGGCAGGTAGGGGTAGAATCAAACTATACAGGTGAAGGAACAGACATTTGGGGAGAATCAAACTATACAGGTGAAAGGGACAGACATTGGCAGGAGGGGTAGAATCAAACTATACAGGTGAAGGAACAGACATTGGCAGGCAGGGGTAGAATCAAACTATACAGGTGAAGGAACAGACATTGGCAGGCAGGGGTAGAATCAAACTATATAGGTGAAGGAACAGACACTGGCAGGCAGGGGTAGAATCAAACTATATAGGTGAAGGAACAGACATTGGCAGGTAGGGGCAGAATCAAACTATATAGGTGAAGGAACAGACATTGGCAGGTAGGGGCAGAATCAAACTATATAGGTGAAGGAACAGACATTGGCAGGTAGAGGTAGAATCAAACTATATAGGTGAAGGAACAGACATTGGCAGGTAGGGGCAGAATCAAACTATATAGGTGAAGGAACAGACATTGGCAGGAAGAGGCAGAATCAAACTATATAGGTGAAGGAACAGACATTGGCAGGCAGTGGCAGAATCAAACTATATAGGTGAAGGAACAGACATTGGCAGGAAGAGGCAGAATCAAACTATATAGGTGAAGGAACAGACATTGGCAGGCAGGGGTAGAATCAAACTATATAGGTGAAGAAACAGACATTGGCAGGTAGAGGCAGAATCAACTATATAGGTGAAGGAACAGACATTGGCAGGTAGAGGCAGAATCAAACTATATAGGTGAAGGAACAGACACTGGCAGGAAGAGGCAGAATCAAACTAACTAGCTAACTTTGGCAGGTACAGGCAGAATCAAACTATACAGGTGAAGGAACAGACATTGGCAGGTAGAGGCAGAATCAAACTATATAGGTGAAGAAACGGACACTGGCAGGAAGAGGCAGAATCAAACTAACTAGCTAACTTCGGCAGGTACTGGCAGAATCAAACTATACAGGTGAAGGAACAGACATTGGCAGGTAGAGACAGCATCAAACTATATAGGTGAAGAAACGGACACTGGCAGGAAGAGGCAGAATCAAACTAACTAGCTAACTTCGGCAGGTACTGGCAGAATCAAACTATACAGGTGAAGGAACAGACATTGGCAGGTAGAGACAGAATCAACTAACTAGCTAACTTCATCAGGTACAGGCAGAATCAAACTATATAGGTGAAGGAACAGACTTCGGCAGGTACAGGCAGAATCAAACTAACTAGCTAACTCTGGCAGGTACAGGCAGAATCAAACTAAGTAGCTAACTTTGGCAGGTATGGGCAGAATCAAACTAACTAGCTAACCGTCAGGTACAGGCAGAATCAAACTATACAGGTGAAGGAACAGACATTGGCAGGTACAGGCAGAATCAAACTAACTAGCTAACTTTGGCAGGTACAGGCAGAATCAAACTAACTAGCTAACTTTGGCAGGTACAGGCAGAATCAAACTAACTAGCTAGGCACAAACATCTTAAGTCAGCCCCTAACACATCGCTGTAAAAAAATGTCGACAGGTACTGCCAGCCTACAAATGCTTTACTACCTTGTAACAACTTGATGGGACATTAAAATCCAATAACCAACTAACCTTATAAGGATGTAAGCAATGGGCACTGCATAATGTACTCATCTCAATGCTGAAACATCTTATCCCCCCCACCCCCCACCCACACACCACACATTAAGTTTGAGCATCTGTGTTGATGTGTCATAATGTACTCATCTCAATGCTGAAACATCATTATCCCCCCCCCCACCCACACACACTTAAGTTTGAGCATCTGTGTTGATGTGTCATAATGTACTCATCTCAATGCTGAACACATCATTATCCCCCCCCCCCCACCACACACACATTAAGTTTGAGCATCTGTGTTGATGTGTCATAATGTACTCATCTCAATGCTGAAACATCATTATCCCCCCCCCCCCCCCCCACACACACACATTAAGTTTGAGCATCTGTGTTGATGTGTCATAATGTACTCATCTCAATGCTGAAACATCATTATCCCCCCCCCCCACACACACACATTAAGTTTGAGCATCTGTGTTGATGTGTCATAATGTACTCATCTCAATGCTGAAACATCATTACCCCCCCCCACCACACACACACATTAAGTTTGAGCATCTGTGTTGATGTGTCATAATGTACTCATCTCAATGCTGAAACATCATTATCCCCCCCCCCCCCACCACACACACACACACATTAAGTTTGAGCATCTGTGTTGATGTGTCATAATGTACTCATCTCAATGCTGAAACATCATTATCCCCCCCCCCCCCCCACACACACACACACATTAAGTTTGAGCATCTGTGTTGATGTGTCATAATGTACTCATCTCAATGCTGAAACATCATTATCCCCCCCCCCACAATTAAGTTTAATCTTTTGATGTGTCATAATGTACTCATCCAATCTAAACATCATATCCCCCCCCCCCCCACACACACACACATTAAGTTTGAGCATCTGTGTTGATGTGTCATAATGTACTCATCTCAATGCTGAAACATCATTATCCCCCCCCCCCCCCCCACACACACACACATTAAGTTTGAGCATCTGTGTTGATGTGTCATAATGTACTCATCTCAATGCTGAAACATCATTATCCCCCCCCCTACACACACACATTAAGTTTGAGCATCTGTGTTGATGTGTCATAATGTACTCATCTCAATGCTGAAACATCATTATCCCCCCCCCTACACACACACATTAAGTTTGAGCATCTGTGTTGATGTGTCATAATGTACTCATCTCAATGCTGAAACATCATTATCCCCCCCCCCCCCCTACACACACACATTAAGTTTGAGCATCTGTGTTGATGTGTTATCAATTCAGTCGTCATACTGAATAGTTTAAAAATGAGTTGAAGTACATATTATTTAGTACAATGGGTTTTTTTGTGTTAATATATATATATATAAATTTAGTGGTTTCAGAGGAAACAGTGACAGATCTGAATAAGCATATGAAAGTGCAGAAGGAATGTGTGAATAAAATACAGTCTGTGGCATTTGCAATACAAGCTTTTGTTTATATAGTCAGAAAGGAGTCAGAGAGCGAATGCGGGTAAAGTTTGTATTGTGACAGGGACATCAGTGTGTGCAGAACCAGCATTATGTGCAGAACCAGCAACGTGTGCAGAACTAGAAAAGTGTGCAGAACCAGCACATGGTGTGTGCATAACCAGCACTGTGTGCAGCACCAGCAGTGTGTTCAGAATCAGTGGTGTGTGCATAACCAGCAGTGTGTGCATAACCAGCATGCAATGTGTTCAGAACCAGTGGTGTGTGCATAACCAGCAATGTGTTCAGAACCAGTGGTGTGTGCATAACCAGCAGTGTGTGCATAACCAGCAATGTGTTCGGAACCAGTGGTGTGTGCATAACCAGCAGTGTGTGCATAACCAGCAATGTGTTCGGAACCAGTGGTGTGTGCATAACCAGCAATGTGTTCGGAACCAGTGGTGTGTGCATAACCAGCAGTGTGTGCATAACCAGCAATGTGTTCAGAACCAGTGGTGTGTGCATAACCAGCAGTGTGTGCATAACCAGCAATGTGTTCAGAACCAGTGGTGTGTGCATAACCAGCAGTGTGTGCATAACCAGCAATGTGTTCAGAACCAGTGGTGTGTGCATAACCAGCAGTGTGTGCATAACCAGCAATGTGTTCAGAACCAGTGGTGTGTGCATAACCAGCAGTGTGTGCATAACCAGCAATGTGTTCAGAACCAGTGGTGTGTGCATAACCAGCAGTGTGTTCAGAACCAGTGGTGTGTGCATAACCAGCAGTGTGTGCATAACCAGCAGTGTGTTCAGAACCAGTGGTGTGTGCATAACCAGCAGTGTGTGCATAACCAGCAATGTGTTCAGAACCAGTGGTGTGTGCATAACCAGCAATGTGTTCAGAACCAGTGGTGTGTGCATAACCAGCAGTGTGTGCATAACCAGCAGTGTGTTCAGAACCAGTGGTGTGTGCATAACCAGCAATGTGTTCAGAACCAGTGGTGTGTGCATAACCAGCAGTGTGTTCAGAACCAGTGGTGTGTGCATAACAGCAGTGTGTGCATAACCAGCAATGTGTTCAGAACAGTGGTGTGTGCATAACCAGCAGTTGCAGCACACAGTGTTTCAGAACCAGTGGTGTGTGTATAACCAGCAGTGTGTGCATAACCAGCAATGTGTTCAGAACCAGTGGTGTGTGCATAACCAGCAGTGTGTGCATAACCAGCAATGTGTTCAGAACCAGTGGTGTGCATAACCAGCAGTGTGTTCAGAACCAGCATTGTGTGCAGAACCAGCATTGTGTGCAGAACCAGCACTGTGTGCAGAACCAGCAGGATACAGCGCTTTGAGCCAGACGTTGGTGGAGGCACTGATGAAGAAGCAAGTGAGGCTCCAGGTTGCCATGGCCACCGGGGCTCGCTGCGTGAAGTTGGAGAGGGACAGCATGACCCACTCCTGTACCAGGCTCTGCTGGGACTGCTGGTGGAGGTTGTTGAACACCTGGTCACAACACACCACGACACCCCACTTTACAGCTACAATTCATCAATCACACAGCTTTCACCTGATCAAATCACATGGAAACACCTGATCCATCACACAGGTAATCCTGATCACATCACACACAAAACACGCGATGAATCACTCAGGTAATACCAGACCAGGTAACACAAATAACCCCGGATGGATCACACAGGATATCATCCTACCACCGGCAAGGAAGTTGCAGCCAACGTCCTTTCCATGTCGCACAGACAAGGCTGCCACCTTGACTCTCTTCCATGCTGCACTCCACTACTCTTAGCACTGTAACTTCATAGTCTTATCAACACTCCTTTCTGCTCTTCTGATAAAGTAGCTGAACAAGTCATTTGGCAGATTACATAAAACTATTTGAAAGATCTTCTAAAAGATGGAGGAGAACATAATTGAATCTGATATAAATGGACAGGGAAAGAAACACGTAAATCAAGGAGGAGATGGGGGGTATGAACAAAAACAAGACAGCAGTGATAGAAGTCACACCGATGCCGAGCTTTGGAGAGAACTTCTTCAAGACAGTGACAGTGATGGTGCCTTTTCTTCTGATGTGTTAGCGATGAGGAGGGGGTACTTTACCTGGAATGTTACCTTAGTGATGAGGAGGGCTACTTTACCTGGAATGTTACCTTAGTGACGAGGAGGGGGTACTTTACCTGGAATGTTAGTGATGAGGAGGGGATACTTTACCTGGAATGTTCAGTTAGTGACGAAGAGGGGGTACTTTACCTGGAATGTTACCTTAGTGACGAGGAGGGGGTACTTTACCTGGAATGTTCAGTTAGTGACAAAGAGGGGGTCTACCTGGAATGTTACCTTAGTGATGAGGAGGGGGTACTTTACCTGGAATGTTCAGTTAGTGACAAAGAGGGGGTACTTTACCTGGAATGTTACCTTAGTGACGAGGAGGGGGTACTTTACCTGGAATGTTACCTTAGTGTCGAGGAGGGGGTACTTTACCCGGAATGTTACGTTAGTGATGAGGAGGGGGTACTTTACCTGGAATGTTCAGTTAGTGATGAAGAGGGGGTACTTTACCTGGAATGTAACATTCCTGATGAGGAGAGGGTACTTTACCTGGAATGTTCAGTTAGTGACAAAGAGGGGGTACTTTACCTGGAATGTTACGTTAGTGATGAGGAGGGGGTACTTTACCTGGAATGTTCAGTTGGTGACAAAGAGGGGGTACTTTACTTGGAATGTTACGTTAGTGACAAAGAGGGGGTACTTTACCTGGAATGTTACCTTAGTGACGAGGTGGGGGTACTTTACCTGGAATGTTACCTTAGTGACGAGGAGGGGGTACTTTACCTGGAATGTTACCTTAGTGACGAGGAGGGGGTACTTTACCTGGAATGTTACCTTAGTGACGAGGAGGGGGTACTTTACCTGGAATGTTACCTTAGTGACGAGGAGGGGGTACTTTACTTGGAATATTATGTCAGTGACGAGGAGGGGGTACTTTACCTAGAATATTACATCAGTGATGAGGAGGGGGTACTTTACCTGGAATATTACGTTAGTGATGAGAAGGGGTATGGCTGCCACCATGGGGATGAGGTGGGAGTATGTTACCTGGAATACCACCTTGGCGATGAGTTGGGGGTATGGCTGCTGGCTGGACAGGAACTCCCCGATCACTTTATTCATGATGTCTTGAGGTGGGAAGAAGTCAGCCAGAAATGCTGGCAGCAGGCGTGTGATCACCCGTGCCTCGTAGGGGTACCCCTTCTTGATTCTGACAACACAACACTTGCATTTGTTTGCTGTGTACAGTCCAAATCTCATTTTTTTTTTTGTTGTCTTGCACTGCAAAAGACCACCCATCATGTATCCAGTGATATAAGTTATGAACATGTGCAAGAGAGTGGTTTTAGATGAGTTAGCTGTTTTAGTCAAAGATTTCATCGATCTGCTGCAGTGTGCTTACTGGAAAAACAGAGGCACTGAAGATGCAATCTCATTCACTCTAAGTAGTGTTCACTCTCGCTGGGAAACCCTGGGCAATACAATCAGATTAATGTTCTTTGACTTTTCCAGTGCTTTTACTACCATACAACCAGACCTTATAGTACAAAAACTAAAAATGAACCTTTCTTTCTCTCTTGTTCACAGTTTTCTTGAACTATTTGACAAATCCACCTTAGTTTGTTTCTTTAAAGGGAACTAGGTCTGTTGCAGTGTGGACCAACATGGGAGCCCCACAGTACTTGCTCCGTTCTCTTCACATTGTACACTGCTGACCGCAGGCATTCTGACAGTTCATGCCCAATGTACACTGCTGACCGCAGGCATTCTGACAGTTCATGCCCAATGTACACTGCTGACCGCAGGCATTCTGACAGTTCATGCCCAATGTACACTGCTGACTGCAGGCATTCTGACAGTTCATGCCCAATGTACACTGCTGACTGCAGGCATTCTGACAGGGTCAAACACTAACATGACCAGGATGGCAGACTGAGGGAGTACTGACCCATCACATCAAACATGACCAGGATGACAGACTGAGGGAGTACTGACCCATCACATCAAACATGACCAAGGTGGCAGACTGAGGGAGTACTGACCCATCAAACATGACCAGGAGGGAGTACTGACCCATCACATCAAACATGACCAAGATGGCAGACTGAGGGAGTACTGACCCATCAAACATGACCAGGAGGGAGTACTGACCCATCACATCAAACATGACCAGGATGACAGACTGAGGGAGTACTGACCCATCAAACATGACCAGGAGGGAGTACTGACCCATCAAACATGACCAGAAGGGAGTACTGTCCCATCAAACATGACCAGAAGGAGCACTGACCCATCAAACATGACCAGGAGGGAGTACTGACCCATCAAACATGACCAGGAGGGAGCACTGACCCATCAAACATGACCAGGAGGGAGTACTGACCCATCAAACATGACCAGGAGGGAGTACTGACCCATCAAACATGACCAGGAGGGAGTACTGACCCATCAAACATGACCAGGAGGGAGTACTGACCCATCAAACATGACCAGGAGGGAGCACTGACCCATCAAACACTGATATGACCAGGATGGCAGACTGAGGGAGACGGTACTGACCTGTCAAAGAGCACGGTGACACGCTCCATGGCCAGGATGAGAGACTCTGGATCCTGGTATAGGACCTGAAAGCCACTTTCACCACCAAAGGCCGGCTCATCCCGTGGTCGTGGACTGTACTGGTCAAATGACTTCCCTGAACAATCAACAGATACTGGATTTTTTAATACCCCATCAACTGTGTTAAAAAAAAAAGTTCTTAGATAAAAAAAATAAAAAAATCTGAAACAAGAATGATTGCTAGCATTCTCAAATAAGATCCAAACACATAATAGATTCAAAAGAACGCTTATTTATTATGACACAGACAACACAATGCAAATTTTCAGGGAAATCCCCTTCTTCAGGCCACAAAACGACACTTAAACAACAGTGAAATGGTGAAAAACAATGAAAACTAATATGAGAGGTGAAGTAACTTATCTTTTGTTGTTGCTGTGTTCAGTGCTTGCCAGAAGATTGTTCCATCAAGCAGTGAACACAACAACAACAAAAGATAAGTTACTTCACTTCTTATATCACTGTTGTTTAAGTGTCGTTTTGTGGCCCGAAGAAGGGGATTTCCCTGAAAATATGCATCGTGCTGCCTGTCATAATAAATAAGCATTCTTTTAAATCTTTTATGTGTTTGAATCTCATGTTCTTAGATGTCAACCCAACTGTGAAGAGTCTAAACTGTTAATGCCCTGGCATCTGTGTCAAAAAACAACAACAAGGCAGTACACGCAGGTAAACATGACTCCCAGGGCAGTCTTACCCGAGTACATGCAGGTAAGCATGAGTCCCAGGGCAGTCTTACCCGAGTACATGCAGGTAAGCATGAGTCCCAGGGCAGTCTTACCCGAGTACACGCAGGTAAGCATGAGTCCCAGGGCAGTCTTACCCGAGTACACGCAGGTAAGCATGAGTCCCAGGGCAGTCTTACCCGAGTACACGCAGGTAAGCATGAGTCCCAGGGCAGTCTTACCCGAGTACACGCAGGTAAGCATGAGTCCCAGGGCAGTCTTACCCGAGTACACGCAGGTAAGCATGAGTCCCAGGGCAGTCTTACCCGAGTACACGCAGGTAAGCATGAGTCCCAGGGCAGTCTTACCCGAGTACACGCAGGTAAGCATGAGTCCCAGGGCAGTCTTACCCGAGTACACGCAGGTAAGCATGAGTCCCAGGGCAGTCTTACCCGAGTACACGCAGGTAAGCATGAGTCCCAGGGCAGTCTTACCCGAGTACACGCAGGTAAGCATGAGTCCCAGGGCAGTCTTACCCGAGTACACGCAGGTAAGCATGAGTCCCAGGGCAGTCTTACCCGAGTACACGCAGGTAAGCATGAGTCCCAGGGCCGTCTTACCCGAGTACACGCAGGTAAACATGAGTTCCAAGGCGGTCTTACCCGAGTACACGCAGGTAAACATGAGTCCCAAGGCGGTCTTACCTGAGTACATGCAGGTAAACATGAGTCCCAAGGCAGCTAGTGCTCTCTGTGGGTTGGGCAGACACAGTCTGAAACATTCCAGGCACAGCAAGACTTGATACATCTGAACACAATTTGACACAGTCTGAAACATTCCAGGCACTGCAAGACTTGATACATCTGAACACAATTTGACACAGTCTGAAACATTCCAGGCACAGCAAGACTTATACATCTGAACACAATTTGACACAGTCTGAAACATTCCAGGCACAGCAAGATTTATACATCTGAACACAGTTTGAAACATGCCAGGCACAACAAGATTCACAACATCTGGACACAATCTGAAACATGCTGGGCACAACAACTCAAAACATCTGGACATAATAAGACTCAAAACATCTGGACATAATAAGACTCAAAACATCTGGACATAATAAGACTCAAAACATCTGGACACAATCTGAAGCATGCTGGACACAACAAGACTCAAAGCAACTGGACACAATTTGACACAATCTGAAATGAGTGAGACACTACACGACTTGAGCAAAATTCCCCTGTGAAGGATCTGCCTCCATGCAAAGACTTGCAAGCAAGACTGCAAAGGAGCATGAAGAATACAAACATGGGTGCATGAAGAACTTTAGTACATTTGTTTTAGGGGTGTGGGTAGTAGTAGTAGTAACTGGATTTTAATGTCCTGTCAACCACACAGGGTCACCTCAGGACAGTCAAACTCGGGTCATAAGCAAATGCATATATCTCACATATATATCAACCCTCTGTCAAGCCAATCTACAAAAGCAATCACTTCACAAACATAAACCATGCATACACAAACATCAGACACACATTTTTGAAAGGTTAGTCCCTTCAATATTACCCCTGTTAAAAGAGCACATAAGGCTAGGACATGCTGGTATCGTCGACCATTCCGTCTAATTTACTGATACCAGGTTAAAGAAAAAAAATGAAAAAAAAATGGACAGACACAATATAAAACTTATTAGTTTTTATATAAATGCATAATGGCAAATACCAGTGCCATATGGCAGCAAGCTGCACATACCACCTACCAACTATCATCTAGCTGCTCAACAAGAGCCATACAAAAAAGCCTAACCCTTAACGAAAAATATTTGAGTTTTCTGGAAAAAAAGTCAGGAGAATGGACCATTAACAGAAAAACGACAAGACAGAAAGAGCAAGAGGACTAGGCAGAAAAAACAAGAGAGGAGATAGGAAAGGGGAATCAATGACAGCCCTGAGATTCCAGACAGGAGAGATACATCACACATCCACGGCCTCCCTTTGGGGTGGTGGGTGGGGGTTCAACAGTTCAGGAGACATAGGAAGTAAGTAACTTGGTGCTTTACAGATACATAGGAAGTAAGTAACTTGGTGTTTTACAGAGACATAGGAAGTAAGTAACTTGGTGCTTTACAGAGACATAGGAAGTAAGTAACTTGGTGTTTTACAGAGACATAGGAAGTAAGTAACTTGGTGCTTTACAGAGACATAGGAAGTAAGTAACTTGGTGCTTTACAGAGACATAGGAAGTAAATAACCTGGTGTTTTACAGAGACATAGGAAGTAAATAACCTGGTGCTTTACAGAGACATAGGAAGTAAGTAACTTGGTGCTTTACAGAGATACAGGAAGTAAATAACCTGGTGTTTTACAGAGACATAGGAAGTAAATAACCTGGTGTTTTACAGAGACATAGGAAGTAAGTAATTTGTTTTGCGTAGACATAGGAAGTAAGTAACTTGGTGTTTTACAGAGACATAGGAAGTAAGTAACTTGGTGTTTTACAGAGACATAGGAATTAAGTAACTTGGTGCTTTACACATAGGAAGTAAGTAACCTGGTGTTTTACAGAGACATAGGAAGTAAGTAACTTGGCGTTTTACAGAGACATAGGAAGTAAGTAACTTGGTGTTTTACAGAGACATAGGAAGTAAGAAACCTGGTGTTTTACAGAGACATAGGAAGGAAGTAATTTGTTTTGCATAGACATAGGAAGTAAGTAACTTGGTGTTTTACAGAGACATAGGAAGTAAGTAACTTGGTGCTTTACACATAGGAAGTAAGTAACCTGGTGTTTTACAGAGACAGGAAGTAAGTAACTTAGTGTTTTACAGAGACATAGGAAGTAAGTAACTTGGTGTTTTACAGAGACATAGGAAGTAACCTGGTGTTTTACAGAGACATAGGAAGTAAGTTGGTGTTTTACAGAGACATAGAAGTAAGTAACTTGGTGCTTTACAGAGACATAGGAAGTAAGTAACTTAGTGTTTTACAGAGACATAGGAAGTAACTTGATGTTTTACAGAGACATAGGAAGTAAGTAACTTGGTGCTTTACAGAGACATAGGAAGTAAGTAACTTGGTGTTTTACAGAGACATAGGAAGTAACCTGGTGTTTTACAGAGACATAGGAAGTAAGTTGGTGTTTTACAGAGACATAGGAAGTAAGTAACTTGGTGCTTTACAGAGACATAGGAAGTAAGTAACTTAGTGTTTTACAGAGACATAGGAAGTAAGTAACTTGATGTTTTACAGAGACATAGGAAGTAAGTAACTTGGTGCTTTACAGAGACATAGGAAGTAAGTAACTTGGTGTTTTACAGAGACATAGGAAGTAAGTAACCTGGTGTTTTACATAGACATAGGAAGTAGGTAACCTGGTGCTTTACAGAGACATAGGAAGTAAGTAACTTGGTGCTTTACAGGGACATAGGAAGTAAATAATTTGGCGCTTTACAGAGACTTGGAAGTAAGTAACTTGGTGTTTTACAGAGACTTAGGAAGTAATAATTTGGCGCTTTACAGAGACATAGGAAGTAAGTAACTTGGTGTTTTAACAGACATAGGAAGTAAGTAACTTGGTCTTTACAGAGACATAGGAAGTAAGTAACTTGGTGCTTTACAGAGACATAGGAAGTAAGTAACTTAGTGCTTTACAGAGACATAGGAAGTAAGTAACTTGATGTTTTACAGAGACATAGGAAGTAAGTAACTTGGTGCTTTACAGAGACATAGGAAGTAAGTAACTTGGTGCTTTACAGAGACATAGGAAGTAAGTAACTTAGTGTTTTACAGAGACATAGGGTAAGTAACTTGATGTTTTACAGAGACAAGGAAGTAAGTAACTTGGTGCTTTACAGAGACATAGGAAGTAAGTAACTTGGTGTTTTACAGAGACATAGGAAGTAAGTAACCTGGTGTTTTACATACATAGGAAGTAGGTAACCTGGTGCTTTACAGAGACATAGGAAGTAAGTAACTTAGTGTTTTACAGAGACATAGGAAGTAAGTAACTTGATGTTTTACAGAGACATAGGAAGTAAGTAACTTGGTGCTTTACAGAGACATAGGAAGTAAGTAACTTGGTGTTTTACAGAGACATAGGAAGTAAGTAACCTGGTGTTTTACTAGACATAGGAAGTAGGTAACCTGGTGCTTTACAGAGACATAGGAAGTAAGTAACTTGGTGCTTTACAGAGACATAGGAAGTAAGTAACTTGGTGCTTTACAGGGACATAGGAAGTAAATAATTTGGCGCTTTACAGAGACATAGGCAGTAAGTAACTTGGTGCTTTACAGAGACATAGGAAGTAAGTAATTTGGTGTTTTACAGAGACTTAGGAAGTAAATAATTTGGCGCTTTACAGAGACACAGGAAGTAAGTAACTTGGTGTTTTATACAGACATAGGAAGTAAGTAACTTGGTGCTTTACAGAGACATAGGAAGTAAGTAACTTGGTGCTTTACAGAGACATAGGAAGTAAGTAACTTAGTGTTTTACAGAGACATAGGAAGTAAGTAACTTGATGTTTTACAGAGACACAGGAAGTAAGTAACTTGGTGCTTTACAGAGACATAGGAAGTAAGTAACTTGGTGTTTTACAGAGACATAGGAAGTAAGTAACCTGGTGTTTTCATACATAGGAAGTAGGTAACCTGGTGCTTTACAGAGACATAGGAAGTAAGTAACTTGGTGCTTTACAGGACATAGGAAGTAAGTAACTTGGTGCTTTACAGGGACATAGGAAGTAAATAATTTGGCGCTTTACAGAGACATAGGCAGTAAGTAACTTGGTGCTTTACAGAGACATAGGAAGTAAGTAATTTGGTGTTTTACAGAGACTTAGGAAGTAAATAATTTGGCGCTTTACAGAGACACAGGAAGTAAGTAACTTGGTGTTTTATACAGACATAGGAAGTAAGTAACTTGGTGCTTTACAGAGACATAGGAAGTAAGTAACTTGGTGCTTTACAGGGACATAGGAAGTAAATAATTTGGCGCTTTACAGACACAGGAAGTAAGTAACTTGGTGTTTTATAAAGACATAGGATGGTCATTTGATACGAATTCAAATAACGTTAACAAATATTTTTATATTTTTTAAGTGGATCAATAATTTATTATCAATTTCAGGGGGTTGAATGGTAACATAAAATGATTAACTGACAACTAACTTTCAAATGTGAATCCATCCTATACTTCTTTCATAAATTAGACAAAAATCAACAACAAAACAAAATGAATATACAAACAAGAAAATTTAACTCATCAAGTTATTGCCACTGAGCTGATGTTGTACCTGGACCAAAAACATTTCAAACTTGTGAGGGGTGAAAACTGTAATTGGAGTTTTAAGTCCTGTCAACCCAGAGGGTCACCTCAAGCTGATCAAACATAGACATAAGTCAATACACTATAACATGTATATTAAAAGTAATGTTACTCAAGTCAGACTTACAAACTGGGTATAAGCACACAAGCAGCACACCTATATATTACACACGCATTCCAAACCGGTAGTCCTTTTGACGTTGCCCTTGTGCACAATAAAGCTAGGAGATGCTGGCACGATCAACCATTCCGTCAGATTTTTCCAACACCAAGTTACACATAATAACATCGACCAAGTACCACCTGCTAGCTCCTTTATAAACAACAAAAAACGGGCCACACGTAAAACTGAAAGCCTATCTCTCTCAGAAATTGAAAACATTTCTAAAAAGTATGAGGTGGGGTGGGGGGCGGGCGGGTGCTGCTTAACATCCACGGAGGCGAGAAGGCCTATTAGGGACAGGGACGAGTGGGAAAGGGGGACAGAAGAGTGAAACCAACCCAGAAGACAAAGGCTGCCGTGGATCACCGCCAGAACAACAGGATGTTATGGCAGTGTCCGTCCAGCACTGGCAACGACCACAGCACCATGCAATTGCTGTCCCAACTGCTATGCAGAACAGAGTCACAAGGACAATGTCTGTAGCTTCGCCGTTGGGAAAGAACTGAAGCAAGAGAAGCCCAACCATCTCTCTATAGCCCAGCACCACCTCCCTGCTCTTGATCTCTTCTGGGCTAGCTTCTTCTTGAGAGTCCAGCTCACCTCCCTCCTCTTGATCTCGCCTGGACTCTGTAATGTGTATAAGTATTGAAAAGTATGCAAAAGAATGGACTAATAACATTCTTTTTTTTATAGGACATACAAAAGGACTAGTCACTAGACAGGATATCATGAGAACAGGTATAAAAAAAAAAAAAAAAAAAAAAAAAGGACAATCAAATGAGAACCCTGACTTAAGTTGTAAGAGAGAGAGAGAGAGAGAGAGTATACACATGACACCTTTCATAGACTGCTTCTACTTGTCTGGTCACTAAAAAAATCACTAAAAAAGATTCTCAAGTTTTGGGAAGTTAAACTCAATCAACCACTGAGCTCGACCACTGGACCTACACAATTTTCCAAACAAAATTGTGTTCAACCTTTGTTTAACAAACATCCTCCATATATATATATAAAAGGTGAGGGGGGGGGGGGGGAACAAATATTTCTGATGCTCTTGCCAATTCCCTGAGTGCTCACAATTTACTCTTCTTTTTATTTTATTTTATTAAATCAGATCCACAGTCAGTCATGATAATACTATTCACATGTATTAGACACTAGAAGTTGATGTACACAAGCACACACATGCATACATGCACGCACACACATGCATACATGCACGCACACACACACACACACACACACACACACACACACACACACACACACACACACACACACACACAAGGTGAGGAAACTGGATGCTGGTTTAAGCTGGGATAGAAAGCATTGTGAAATGAGGAAGGTTTTTAGCTTTGTTTTCAAAGACAAACAGTTGAGCAGTGCCTCGAATCAAGGGGGAGTCATTGTTGCTTGATTCACAGACATCCTGATCATTGTACAAAACTACACCCAACTGTTGCTTGGCCCATAGACATCCTGATCATTGTACAAAACTACACCCAACTGTTGTTTGGCCCATAGACATCCTGATCATTGTACAAAACTACACCCAACTGTTGTTTGGCCCATAGACATCCTGATCATTGTACAAAACTACACCCAACTGTTGCTTGGCTCACAGACATCCTGATCATAGTACAAAACTACACCCAACTGTTGCTTGGCTCACAGACATCCTGATCATTGTACAAAACTACACCCAACTGTTGCTTGGCTCACAGACATCCTGATCACTGTACAAAACTACACCCAACTGTTGCTTGGCTCACAGACATCCTGATCACTGTACAAGACAACATTCATTGTTGCTGGACTCACAGACATCCTGATCACTGTACAAGACAACATTCATTGTTGCTGGACTCACAGACATCCTGATCACTGTACAAAACTACAGTCACTGTTGCTGGACTCACAGACATCCTGATCACTGTACAAGACAACATTCACTGTTGCTGGACTCACAGACATCCTGATCACTGTACAAGACAACATTCACTGTTGCTTGGCTCACAGACATCCTGATCATTGTACAAAACTACACCCAACTGTTGCCTGGCTCACAGACATCCTGATCACTGTACAAAACTACACCCAACTGTTGCTTGGCTCACAGACATCCTGATCACTGTACAAAACTACACCCAACTGTTGCTTGGCTCACAGACATCCTGATCATTGTACAAAACTACAGTCACTGTTGCTGGACTCACAGACATCCTGATCACTGTCCAAGACAACATTCACTGTTGCTGGACTCACAGACATCCTGATCACTGTACAAGACAACATTCACTGTTGCTCGGCTCACAGACATCCTGATCATTGTACAAAACTACACCCAACTGTTGCTTGGCTCACAGACATCCTGATCATTGTACAAAACTACACCCAACTGTTGCTTGGCTCACAGACATCCTGATCATTGTACAAAACTACATTCACTGTTGCTGGACTCACAGACATCCTGATCATTGTACAAAACAACATTCACTGTTGCTTGGCTCGCAGACATCCTGATCATTGTACGAAACAACACTGACTGTTGCTTGACTCACAGACATCCTGATCATTGTACGAAACAAAATCTGACCAGCTGACCAGCCCAGGGGTTTGATTCAATATTAGTTAATACAGTGACATCTTGCCTCCTGGGCTGTTCTGAGTTTGAATGACCGATCAGTCAAGGAATCACCATGACCTATGTCCAGCCCATGCTGAGTATGAATCACAAATTAGTCAGCACAGAGACCTCTGACCTCTCCATCTTGAGTTTGATTCACATAACTATACAGTCAACACAGTGACTTCTGACCTGTCCATCCTAAGTATTTGATTCACAGCTCAGTCAGTACAGTGACCTCTGACCTGTCCATGCTGAGTTTGATGACAGCCTCTGTGTGGGTGCGAGACAGAACATCTGCCAGCAGAAGGCGCTCTGTTCCCTTCATGATGGCCAGGAAGACGGCTGTGGACACACTCTCCTCACTTCCTGACGCTGTGCTGGTCACCAACTGCAGCACAATACAATGACTGTCTCCTTAGCCAGCACATACCTTGCCATGCAAGCAGCAAGCACACACACACACACACACACACACACACACACACACACACACACACACACTCACACACAGAAAATGCTACTGACTGCAAACAAAACTTAGAAATCGTCTACCAGATGGAAGAAGCTCATAATATTTAGCAAGGACATGACTGTTGTCATCCACAATCACCCTAGCCTTCCGTACCACACGACGTTCATACAACTGACTTAATTGTTTTTGTCCTTCATCTGCAACCTTGCCACACACATTCACCGCTTTATTCAGGACATTTCTACTTTTCATATTCATGCCAGCGCAGGAATGAAAACGTTAAAAGTGACTGAATACAACTCTGGTACAAAGTGCATAAAGCAGCAGCACTGACACAGATGATACATAGAAAGTCATATTTGATTATGAGCCCTGTCACTTTGCCCTTGAAGATGGCCACCCAATTTTGTTCACACAACACTACAGCTTATGGTGATGTATCACCAACCCAAGTTTGGTTACAAACAACTAAATGGTGGTGAAAATATCATCCAGACAATCATTGGCTGGAGAAAGGGTGTGGGTTCCAGGTAGTTGCAGCTTGGTGAGAGAAAGAGTGCTAACTATTCAACTTAGTGCAGAAGGGGGGCAGCCTAAAAACACGGGTGTCTGCAGAAGAGTGGAGCTGACAGGAAGGAGTGTAAAGGAGAAGAAAGTCTGAAAGTCAGATGGAGACTTGATGAGAGATGATCTTAAAGCAAAGCAAAGACAGTTTGTATTTGATCCTCAGCTCATTAGGTAGCCAATGAAGAAAATAAAGCACACCTGGAGGTTCTGATAATCATCTGACTGCCCAGCTACCTAACAAACAGGGGCACAATTAGGTTCGTATCAGCCTTCCTTTACTTGACCAAGAGACTTGTTCATTCACTTCACATACACAGGCTTGTTCATTCACTTCACATACACAGGCTTATTCATTCACTTCACATACACAGGCTTGTTCATTCACTTCACATACACAGGCTTGTTCATTCGCTTCACATACACAGGCTTGTTCATTCACTTCACATACACAGGCTTATTCATTCACTTCACATACACAGGCTTGTTCATTCACTTCACATGCACAGGCTTGTTCATTCGCTTCACATACACAGGCTTGTTCATTCGCTTCACATACACAGGCTTGTTCATTCGCTTCACATACACACGCTTGTTCATTCGCTTCACATACACAGCCTTGTTCATTCACTTCACATACACAGGCTTGTTCATTCACTTCACATACACAGCCTTGTTCATTCACTTCACATACACTTCATTTGTTTAAAACAATCTTGAGTGTTATTATGTTAATCAGTGAAAGTGGTGTTGCCCAGTGTCCTAAGGAATCTTCATACCGAGCTTCAACAGGTTCAGTGGGTCAAGCAGTGAGTCATAGCAGTCACACAAACACACACATGCATGCATGCACACACAGACACACCCACCCAGTCACACAAACACACACATGCATGCATGCACACACAGACACACACACCCAGTCACACAAACACACACATGCATGCATGCACACACAGACACACACACACACACCTGTGGACAGGGACTCTTCCTTATTATTTGAGAACTGTATTTACATATACTGAATTTTCGACATGAGACCAGGCTGGAATTAAACTCTTTCACATTGATAACACAACATTCTGTTTTGAATACAAAATATCCTAAAAATGATATTGGCTGATTAAATCATACTTTGTGGTATTAGTTCTAGGTACAGAGAAAATAGCACATGAGATTTCAGTACATGTTGTACACAACAACTGGAACATGAAAAATAAGAAAAGAAAGCAAGCCACCAGCACTGTGAAGGGCAGAGCAGGGGGCCAGTCTGTACCTGCATCAGAGCAGGGGGCCAGTCTGTACCTGCATCAGAGCAGGAGGTGAGTGTGTACCTGCATCAGAGCAGGAGGTGAGTCTGTACCTGCATCAGAGCAGGGGGCCAGTCTGTACCTGCATCAGAGCAGGAGGTGAGTGTGTACCTGCATCAGAGCAGGGGGCCAGTCTGTACCTGCATCAGAGCAGGAGGTGAGTCTGTACCTGCATCAGAGCAGGGGGCCAGTCTGTACCTGCATCAGAGCAGGAGGTGAGTGTGTACCTGCATCAGAGCAGGGGGCCAGTCTGTACCTGCATCAGAGCAGGGGGCCAGTCTGTACCTGCATCAGAGCAGGAGGTGAGTGTGTACCTGCATCAGAGCAGGAGGTGAGTGTGTACCTGCATCAGAGCAGGAGGTGAGTCTGTACCTGCATCAGAGCAGGAGGTGAGTTGTACCTGCATCAGAGCAGGAGACGGGGCCAGTCTGTACCTGCATCAGAGCAGGAGGTGAGTCTGTACCTGCATCAGAGCAGGGGGCAGTCTGTACCTGCATCAGAGCAGGAGGTGAGTCTGTACCTGCATCAGAGCAGGGGGCCAGTCTGTACCTGCATCAGAGCAGGGGGCCAGTCTGTACCTGCATCAGAGCAGGAGGTGAGTTGTACCTGCATCAGAGCAGGAGGTGAGTTGTACCTGCATCAGAGCAGGAGGTGAGTCTGTACCTGCATCAGAGCAGGAGGTGACTGTACCTGCATCAGGCGATGAGCCACCTGCTCGGCTGTTGACCTGCATCAGAGCAGGAGAGCAACAAGTCTGTACCTGCATCAGATCTGTACCTGCATCAGAGCAGGAGGTGAGTGTGTACCTGCATCAGAGCAGGGGGCCAGTCTGTACCTGCATCAGAGCAGGGGGCCAGTCTGTACCTGCATCAGAGCAGGAGGCCAGTCTGTACCTGCATCATCTTGGACGCAAAGTCAGTGTCCTTGAGCTCATCTTGGAAGTTCTCCAGCAGGTAGAAGGCTGTGGCCCACAGTGTGGAGACAAACTGCTGGCTGATTATGCACGCCCTGACAAAGAGAAAGAACAACACCCCTAGGCCATTACAACATCATGGCTACCACCCTGTCTCCTCTGTCTGACTAACGCTATGTCTGTTGGTATGTTTACTGACTACTACCTGATCTGTTCACTGTCTGACTACCACCCTATATGTTTACTGTCTGACTACTACCCTGATCTGTTTACTGCCTGATGACTACCCCATCTGTTTACTGCCTTACTACTACCCCATCTGTTTACTTCCTACTACCCCATCTGTTTACTGTCTGACTACTACCCTATATGTTTACTGTCTGACTACTACCCCATCTGTTTACTGCCTGACTACTACCCCATCTGTTTACTGCCTACTACCCCATCTGTTTACGGTCTGACTACTACCCCATCTGTTTACTGCCTGACTACTACCCATCTGTTTACTGTCTGACTACTACCCATCTGTTTACTGCCTGACTACTACTGCTTACTGTCCGACTACTACCCCATCTGTTTACTGCCTGACTACTACCCCATCTGTTTACTGCCTGACTACTACTACCCCATCTGTTTACTGTCTGACTACTATCCATCTGTTTACTGCCTGACTACTACCCCATCTGTTTACTGCCTGATTACTACTGTTTATTGTCTGACAACCACCCTATCTGTTCACTGTCTGACTGCTACCTGATCTGTTTACTGACTACCACCCTATCTGTTTACTGTCTGACTACTACCGCAATCTGTTTACTGTCTGACTACTACCTGATCTGTTTACTACTACCCTGTTTACTGTCTGACTACCACCCTATCTGTTTACTGACTACTACCTGATCTGTTTACTGACTACTACCTTGTTTACTGACTACCACCCTATCTGTTTACTGTCTGACTACTACCCCATCAGTTTACTGACTACTACTGTTTACTGTCTGACTACTACCCCATCTGTTTACTGTCTGACTACTATTGTTTACTGTCTGACTACTGCCCTATCTGTTTACTGTCTGACTACTACCCCATCTGTTTACTGTCTGACTACTATTGCTTACTGTCTGACAACCACCCTGTTTACTGTCTGACTACTACCTGATCTGTTTACTGTCTGACTACTACCCCATCTGTTTACTGCCTGATTACTACTGTTTATTGTCTGACAACAACCCTATCTGTTCACTGTCTGACTACTACCTGATCTGTTTACTGACTACCACCCTATCTGTTTACTGACTACTACCACAATCTGTTTACTGTCTGACTACTACCTGATCTGTTTCCAGACTACTACCCTGTTTACTGTCTGACTACTACCATATCTGTTTACTGTCTGTCTACTACGGTTTACTGTCCAACTACTACCCCATCTGTTTATTGTCGGACTACTACTGCAATCTGTTTACTGTCTGACTACTACCGCAATCTGTTTACTGTCTGACTACTACCTGATCTGTTTACTGACTACTACCCTGTTTACTGTCTGACTACTACCATATCTGTTTACTGTCTGACTACTACGGTTTACTGGCCAACTACTACCCCATCTGTTTACTGTCTGACTACTACCCTATCTGTTTACTGTCTGACTACTACTGTTTACCGTCTGACTGCTACCCCCATCTGTTTACTGTCTGACAACCATCCCATCTGTTTACTGTCTGACTACTACCCTATCTGTTTACTGACTACTACCATATCTGTTTACTGTCTGACTACTACCCAAATCTGTTTACTGTGTGACTACTACCCCTTCTGTTTACTGACTACTACCCCATCTGCCTATCTGTTACTTCTGACTACTGCTTCCCATCTGACTACTAATTCATAACTGTCTGACAACTACCATGTCTGTCTGTCTACTGTCCAGCTACTACTCTGTCTGTTTACTGACCACGGCACTGCCACTGTATTATTGTCTCAGTCTGCCTACTGTCCAGCCACTACCCTGTCTGCTTACTGACCACTCTACTACTGTCTGAGTCTGTCTACTGTCCAGCCACTACCCTGTCTGCTTACTGACCACTGTACTACTGTCTCAGTCTGTCTACTGTCCAGCTACTACTCTGTCTGTTTACTGACCACGGCACTGCCACTGTATTACTGTCTCAGTCTGTCTACTGTCCAGCCACTGTCCTGTCTGTTTACTGACCACTGTACTACTGTCTCAGTCTGCCTGACTGCTGGTTGGACTCACTGTGAGGCAATGGCCAGATGGCGCAGCAGGAAGTCGGTGATGGCAGGAAGCAGGGTGCGTGTCACGTCGTTCAGACCTCCCTCCAGCAGGTACAGCACAGCATGCAGGGAAGAGACCTTGGTGGAGAGGTGAGTGCTCTTCAGACCCTGCTCCACGACCCTCGACACCTTCTCTGCTGTTGCCGCATCCTGAGGAGGCAGACATAAGTGTGTGAGTGCTGATCCACAACCCTGCACACCTTCTCTGCTGTTGCTGTGTGCTGATCCACAACCCTGCACACCTTCTCTGCTACTGCTGTGTGCTGATCCACAACTCTGCACACCTTCTCTGCTACTGCTGTGTGCTGATCCACAACCCTGTACACCTTCTCTGCTACTGCTGTGTGTTGATCCACAACCCTGCACACCTTCTCTGCTACTGCTGTGTGCTGATCCACAACCCTGTACACCTTCTCTGCTCTGCTGTTGCTGTGTGCTGATCCACAACCCTGTACACCTTCTCTGCTACTGCTGTGTGCTGATCCACAACCCTGTACACCTTCTCTGCTCTGCTGTTGCTGTGTGCTGATCCACAACCCTGCACACCTTCTCTGCTGTTGCTGTGTGCTGATCCACAACCCTGTACACCTTCTCTGCTGTTGCTGTGTGCTGATCCACAACACTGCACACCTTCTCTGCTGTTGCTGTGTGCTGATCCACAACACTGCACACCTTCTCTGCTGTTGCTGTGTGCTGATCCACAACCCTGCACACCTTCTCTGCTGTTGCTGTGTGCTGATCCACAACCCTGTACACCTTCTCTGCTACTGCTGTGTGTTGATCCACAACCCTGCACACCTTCTCTGCTGTTGCTGCATCCCGAGGAGGCAGACATGAGAGTGTGAGTGCTGATCCACAACCTTGGAGATGGTGATGTGGGGTCAGACTCCAGCATGATCAAGCATGGCCACCACATGGACTGAGATGGTGATGTGGGGTCAGACTCCAGCATGATCAAGCATGGCCACCACATGGACTGAGATGGTGATGTGGGGTCAGACTCCAGCATGATCAAGCATGGCCACCACATGGACTGAGATGGTGATGTGGGGTCAGACTCCAGCATGATCAAGCATGGTCACCACATGGATGGATGACTGTTACCTTCTATGCTTTGTGCCCCCACCTGATTTCTCTGGAGTCAATTTCTGTGCAGACTCTACAAAGATTCTTTGGATGAGACTATGAACTGCGGTCACCCATGTATACACATGCTTCAAGGTTGCATATGCAAGTTAAAGATCAAGTAGTCAATGTCAGAGGTAGGTGGACCATGCGAACACCAACAACAAAAATAACCCAGCATGGACAAACAAATTGTGAAGTACAGTGAGTGCGCTCCAGATATGAGAACAGCACTTTATAAAAGTGATCAATAACAATAACAACACCAGCTCTGCTGTTGGCACACCCTGCGGGGGGAGGCATAATGGTAAGTGTTCTTGGTGAGCATTTTGGAGTGAAAACTGTGAGGTGAGACTGCCCAAAAGGTAAGCCTTTTTCAGGGGACCTGAAAAGGTGACTTGGGTTTCAGTAAGCCCTGCGAGGAAATGGGGAGAAACACGAATTCATGGGAGGAGGGGTGGGGGTGTACAAAAGTGTTCTTGAAGGCAACTTACCCGGCCGACCACAGCAGTAGCCACAGCCAGCTTGTCTGAGGGGAAGTGAGTACTTAATACACTACAGAGGTGGGCTGAGCCAGCCTGAATATGAGGCCACTGGTTACTTAATACCAACTGACTGTAGTGGTAGCCTCAGCCAGCCCAACTGTGAGGTACTGGTTGACTTACCACACCAACTACAGCAGTGGCCTCAGCCAGCCCAACTGTGAGGTACTGGTTGACTTACCACACCAACTACAGCAGTGGCCTCAGCCAGCCCAACTGTGAGGTACTGGTTGACTTACCACACCAACTACAGCAGTGGCCTCAGCCAGCCCAACTGTGAGGTACTGGTTGACTTACCACACCAACTACAGCAGTGGCCTTAGCCAGCCCAACTGTGAGGTACTGGTTGACTTACCACACCAACTACAGCAGTGGCCTTAGCCAGCCCAACTGTGAGGTACTGGTTGACTTACCACACCAACTACAGCAGTGGCCTCAGCCAGCCCAACTGTGAGGTACTGGTTGACTTACCACACCAACTACAGCAGTGGCCTCAGCCAGCCCAACTGTGAGGTACTGGTTGACTTACCACACCAACTACAGCAGTGGCCTTAGCCAGCCCAACTGTGAGGTACTGGTTGACTTACCACACCAACTACAGCAGTGGCCTTAGCCAGCCCAACTGTGAGGTACTGGTTGACCAGCTCATCTTCTGAAGGATGAACTCTCACTACGTCCAGTAGGGTGTCCAGCATGAACTCAAACTGCTCTCGCTCCATGAACAGGTCAGAGAGGCACACCATCTGAACACACAGTCAGAAAACATGAACAGGTCAGACATCTAAACAGCCAGAAAACATGAACAGGTCAGATATCTGAACAGCCACAAAACAGGATCAGGTCAGACATCTGAACAGCCAGAAAACATGAACAGGTCAGACATCTAAACAGCCAGAAAACATGAACAGGTCAGACATTTGAACAGCCAGAAAACATGAACAGGTCAGACATCTAAACAGTCAGAAAATATGAACAGGTCAGACATCTGAACACTCAGAAAACATGAATAGGTCAGACATCTGAACAGCCAGAAAACAGGAACAGGTCAGACATCTGAACAGCCAGAAAACATGAACAGGTCAGACATCTGAACACAGAAAACATAAATAGGCCAGACATCTGAACACACAGTCAGAAAACATAAATAGGTCAGACAACTGAACAGTCAGAAAACATGAATAGGTCAGACATCTAAACAGTCAGAAAACATGAACAGGTCAGACATCTGAACAGCCAGAAAACATGAACAGGTCAGACAACTGAACACAGAAAACATAAACAGGCCAGACATCTGAACACAGTCAGAAAACATAAATAGGTCAGACATCTGAACACAGAAAACATGAATAGGTCAGACATCTAAACAGTCAGAAAACATGAACAGGTCAGATATCTGAACACACAGTCAGAAAACATGAACAGGTCAGATATCTGAACACACAGAAAACATGAAAAGGTCAATTTGTGTTTAACACACACACACACACACACACACACACACACACACACACACACACACAAGAACCAGAACTGACCGACTTGACCACAGCATTGACCAGCATGAGAGGAGGTTTAGGACTGTTGTCCACGTGAAGCCAGGCTCCGTACAGCTCCAGCAGAAACTGAAGACAGGAATGAATGTCAAGGCCACTGAGGGAGACAGAGCGCTCTCTGCCTTCACTGCTGGTTCTGGATGCAGCATGTCTGCTGATGTCATCAGGCTGCGGGCTGTCCAGGGAGTCTGTCGTGTCAGACTCAGTGAGGGGGGGGTCCAGGGAGCCCACCACAGCCCACACAGACTCCAGAGAGATCTGCACACACAGTTAAACAACAGGAGATGTCAGAGATCTGCACACACAGTTAAACAACAGGAGATGTCAGAGATCTGCACACACAGTTAAACAACAGGAGATGTCAGAGATCTGCACACACAGTTAAACAACAGGAGATGTCAGAGAGCTGCACACACAGTTAAACAACATGAGCTGTCAAAGACCTCACCACCACACACACTGACTCCAGACAGATCTACACACACAGTTAAACAACATGAGCTATCAAAGACCTCACCACCACGCACACAGACTCCAGACAGATCTACACACACAGTTAAACAACATGAGCTGTCAAAGACCTCACCACCACGCACACAGACTCCAGACAGATCTACACACACACAGTTAAACAACATGAGCTGTCAAAGACCTAACCACCACGCACACAGACTCCAGACAGATCTACACACACAGTTAAACATCAGAAGCAGCCAGGCAGCCCACACTGACACTGAATGTATAATGGAAGAAGATGACCATCATTGTCAGCAGAATTAGCCACCAGTCCCACTCACGTAAGGCTGCAGCTCTCCATGCCAACTCTCTCCAGGATGTCCTTTCTTTCTGATCACTTAACTCCATCATCATCATCATCATCATCATCACTACCTCGCAGCAACAGCACTCATCACAGGCATTATCGCACTCATGTTAAGCAGCAGCTCTTTTTGTCAATTCCCTCCAGGACAGGGAATCCTTCCTTTCTGATTAACTCACCACTGTCATCATCATTATCACCACTGCTGTCATCGTTATTACGTCATCACTGTCACCATTACTGTCATCACTGTCACCATTGCTATCATCACCGTCACCATTGCTGTCATCACTGTTGCCATTGCTATCATCACTGTCACCACTGCTGTCACTGTCACTGTCCCCATATCTGTCATCACTGTCACCATTGCTATCATCACTGTCACCACTGCTGTCATATCACTGTCACCATTGCTGTCATCACTGTCACCATTGCTGTCATCATTGTCACCACTGCTGTCATCACTGTCACCATTGTTGTGACCACTGTCACCATTGCTGTCATCACTGTCACACTGCTGTCATCACTGTCACACTGCTGTCATCACTGTCACATTGCTGTCATCACTGTCACATTGCTGTCATCACTGTCACCATTGCTGTCATCACTGTCACCATTGCTGCCATCACTGTCACACTGCTGTCATCACTGTCACATTGCTGTCATCACTGTCACCAATGCTGTCATCACTGTCACCATTTCTGTCATCACTGTCCCTAGCAGCAGTGTCCAGCCCCACTGATGTTAAGCAACAGCTCTTTTTGTCAATTCCCTCCAGGACAGGGTCCTTTCTTTCTTTCCCCATCATCATCATCATCATCACCACTGCTGTCATCACCATCGCCACCAGCAGTATCCAGCCCCACTCATGGAAGGCTCCAGCATCCATGACAACTCTCTGTTTTCCTTCATGCCAAACTCCATCACCATCATCATCAATGATGACCAGGCCCCCTGGCCGTCACCACCATCACCATCACCATCAATGAAGACCAGATCCACGTGGCTGTATTACTCTATACCAAACCCATCATCACCATCATCAGCTATGCCAAGGCCCACCTGGTTGTATGTATTCATGCCAAACCAATCATCATCAAACTCCCCCCCCACCTACACACACACACAGCCCCACCTGTCCCAGGCCGTAGTCCTCCATGCCAAACTCCCCCCCCACCCCCCTCACACACCCCACGCATCAGCCGTAGTCCTCGTGCCAAACCCCCCCCCCCCCACAGCCCCACCTGCCCAGCGTAGTCTCTGTGCCAAACTCCCCTCCCCCCCCCCACACACACCAGCCCCACCTGTCCCAGGCCGTAGTCCTCTGTGCCAAACTCCCCTCCAGTTTCCCCACAACAGGTCATCACTGGATGCAGTCAGTCCTCTGGCCAAGATCCCGGGGGTCAGCCGGTCAGGTCTGTACCAACACACAACATGGTCTCTGGAGCCAAGCAGCGGTGCATGTGCACAAGCACACAACACTCTCTGTGACGCCAAGCATCAACACTCACAAACACAAGCACACAACACTCTCTGTGAAGCCAAGCATCAACACACACAAACACAAGCACACAACACTCTCTGTGAAGCCAAGCATCAACACACACAAACACAAGCACACAACACTCTCTGTGAAGCCAAGCATCAACACACACAAACACAAGCACACAACACTCTCTGTGAAGCCAAGCATCAACACACACAAACACAAGCACACACACACACAAACCACAAAGCGTCAATACACACAAACACACAAGATGTTCTGTGCAAGAGGAGCAAGATTTCTGACACATGATGCCCTCCTGGACGGAAGACTGATACAATGCCCTCCTGGATGGAAGACTGATAAACATTAAGATTCCTGACACACGATGCCCTCCTGGATGGAAGACTGATAAACGTTAAGATTCCTGACACACGATGCCCTCCTGGATGGAAGACTGATAAACGTTAAGATTCCTGACACACAATGTTCCTGGATGGAAGACTCTGATAAATGTTAACGCCACATTACAATGAGGAGATCACTTACTTCAAAGCACAGAGATTGCGAATTTCTTGTTCAATTAAGCCACGGACCATTGACAGTTTTTTTCCGCATCTGAAAAAACACAAAGTGATCACAATGATAGATAAATGTCATTAATTAGGAACATCTAAAACACAAACTGATGAAAGTGATTAATTAATAGATGAAAGTGATATAGATGAAAGTGATTAATTAATAGATGAAAGGGATTAATTAAGAGCAATTAGAACTCTACCCCTTCCGACAACCCCCCACCCCCACTCCCAATGCAAGCAAGTTTGCAGTTTGTATCCTACCTGGTGGTGAGAAAAGCCAGCGGTTTGTCTCGGGGTCGAATCTCATACTGGCTGTTGGCTGGATTCCCAGCATGAGGCACCAGCATGGCCTGCAGAAGGAGGGCTGTAATGGCCCGAACAGCAATCACCATCCCCTGGGACTGCTCCATCTCCTCCTGAACACACACACATAGCAATCACCATCCCCTGGGACTGCTCCATCTCCTCCTGAACACACACACACACAGCAATCACCATCCCCTGGGACTGCTCCATCTCCTCCTGAACAGACACACACAGCAATCACCATCCCCTGGGACTGCTCCATCTCCTCCTGAACACACACACACAGCAATCACCATCCCCTGGGACTGCCCCATCTCCTGAACAGACACACACAGCAATCACCATCCCCTGGGACTGCTCCATCTCCTCCTGACACCCACAACACATCCCCGGACTGCATCTCCTGAACCAACAGCAATCACCATCCCCTGGGACTGCTCCATCTCCTCCTGAACACACACATAGCAATCACCATCCCCTGGGACTGCTCCATCTCCTCCTGAACACACACACACAGCAATCACCATCCCCTGGGACTGCCCCATCTCCTGAACAGACACACACAGCAATCACCATCCCCTGGGACTGCTCCATCTCCTCCTGAACACACACACACAGCAATCACCATCCCCTGGGAATGCTCCATCTCCTCCTGAACACACACATAGCAATCACCATCCCCTGGGACTGCTCCATCTCCTCCTGAACACACACACACAGCAATCACCATCCCCTGGGACTGCCCCATCTCCTGAACACACACACACAGCAATCACCATCCCCTGGGACTGCTCCATCTCCTCCTGAACACACACACACAGCAATCACCATCCCCTGGGACTGCTCCATCTCCTGAACACACACACACAGCAATCACCATCCCATGGGACTGCTCCATCTCCTCCTGAACAGACACACACAGCAATCACCAACCCCTGGGACTGCTCCATCTCCTCCTGAACACACACACACACAGCAATCACCATCCCCTGGGACTGCCCCATCTCCTGAACACACACACACAGCAATCACCATCCCCTGGGACTGCTCCATCTTCTGAACAGACACACACAGCAATCACCATCCCCTGGGACTGCTCCATCTCCTCCTGAACACACACACACAGCAATCACCATCCCCTGGGACTGCCCCATCTCCTCCTGAACACACACACACAGCAATCACCATCCCCTGGGACTGCCCCATCTCCTCCTGAACACACACACACAGCAATCACCATCCCCTGGGACTGCCCCATCTCCTCCTGAACAGACACACACAGCAGTCACCATCCCCTGGGACTGCTCCATCTCCTCCTGAACACACACACAGCAATCACCATCCCCTGGGACTGCCCCATCTCCTCCTGAACACACACACACAGCAGTCACCATCCCCTGGGACTGCTCCATCTCCTGAACACACACACACAGCAAACACCATCCCCTGGGACTGCTCCATCTCCTCCTGAACACACACACACAGCAATCACCATCCCCTGGGACTGCTCCATCTCCTGAACACACACACACAGCAATCACCATCCCCTGGGACTGCCCCATCTTCTCCTGAACACACACACACAGCAATCACCATCCCCTGGGACTGCTCCATCTCCTCCTGAACACACACACACAGCAATCACCATCCCCTGGGACTGCCCCATCTCCTGAACACACACACACAGCAATCACCATCCCCTGGGACTGCCCCATCTCCTGAACACACACACACAGCAATCACCATCCCCTGGGACTGCTCCATCTCGTCCTGAACAGACCCACTGTCACGGGAAATGTAACCAACACACACAATTAGGGGAAATCAAACACATGTACTCTCAACAGATATCACATAATACACACAGTCAAGGAAAATTCAATAAGCTTACTGTCAGCAGATATCACAATCAACACACACAGTCAATGGAAATCAAATGTACATACTGTCCACATATATCAAACTTCACACAGAGGAAAACAAGTAAACATACACTGTCAGCAGACATCAACACACGCTGGGGAAATCAAATATACTGATGGAAAAATCAAACATGCAGTAAGAAGGCCTCAGACATAGTCTGGGAATCCAACTAACACATGAACCAAGTTAAAGAAGGGCAGCAGGTTCTTCAGCCAAAGCCCTGTGTCAACTCACTCCAGTAGAAACAGACTGCCAGAAGCCCTGTGTCAACTCACTCCAGTAGAAACAGACTGCCAGAAGCCCTGTGTCAACTCACTCCAGTAGAAATAGACAGCCAAAAGTCCTGGGTCAACTCACTCCAGTAGAAATAGACTGCCATAAGCCCTGGGTCAACTCATTCCAGCAGAAATAGACTGCCAAAAGCCCTGTGTCAACTCACTCCAGTAGAAATAAAGACTGTTTGCCAAAAGCCCTGTGTCAGTTCACTGCAGTAGAAAATAAAGACTGTTTGCTAAAGCCCTGAGATGACTCCTTGGTTGCTGTTCTGAAGCAAACAGAGAGAGAGTCCAGCACCTACCTCTGGTGACAGTGGATGACCAGTTGGGGAAGCTGGGTTCAAGACCCCTAACAGACTCATCCAGCTCTCTTCAAACTGCTGCCGGTTGGTCCACCCTGAAAAAATAACAGCAGTTGTAAACATTTGTTGTTTGTTTTTGCCGTGGAATCACCTCTGCTGACTTCAGAGGCACTGCCCCCATGCCACTCATCCTAGCGTTCCCGCCCCTGCCACCTGCATGGTCCCCTGTGCACTGTGACCCTGCTGCCTCCACAAAGGTCCACAGGAAGAGGCATCATAATGCTGGTAGGTTACCTTCTGAAAACAACACAGCACTGCTGCTGTCACTCTGCTGTTCAGTGATGCCTGTTCTGATTCAACATGTGCAGGCCATCCACCCCCCTTCAGACAAGTGTTTGCCTTGTCACACAGCCAGACTGAGTGAGTGTCCCCCCAGACAGCAGACACTCCATCACTCTCCCTATGTAGACCCAGACTGAGTGAGTGTCCCCCCAGACAGCAGACACTCCATCACTCTCCCTATGTAGACCCAGACTGAGTGAGTGTCCCCCTAGACAGCAGACCACTACTCTGCCCCTCCATCCATCACTCTCCCTATGTGGACCCAGACTGAGTGAGTGTCCCCCCCCCCCCACCCCCCCCCCACCCGACAGCAGACCACTGCTCTGTCCCTCCATCACTCTCCCTACGTGGACTTTCCTATGTTGGAGGCAAGAAAGAACTGTCTCACACAGGGAAGGAGGCAGGAACATGGCGACTGAGGTCACCACCACAGCATGGCATAAACAGCGTTCCTGGCGACTGAGGTCACCACCACAGCATGGCATAAACGGCGTTCCTGGCGACTGAGGTCACCACCACAGCATGGCATAAAAGGCCACAGAAGCAATCTTTAAAATAAAATTAAAAAAGGCAATGATGGGTGTATAGGTGGTGCTGCACTGGTGGTGATATGGTCTGCTCTTATCTCTGCCAATTTGTTGATTTTATGTGTTTTTATGAGCAGACAAGGCCTGAGGTTGTGTAATTTTGGAAGAGTGAGCACATGTGTTGCAAGTGCAATGTTTGATTACACAATACATTTTATGGCAGACCATGTAATTTTGGCAATGGATTCATAAAACAGTCTTGTATCTTGTGATAAGATGATGATATGGAGGTCCATTTCAGTTTAAGACTACATCACAGGGCCATAGACCATGATTACTGTCATAATTATCCAGGTGTTAATCAGGTCATAGACCATGATTACTGCCATAATTATCCAGGCGTTAATCAGGCCATAGACCATGGTTACTGTCATAATTATCCAGGCATTAATCAGGCCAAAGACCATGGTTACTGTCATAATTATTCAGGCGTTAGGCCATAGACCATGGTTACCGTCATAATTATCCAGGCATTAGTCAGGCCATAGACCATGATTACTGTTATAATTATCCAGGCGTTAATCAGGCCATAGACCATGGTTATTGTCATAATTATCCAGGAGTTAATCAGGCCCAGGAATTTTGGCTGCAGTGTTGCTTAGGTAATTAGTGCAACATTCTCAAAGATGCATCCATATACCGGATAAAGCTCAACAACCTATTCAGCATGTTGATCCTTGTGACAACCTACCTAGGGTATTGATCCCGGTGACAACCTACCCAGGGTGTACCCAGGGTGTTGATCCTGGTAACAACCTACCCATGGTGCTGATCCTGGTGACAACCTACCCAGGGTATTGATCCTGGTGACAACCTATCCAGGGTGCAGATCCTGGTGACAACCTACCCAGGGTGTTGATCCTGGTGACAACCTACCCAGGATGTTGATCCTGGTGACAACCTACCCAGGATGTTGATCCTGGTGACAACCTACCCAGGATGTTGATCCTGGTGACAACCTACCTAGGGTGTTGATCCCGGTGACAACCTACCCAGGGTGTATCCAGGGTGTTGATCCTTGTGACAACCTACCCAGGTTGCTGATCCTGGTGACAACCTACCCAGGATGTTGATCCTGGTGACAATCTACCCAGGGTGTTGATCCTGGTGACAACCTACACAGGGTGTTGATCCTGGTGACAACCTACACAGGGTGTTGATCCTGGTGACAACCTACCCAGTGTGTTGATCCTGGTGACAAACTCCTTCAGAACATCCTTCTCCTGCAGGAACTCCACCGGCAGTGGCGGCAGCTGCGTGCGATGGCTGCCCATGGGGGATGGAGACCAGCCCAGGCGCCACACGATGGGCGGGGTTCGGGCATAGGTGTTGACCAGCGGCAGGCGAGCCAGACCTGTGAACGCACAGCATATGCACTCCCCTTGTTGATCCCCTCAATCCAACCAGTGTCTTGCCAACAAGGCCACCACAGCCCAGCACCAAAAACGATACTGCAGACATCACTTAACAACAATGATACTGTAGACATTACTCACTGACAATAATCCTGCAGATTTTACTTACAAACAAAAATATTGCAGATAACACTTATCATCAATGAAATACCAGACGTCACTGACATTGATATTGTGGAGATCATTTACCAACAATGATATTGTGGAGGTCATTTACCAACAATAATATTGTGGAGATAATTGACCAACAATGATATTGTGGAGATCATTTACCAACAATAATATTGTGGAGATCATTTACCAACAATGATATTGTGGAAATCATTTACCAACAATGATATTGTGGAGATAATTTATCAACAATAATATTGTGGAGGTCATTTACCAACAATGATGTTGTGGAGATCATTTACCAACAATGATATTGTGGAGATCATTTACCAACAATGATATTGCAATATCACTTACCAACAATGATATTGGAAACATCACTTACCAACAATGATATTGGAAACATCACTTACCAACAATGATATTGCAAACATCATTTACCAACAATAATACTGCAAACATCATTTACCAACAATGATAGTGCAGACATCACTTTTGCAAACGTCACTTACCAACAATGATATTGCAAACATCACTTACCAACAATGATATTGCAAACGCCACTTACCAACAATGATATTGCAAACATCACTTACCAACAATGATATTGCAAACGTCACTTACCAACAATGATATTGCAAACATCACTTACCAACAATGATATTGCAAACATCACTTACCAACAAATACTTGCAAACGTCACTTACCAACAATGATATTGCAAACATCACTTACCAACAATGATATTGCAAACATCACTTACCAACAATGATATTGCAAACGTCACTTACCAACAATGATATTGCGGATTAGAGATGCAAGAAAAGAGGGAAACCGGTGGTTGTCATTGCTGGCAGGATGCAGTCGTGTTTGCAAGCAGTGGACCAGATCAGACACTTGGTCACATGCTTGGATCAATGATGTCACATCTGCAACATAACACAGACAACCAGATCAGACACTTGGTCACATGCTTGGATCAAAGATGTCACAGCTGCAACATAACACAGACAACCAGATCAGACACGTGGTCACACGCTTGGATCAAAGATGTCACATCTACAGAACTGTAATAGTGTTTGTAGGTGTGTGGGTGTGCGTGTATGTGTGTGTGTGTGGGTGTAGAGCTCTCTCTGTCTCTGTTTGTGTTGTTTCCCTCAGCTTTGAAGGCAGTGGACCCCTCATGAACATTAATATTAACAGAGTTCTCTCTGCGTCCAACTAAGTGTTTTTACCTCTGGGTGAGTACCCATTTATCCCCTGGTGAAGCCTTCTTCCTTTTCCAACATCAGACCTGTATATGTGTGTGTGTGGGGGGGGGGGGGGTGCAATCCACTGATTTGTATCAAGCTCAGCCCTCCCCCCCCCGCCCCCCCCCCCCCCCACCCCCTCTCTCTGTCTGTCTTCTGTGTGATTGAATTTTTAGGTCAAATAACACTCATTGTATAAGACCCGTTTCATGACACATCATGGTCATGCCAACACTCATTGTGTAAGACCCGTTTCATTACACATTATGGTCATGCCAACACTCATTGTATAAGACCCGTTTCATTACACATCATGGTCATGCCAACACTCATTGTATAAGACCCGTTTCATTACACATTACGGTCATGCCAACACTCATTGTATAAGACCTGTTTCATGACACATCATGGTCATGCCAACACTCATTGTATAAGACCCGTTTCATTACACATCATGGTCATGCCAACACTCATTGTATAAGACCCGTTTCATGCCAACATTCTTCCCAGCACTGGACACCAAAACAGCTCAACCAAAAAGCGGTAGACATCCTACACCTCATTTTTCACAGTTTAACTGTTGCTTAAGTGTTGTTTTGTGGCTTGAAAAATGGAATTACCCCCAAAATGCGCATGTTGTATTTTGTCTTAATAAATAGCTTTTTCTTCTCTTTTTTTTTTAACCTTTTATGTTTTTGGATAAGGTCAGTAATAGCCAGTACCAGAAGTTACAGCACTGCATAAGTTAAACCCCGAACTTTACAGAGAATGCATTTTACACTAATACTAGCAGGTGAACAAGATCAAAACACACAAAAAGTTGAAAAGAACATTTATTTTAATCAGACACTACAAAGTGTGTGCAAACTTTCAGCGAAAACACCTCTTTCTAACAACAGACAGACATATCTCAACACACGATAATGGAAATGAAATCTGATCTGCTTAGCAGTTAGCTTTGAGTCAGTGAAGAAATTTTGCCTAACGGACACTAATCAACAGCCTGTTGCACTGGCCTACCTCAGAAGGATACAAGGATATCTATTTGGCGGTGACGGTGAAATTTGCATAAAAACAAATGAATAACATCATACAGAACATGAGGAAGGGATGCGAGGAAGAGTAAAAGAGACAAGTACAGACAGACAGACAGACAGAGACAATTTAAGACACAATGGGATTTGAAAGCCACTGACCATCTCCAGTGTGGTCATCCGCGTGGTCTTCCTGAGTTGCACTGGCCACCCTCTCCCCCGGCAGCACCACCACTACAGAGAGAGAAAACATGCTCAGTCACCAGGCTGTGAGAGAAATGGCCACTACACACAAAACAACAACAAAACAGCCAAAAAACCAAAAATGACTACCACTCACAGAATGATGAGAAAGGACAACCACCCGTAGAACAAAGAGAAATGGCCGTTACACAGAACAAAACAAAGCAAAAAACTAAGAAACAACAAAATGACCACCAGTCACAGAACACAGAAAAATGACCACCATGCACAAAACAAAGAAATAACCATCACCCACAAAACAAAGAGAAATGACCGCTACACACAGAACACAGAGATATGCATGGACAGTACCTACACACCACACAGAGAAATGACCACTACACACACAGCAATGAGAAAAATGGTTTGTCACTTTGACTGGCAAAATACCCCCCTTTGTCTGCCTATACAATGTAAGTTATTGTTACAGTCAGCATTCTATATATATATACATGCCCACTTTGTTTGCACCAAGTCTGGTTATTTGTGAAGTCTTGCTGAGCATGGTGTACTCATCTCTGTCAGTGAGATAAGGGGCTATAAAAATGACACCTATTATTATAACTACATCAACACACCTAGTTTGCTTGCACAGATATAAGTGATATAGGAAATGTAAGACAGACAGTCAGTGAAGTTTTGAACCATCACTGTGACCATGAACTCAAACATGTACAGCAACCCAATCTTTTCAGAAGACACTCCTGCTTATGACGATGTGCCATCAAAGTAAATTTGACAGACCCTGCAAAAGGATCAGCAGTTCTAAAGACAGTAGAAACAATTATATTTTGATTACGTGGCCTATTCTGACCTTCAAGGCAACAAATCCAGCATTCAGCATGGCACCCTGGTCCACAATGATGCATAAACATACTACGTTTGGCTACAAAAGGTTAACTCACTCAGCACCCTGGTCCACAATGATGCATAAAGATACTACGTTTGGCTACAAAAGGTTAACTCACTCAGCACCCTGGCCCACAATGATGCATAAACATACTACGTTTGGCTACAAAAGGTTAACTCACTCTGCACCCTGGCCCACAATGATGCATAAACATACTACGTTTGGCTACAAAAGGTTAACTCACTCAGCACCCTGGCCCACAATGATGCATAAACATACTACGTTTGGCTACAAAAGGTTAACTCACTCAGCACCCTGGCCCACAATGATGCATAAACATACTACGTTTGGCTACAAAAGGTTAACTCACTCAGCACTCTGGTCCACAATGATGCATAAACATACTACGTTTGGCTACAAAAGGCTAACTCACTCAGCAGATATCATCTGGACAAACATCCAATGACATTTTGAACCTTAGCAAAGCAAAGCAAAGCAATGTTTTCACAAGACACTCCAGCTTAAGCTGAACAACCATCAGTACTAACTTGGGTCACAAAAGGGCCATCTGAGAAGATTAGTAGAAACATTCATGTTTTGATTATATAAGCCTCTGAAAGTGACAGCAAAACACCCACAAAAAACCCCAAAACATTTGTGTTTTTTCACATGACACTCTCGCTTTTGATTACATATTATCATACCAAGTTTGATTACAAAAGGTTGAGCAGTTCAGAATGTATCATCTGGACAAACATTCACTGACATTCTGAACCTTTGCTGTGATCCCACAGTGGGGAACTGTGGACACAGAAATTAAGGTCCCCTAGGTTGAGAACCCAAAGCTCACAAATGTTCTCTCCTTAGAGCCTGGAGTAGGTCAGAATACAGCCACGCATGCTCTGCCCACTGCCAGGGCTTTCTTCCTTGTCCTATGCAGCTAATGAGCTTTTGTTTGTTTTTGTTTTTGTCTTTGTCTGCCATGAATTTCTTCATTGTCCTACTATCTTACCAGTCCATTCACCTCCATTTTTCCACAGAAAAAACAAACAAAACCACTATACAAAGAACCACAGAAATGACTACTAGTACTATATAAGAACACAGAAAAATTACCACTACAAACAGAACACATAGAAATGACTATTATACAAGAACACAGAAAAATACCACTAGACACATAAATCAGAAAATGACCATTACACACAGAAAAATGACCGCTACACATAGAACACAGAGAAATTACTATTATACAAGAACACAGAAAAAATACCACTAGACACATAAATCAGAAAATGACCACTACACACAAAGATATGACCACTACACACAGAACACAGAGAAATGACCACTACATACAGAACACAGAGATATAAAACAATAATAAAATAAAAAATATCTTGTATGGCACAATTCCCTAAATAATACTGGCTCAATGTGCCTTACAATTAACTGACCACTACACACAGAACACACAGAACTGACCACTACACACAGAACACAGAGAACTGATCAGTGCACACAGAGAACTGACCACTACACACAGAACACAGAGAAGAACTGACCACTTTACACAGAGAACTGACCACTACACAGAGAACTGACCACTGCACACAGAGAACTGACCCCAAAGAAATAACCTCTATGCACTGAGAACTGACCACTATACACAGAGAACTGACCACTACACACAGAGAACTGACCATTGCACACAGAGAACTGACCACAAAGAAATAACCTCGTTGCACTGAGAACTGACCATTACACACAGAAAACTGACCACTACAGTACACACAGAGAAATGACCACTACACACACAGAAATACCCACTACAGAGAACTGACCACAGAGAAATAACCGCTACGCAGAGAGAACTATACACAGAGAATTGACCACTACACACAGAGAACTGATCACTACACACAGAGAAATAACTACTACACACAGAGAACTGACAACCATACACAGAGAACTGACCACAGAAAAATAACCACTACACACAGAGCAAGGACTTGAACAGATCTTCCACAAACCAGGGACATGGGGTTAGTTACTGGTTTTTAGCGCCCAGTCAACCTTATAGGTCATATCAAGGCGAAAAAACATGAGGGCAAATTCATGGACAAGAACAGTTACTGTAGGAACAAAGAATAACAAGTTCATGGACAAGATATTGTAAGATACTGCAGAACAGAGAAGACGAAGAAGCACATCAACACAGACACAGTAGCAACAGAGAAGAAGAAGCACATCAACACAGACACAGTAGCAACAGAGAAGACGAAGAAGCACATCAACACAAACAGACACAGTAGCAACAGAGAAGAAGAAGCACATCAACACAAACAGACACAGTAGCAACAGAGAAGACGAAGAAGCACATCAACACAAACAGACACAGTAGCAACAGAGAAGACGAAGAAGCACATCAACACAAACAGACACAGCAGGAACCAAGAAGCAGAAGCAACCGTTGTACCTGAAGCCAAGAGCTGATGCAAGCCAGCCACCAGTGAGCAGACCCATGTTGTGTGATCATCCTGCGCTATCATGGACCACAAAGTTGAATCTTGCAGTACGCAGGCCACACACTCAAGACACATCTGCAGCTGGTCAGATGTGGGCAGGCTGTCACGCTGAATTGACCACTCAACCATCTGCCCATGACAAAAAGCAGACCCACCCCAAATCAACCCATGACAAAAAACAGACCCACCCCAAATCAACCCATGACAAAAAGCAGACCCACCCCAAATCAACCCATGACAAAAAGCAGACCCACCCCAAATCAACCCATGACAAAAAACAGACCCACCCCAAATCAACCCATGACAAAAAGCAGACCCACCCCAAATCAACCCATGACAAAAAACAGACCCACCCCAAATCAACCCATGACAAAAAACAGACCCACCCCAAATCAAGCTGACTGCAAGCTCTCGGCCAAATTAACTGAGGTGGGTTTTTTGGGGCGGGGTGGGGGTGGAGGGAGGAGGAGAAAAGACACAGTGACAGAGGCAGGGAGATGAACACACACGCAGCCAGCCAGCTGGAATCTAGACAGACTGATAGACACTAAGACAGACTGAAGTTACATGCATCAGCATTGCAATTTCAGTTCTGGACATTTCGGCAGCTATTATCTCATTTGCTAAAGCCACTTCGCTCCCCACACACTGCTCATTAGCATGTGACCCTACTCTGTATTCCCCACACACTGCTCATTAGCATGTGACCCTACCCTGTATTCCCCACACACTGCTCATTAGCGTGTGACCCTGCCCTGTATTCCCCACACACTGCTCATTAGCATGTGACCCTGCCCTTTATTTCCCACACACTGCTCAATAGCACATGAACTTTGCCCCTTCCTACACCATGCTTATCAACATGTGAACTTTACCCTGTGTGGACTGTTTGGCTTCCTCCCACCAAACTCCTCAGTGCCTGAGCTTTGACCCCTACGGACTGTCTCCCTTTGCCACACCATACTCATAAGCATGTAACCTTTGCCCCCTTCTGCACACCTTGCCCATGAGAATGTAAATGATCAATTGTCTCCTTTCTGGACACCATGCATGTCAACTTTGCCCTGTATAAATTGTTTCCTTTCCTGCCATCATGCTCATCAGTACATCTGACCAGTTGATATCAGTTTGGTCAAAATCCTCACACACAGACTGACACACAGAGGCAGTGATTGTAATACAATCCTTTTGTTATTGGAGGAGGGGAGTTGGGGGAGGGGGCACACCAGATCTCGGAGTAAAGTCAGATCTCTGAGTAAAGTCCATCCAAACATCACCTGTAAAGCTGCAAGCAGCATTGCTGTCTGTCTGATTTTGTCAGTTTGACTACTGCAATAGCCTTCTGTCAGGTCTGCCCCAAAAACAGATTAAACGTCTACATGCAGTGCAAAAATGCTGCTGCAAGAACTGTCATGAAATGCAAAAAAACAGATCACATCACTCCCATTCTTAGACAGCTTCATTGGCTTCCCATCCAGAAACAGATCTGCCACAAATCTGCCACTTACCAGTCAGTTCATGATAACACCCCCCTCTACCTCTCTGATCTTCTCCATAACCACAACCCTTCTCGCCTTCTCAGATCAGCATCTAGATCTCTCCTTGATGTTCCCGGGCCCAGGGATTCCAAGACAAAGCGGTATGGCCAGCGAGCCTTCAGATATGTCGCTCCCTCCCTCTGGAATGTCCTCCCCGAGAGCATCAAGGAGAAGGACTCCATTCAGTCTTTCAGATCTTCGCTGAAAACCCATTTCTTTACCTTGGGATCATAGTCAATGTGATTGCGTACGTGTACTTGTGCTGGTGCGTGTGTTGAGCGAAGCTGATGTTGCCATGTTTACTCTGTGTGTGTGTGTGTGTGTGTGTGTGTGTGTGTGTGATTTTTTTTCTGTTATTATTATTTGTAACTCTGCATATATTTTTACATCTAACTGCTATGTCTAGTTGCACTTATAGGAAGGGGTGGGTGGGTAGAGGCTGTTTGTATTTTTTATTATGAGTGTCCTTTGGTAGTTTTTAGCTTGTGAGAGCTTACATGACTGTATGCACTGTGAATATGTGGGACTGTGAACATGCAAGGTTTTGAGTGGAAGTTTTTTTATGTACTATATACAAAAATTTATTCATTCATTCATTCACACCAAAGACACTACCTCCAAAAGCAGGACGCAGAATCGGCAAACGTCCGTCTGAGACTCAGCGGGCACACGCCCTTCCCAGGGAAACCTCCTGATGCACACAATGTACTGTGCGAAGGCAGCGGCCAGGCCAAAGTTCATGTCAAACCAGAGGTGGTCGGTGAACAAGTCCTCAATGCGCTCCATGTACTGACTGAGGCGGGGCGGGAGGACGGCTGCAAATGTCAGGCAGTGGTGGGGAAGAGGCAGGTGGTTGATGACGTTGTTGATGTGGCGGAACATGGTCAGCTGTGCCGCCTGGAACAAGGGGTCCAGGCTGGGCTCGGTGGGGGAGCTGCCGTGGTCCCAGTCCCTGTCCCGGTTGTAACGCAGCAGTGTGCGGAAAGCCCCAAGTGAGATGCACTCTTCCAGAATGGCCAGGTTAAACTCCTTGACAGACAGAGAGGGGTGGCCAGGTTAAACTCCTTGACAGACAGAGAGGGGTGGCCAGGTTAAACTCCTTGACAGACAGAGAGGGGTGGCCAGGTTAAACCAAATGTCCAACAACTCACCTTTGTCATAGTGATGGAGAGAATGTCACCAAATGTCCAACAACTCACCTTTGTCATAGTGATGGAGAGAATGTCACCAAACGTCCAACAACTCACCTTTGTCATAGTGATGGAGAGAATGTCACCAAACGTCCAACAACTCACCTTTGTCATAGTGATGGAGAGAATGTCACCAAATGTCCAACAACTCACCTTTGTCATAGTGATGGAGAGAATGTCACTATAGTCCAGTCTCTGAAGCAGGAATGCGCACTCTCGCACTTTGGGGGAAGCGGAAAAACACTGGTCTCTGGTGATGCCCATGAAGAACTCCTGGGAGATTAAAAACCACGCAGAACTGTTGTAGCTGTGCTAAAATCAAACCCTTGGACTTTGTGAAAACACAAATCTGAAAGTCACAAAACAAGGAGGAACTACCCTTTGCTCAAGGTCAGTTCCACATCAGTATTACATTGGTGATAATTCACAAAACAAGGAGGAACTACCCTTTGCTCAATGTCAGTTCCACATCAGTATTACATTGGTGATAATTCACAAAACAAGGAGGAACTATCCTGTGCTCAAAATCGATTCCACATCAGTATTACATTGGTGATAATTCACAAAACAAGGAGGAACTATCCTGTGCTCAAAATCAATTCCACATCAGCATCATATTAATATAATAATAAAATTATTTATGGTGCCCCATCTCATAAGAGCCCAGAGAGCTTACAAAGACATAAGAACACACACACACACACACACACACACACACACACACACACACACACACACACACAACACACACACACACACACTCTCCCTCACACATACACACACACACACACACACACACACACACATGCACATGTACACACACACACACACACACACACACACACACACACACACACACACACACACACACACACACACACACATTATTGGTGATGAGTTGGTACAATGAGAAGAAAACAACAGATCAGTATGCAAAAGAGATGGTTTTCAGTTCCAGATCAAAGGTCCAATGTATTGAAAGGATCTGTCCCCCAAGGTCTTTCTGCCCATCCTATGAACCTGGAAGAGCCAGGTATCTGAGGCTGAGTGAAGAGAGCGAGAAAAGAGTAGAGATGAAGCAACTGAGAGAGGTATGGAGGAGCTGTACCAGAGACAATGTGAAAGCAGATGAGAGCTACTTTGTATTGAATCCGGCTGCTGATTGGTTGCCAGTGGGCAGTGGATATCATAAAGTAAAGGAGTGATGTGGGCAGACTGAGGAGTTTTGAAGATGAGGTCAGCTGAGCAGCTGATCACTCTCTGAATTTTATCAAGGAGAACCTGCGGAGAGCCAGCAAGAACAGCATTACAATAATCAAGTTTTGAGAGAACAAGAGAGGAAGCGAGGGTTTGGGTGGCTTAAAAAAAAAAAGATGCTGTTGGATTGAACTGATCCACCTGATCTCCAGGTAAGCAAGTAGAGTTTGTTCACCTGTTCCTTCAATGCAAGCTGGCTGTCAAAAATGACACCAAGGTTACAAGGTGCATTGGAAAATGGGATGTCACTGTGACCCACACATAATGAAGATGGAAGATCAATTCCAGGAGCAGAGCCTATCAGAAGAATTTCTGTTTTGTTGTCATTTAACTGAAGTTTATTCTGAACTACTAGACTTTCACATCTGAAACGCACGGTTCGATGGTCCGAGCGAGAGTGAATGCTTCAAAAGAATCAGATTTGTACAGTTCAGTATCATCAGCAAACATGTGATGAGAGACAGAGTGGTGACTAATTACACCAGAAAGAGGCTGAGTATACAAAATGAAAAGAACTGGCCCCAGGACAGAGCCCTAGGGAACCCCACAAGTCAGAAGTGAAGGAGAGGACTTTACTTCATTTACAGTTACTACCTGTGTTCCTACCTTGCAGGTAAGAACAGAAGCAGGACAAAGCAAGATCCCAAATACCAAGTGTTTTCGAGGCGTCAGAAGAGTGTTATGATCAGTAGTGTTAAACTTAAAGGCAGCAAGCAGTCGGAATGGAGAAAGAGCCAGGGTCTGAAGCAGTCAGCAGTGTTAAAGGCAGCAAGCAGAGTGTGAATGGAGAAAGAGCCAGGGCCTGAAGCAGTCAGTAGTGTTAAAGGCAGCAAGCAGTGTGAATGGAGAAAGAGCCAGGGCCTGAAGCAGTCAGTAGTGTTAAAGGCAGCAAGCAGAGAGTGAATGAAGAAAGAGCCAGGGCCTGAAGCAGTCAGCAGTGTTAAAGGCAGCAAGCAGAGTGTGAATGGAGAAAGAGCCAGGGTCTGAAGCAGTCAGCAGTGTTAAAGGCAGCAAGCAGAGTGTGAATGGAGAAAGAGCCAGGGTCTGAAGCAGTCAGCAGTGTTAAAGGCAGCAAGCAGAGTGTGAATGGAGAAAGAGCCAGGGTCTGAAGCAGTCAGCAGTGTTAAAGGCAGCAAGCAGAGTGTGAATGGAGAAAGAGCCAGGGTCTGAAGCAGTCAGCAGTGTTAAAGGCAGCAAGCAGAGTGTGAATGGAGAAAGAGCCAGGGTCTGAAGCAGTCAGCAGTGTTAAAGGCAGCAAGCAGAGTGTGAATGGAGAAAGAGCCAGGGTCTGAAGCAGTCAGCAGTGTTAAAGGCAGCAAGCAGAGTGTGAATGGAGAAAGAGCCAGGGTCTGAAGCAGTCAGCAGTGTTAAAGGCAGCAAGCAGAGAGTGAATGGAGAAAGAGCCAGGGCCTGAAGCAGTCAGCAGTGTTAAAGGCAGCAAGCAGAGAGTGAATGGAGAAAGAGCCAGGGTCTGAAGCAGTCAGCAGTGTTAAAGGCAGCAAGCAGAGTGTGAATGGAGAAAGAGCCAGGGTCTGAAGCAGTCAGCAGTGTTAAAGGCAGCAAGCAGAGAGTGAATGGAGAAAGAGCCAGGGCCTGAAGCAGTCAGCAGTGTTAAAGGCAGCAAGCAGAGAGTGAATGGAGAAAGAGCCAGGGCCTGAAGCAGTCAGAAGGTCACTGAAAACACGAAGGAGAGCTGTCTTGGAATCGTGTTTTGGGCAGTCAGCTGACTGGAAGGCGTACCAAAGATTGTTTTGAACAAGTTGACAAAGAAGCTGGTCAAGAACAATTTTCTCAGTAAGTTTGGACGCGCAGGACAGACACGAAACAGGCTTAAAGTCTTTAAGCACATTCAGTAGTAATCCAGCAACAAAGGAGGAACAACATTGTGCTCAAAGCCAGCTGTGGGTCAGCATTTCACCGGTGATAAGCCATAAAAAAAGATTTTTTAAAGACAGAGACAGAGAAAACCTTTCCTTAAAGTCGATTCCTTGTCTCTACTACATCAGAAGTGAAATTCCTGCTTAAACTATCAACATACATCATGTTGTTGGGAGAACTCTACTATAAAGCAGATCTGATTAAGTGTAAACTTTAACACAGTTTAAAAAAAGAAAAAGAAAAAAAAGAAAAAGAAAAACCAGTCTGAAACATTTCCTGGGATTGGGAATATGTCATGAAAATGAAACCATCAACATTTCAACTGACCCCTCTCTTCATGAAAGAGTAAGCAAAGCTTTGTACTGACAGCCAGATAGTTCATTACTTTATCAAGCACACTTTTTTCCTGCTGCATAGATTAACAAAGAATTTCAATGATGTACTATAAACAAAGACTATTACACAGTATTAGGGAAAGGTAAAGAAGTGTGCACATTTATTTTGATCCTGCCATGTTTCACACACACACACACACACACACACACACACACACACACACACACCACACACACACACACACACACACACACACACACACACACACACACGCACACACACACATGCACACACACACACAGACCCATAAGATTTTTGTTTTGTTTAGCTTAACAACATCAGACCCAGTATGTCCTTTCACCAAAATACAAATACAAGGAACTTTGTTTTGGGTGCTACTTTACACATTCATTACAAAAAGACACACACAAAGACACACACACACACACACACACCACACATGGCCACACACACACACACACATACACACACACACCACACATGGCCACACACACACCTGCACCCAGAGACACAACCACACCTGCATACATCAGGCACAGCCCCAAACACACACAACTTTACACACACACACACACACACACACACACACACACACACACACACACACACACACACACACACACAACCACTCACACAAGCATGCACATGGACAGATCCCCAGTGCAGTCCAATGACTACTTTCTATCAGGCATATCCTAACATTGAAATGACCACTTTCTTTCAGGCATATCCCAACACTGAAATGACCACTTTCTTTCAGGCATATCCCAACACTGAAATGACCACTTTCTATCAGGCATATCCCAACACTGAAATGACCACCTTCTTTCCGGCATACCCCGACACTGACCTTGTCAATGTCCACATCCTTCACCGGTGTGGAAGTCAAGGCCAGAGGGTGTGTCCTCTCAGGAGATACAGACACTTGTGAAGATGGACACGTCATGGTTCGCACTTTGTCAAGCAGGGAGGCTAGCCTCTCATGTCTGCCACAGCAAGTACACAAGTTAACATCCATATGACACACAGGTCAGCCTCTCATGTCTGCCAACACATGTACACAAGTTAACATCCGTATGACACACAGGTCAGCCTCTCATGTCTGCCAACACATGTACACAAGTTAACATCTGTATGACACACAGGTCAGCCTCTCATGTCTGCCAACACATGTACACAAGTTAACATCCGTATGACACACAGGTCAGCCTCTCATCTCTGCCAACACATGTACACAAGTTAACATCGGTATGACACACAGGTCAGCCTCTCATCTCTGCCAACACATGTACACAAGTTAACATCGGTATGACACACAGGTCAGCCTCTCATCTCTGCCAACACATGTACACAAGTTAACATCCGTATGACACACAGGTCAGCCTCTCATCTCTGACAACACAAGTATACAAGTTAACATCCGTATGCCTCTCATCTCTGCCAACACAGGTACATATATGACTTAGTGCCAAAAGGTGCGCAAATGGGGGGTCTGATTTTTGACTGTCAATAAAATCTGTTTCAAACACTTTGTCTTGTTGTTGCTTTCTGTGTGCATTCATAAATGGTCAGTATCACAGTGGACAAATATGACTCCAATTGGGAAAGCAGGTGGAGGAAATATTATTTTCTGAAAGTGAAAGGCGCCACAAAATTTGCCCTGAAAAGGGGCCCAGTCATGGTGATGCTTTCGTGTTTCTTTCATTGTACATGACGAAATCAAACATTACCTAAGTCACCATTTCACAGAGGAGATATCGCTTTACACATTGCATTATAAAATCGATTATCACTAAGTTTTTTTTTTGGAGTTAGAGGCCCCGAAATATCCTCAGTCGAACGTTATGTGTGTTGAAATGTTTTATGACCAGCACCCGAAAATCTAGTGAAAAAACCTGACTTCTCTTTCGTTGAAACTTTACTCCAGTCACTGTGGTACATCACTGCATCAGGCGCCAATGTTTTATTTTACTGCAAATGTCTGGGTAGTTTTTAAAAGATATTTTCCATTCTTCATAAAATTGTTGCAATAAATAACATTCAACAAAGTATTAGATTAAACAAGCAAAAATAAAATAATAAAGTGTCGCGCTTTTGGCACTACATCCGGTTAGCCATGTTACACATCTGGGTCATTTGCTTTTAGCACATGGCCGCCATGGAAGAGATTTCTGATATGCGAAAGGTGTGTGGTAATATTTTTGAAGACCGTAAAAAAGGCGTAACGTTCAACTTAATTTAAACGTTCATCAGGAGATTTAGTCAAATCTTCCGGTTATACGAGTATTTATACTGGTATATGCCGAATCTTTTAAAAGTATCGGAATGTTAGCATACAGAGCGAGTTTTTGTTGCTGTCAATCTAAAGCTGGTTCAGATGCCTTCGTAAATTTTTTTCACCGAGTTTCTTACAACATGGGTGTGTGTTGAAATCATAATGTGCGACAGCAGATTGGTTATAAACAGTATATTTGATCGTACTCTTTACATTTTTTGCTTGCACTTAACGCAGTTCATTTTGTTTACAAACCACGCCTTCAAACAAATCATCATATATGGTAGACAATTCAAATTTACCAGGTTAAAGTCATCAAGTTAGGTGTTGAACATTACGATTTCAACACGAGCTGTGGAAATAATATTTGACATAATTATAGTGACCATGCCTGTTGCTTCCAGAGTTCTAAAAATGTAAGGTGCCGATCTTAATAGCATTATTCTTTGGCTGTGATTTTTTTAGTAATATTTATAAATTTTTTAAATTTTTTTATTTTTAATTCTTTCACTTTTTAAATTAACTGTTCAACTATTTTTGTCCTAGGCACCCGAGTCAAATGACCAAAAAAACGCATGGATGACAGGTTGCTGTGTTTTCCGTGACATCCAAAAGCAGCAAAAGTTGCACTCCTCTTACTTGCTCCATTCTCTTACAAAACACTTACTTGTTTGTTAAATAATAAGTATTACTTATTTTTTTATGAAAAACAATGTTGTCTCATTAACGTTATGTTTTTCCACCACAACAAAATTTAAAGCAGCAAAAACTGTTCACATGGAAATAGTTATGTGCTTTTTACTTTACAGAATAAAAAGTTACTGATTTTTCTTTTCATCAAAAAACAGCATTACATCTTGTTGAAATAGTAACGTACGAAATTTCTTAATCATTTGCGTTTTTGGGCAAGAAAGCTTTAAAATTTTAGAAAATATCATAAATCTTCTTGCACATATTGTTCTAAAAGAATAATGTTTATGTTTCAAAAGTGTTCTTTTTATCATTTAAAAATTTCAAACTGGTGTATGTTGAATTATCTATTGCAACAAACTATGTTTGCATGCTGTTGTATGTGACACAGAACAACAACAGTTCACTTGGTAATATCATGTGGATCACATCTTGTAAGATCAGTTGGGTTTTCGCAGTTAACTGCATATTAGCAGCACAGTGATGTGGGCTTGTTGTAAGTGTAAAGTTCAACATATTGTCACAAATCACACTGAAAGTCAAATTTCTCAGGAAAAGAAGAGCAGCACTGCCTTCTCCCTTCACTGGTGGATGACTTCACATGTGTTCATTCAAAAAATGCATTACTCACTCACATCCTGTCAACTTTATTTTCTTGTACCTCTGTCCTCTTTTCTTGCACACTTTTTGGCACTAAGTCATGTATGTTAACATCCATCTGACATACAGGTCAGCCTCTCATCTCTGCCAACACAAGTTAACATCCATATGACATACAGGTCAGCCTCTCATCTCTGCCAACACAAGTTAACATCCATATGACACAAATGTCAGCCTCTCATCTCTGCCAACACAAGTTAACATCCATATGACATACAGGTTAGCCTTCATCTCTGCCAACACAAGTTAACATCCATATGACACACAGGTCAGCCTTCATCTCTGCCAACCAAGTTAACATCCATATGACACAAAGGTCAGCCTCTCATCTCTCCCAAACTCAATTTAACACCATATGACATAAGGTCAGCCTCTCATCTCTGCCAAACAAGTTAACATCTGTATGACATACAGGTCAGCCTCTCATCTCTGCCAACACAATTTAACATCCATATGACAACAGGTCAGCCTCTCATCTCTGCCAACACAAGTTAACATCCATATGACATACAGGTCAGCCTCTCATCTCTGCCAACACAAGTTAACATCCATATGACACACAGGTCAGACTTCCATCTCTGCCACAGCCAGCGCTTTTGAAGCCAGCCAAGCTGCTGGAACAAACAAAACTGGAGACATATAGTGAGTGTGTGCAGACAGACACACTTGTCTGATTAATATTCCAGGAGATTTAAAACCATGAAATGCATGACCAAACCACTATGACCATGAGTCAAATTCTTACTGCTTGCTTACTGTCCTAGCATGAAAACCACAATGTTTAAGTGCACTTTATGCTGCTTGCTTGCTGCCCTAGCACACCACACTGTGGTAGTCAAGTGCTTGCTCGCTGCCCTAGCACACCGCACTGTGGTAGTCAAGTGCTTGCTCGCTGCCCTAGCACACCGCACTGTGGGAGTCAAATGCTTGCTCGCTGCCCTAGCACACCACACTGTGGGAGTCAAATGCTTGCTCGCTGCCCTAGCACACCGCACTGTGGTAGTCAAATGCTTGCTCGCTGCCCTAGCACACCGCACTGTGGTAGTCAAATGCTTGCTCGCTGCCCTAGCACACCGCACTGTGGGAGTCAAATGCTTGCTTGCTGCCCTAGCACACCACAGTGTATGAGTCAAATGCTTGCTTACTGTCTTATCAAACCATTGGATTTCATGAAGTGGAGAAGTTTCTCCAAGTCTTCTTGGGGCAGCTGCTTGCTGCTTTCCTGCAACCAAACAAAACACGTTAAGCTGTTACATCATCAACACACACTAAGTCATTCACCAAAACACAAGTCATTCTACCATCAGATCATATCCAGTGATTACATCATCAAAACACATCAATTCGCACATCCTCAAATCACGGTGAGTCCACACATCATGTCACATCGAGTCATTATACATGCCAAAGTTTAAAGACAAACCAGAAGAGCTCAGTGCCTCTCTCCATGTCACTAACATTTGCAAACTAAACAAGAAAGCAGAACACAAGACACACTGCAGAAGCTCAACAAGAAGGAAATATAGCACGACAAGACAGACTACAAAAACATAACGTGACAAAACAGACTACAGAAACACAACACGACAAGACAGACTACAAAAACACAACACAACAAGACAGACTACAAAAACATAGCACGACAAGACAGACTACAAAAATATAACGCAACGAGACAGACTACAGAAACACAACATGACAAGACAGACTACAAGCCAAACTACAAAAACACGACAAGACAGACTACAAAAATATAACATGACAAGACAGCCTACAAAAACACAACATGACAAGACAGACTACAGAAACATAACACAACAAGGCAGACTACAGAAACATAACATGACAAGACAGACTACAAAAACACAACACGACAAGACAGACTACAGAAACACAACATGACAAGACAGACTATAGAAACACAACACGACAAGACAGACTACAAAAACACAACACGACAAGACAAGACAGACTACAGAAACATAACATGACAAGGCAGACTACAGAAACATAACATGACAAGACAGACTACAAAAACATAACATGACAAGGCAGACTACAGAAACATAACATGACAAGACAGACTACAAAAACATAACACGACAAGACAGACTACAAAAACACAACACGACAAGACAGACTACAGAAACACAACATGTCAAGACAGACTACAAAAACATAACATGACAAGACAGACTACAGAAACACAACATGACAAGACAGACTACAAAAACATAACATGATAAGACAGACTACAAACACACAGCACGACAAGACAGACTACAGAAACATAACATGACAAGACAGACTACAAAAACATAACACAACAAGACAGACTACGAAAACACAATACGACAAGACAGACTACTGAATCATAACACTACAAGACAGACTACTCAAACATAACACAACAGGACAGACTACAGAAACATAACACAACAGGATAGACTACAGAAACATAACACAACAGGATAGACTACAGAAACATAACACTACAAGACAGACTACAGAAACATAACACAACAGGACAGACTACAGAAACATAACACAACAGGACAGACTACAGAAGCCCAACAAGAAGGAGACAGACCATGCAACAGATGACATGGTTTGTTGCATTGTACTGCAAAATATCCCCCCCCCCACCCCCCCCAAACCCACCCCCACGCACACACACACAATAAGTCTGTTATTGTCAGTATACTGTATCCCAGTCTGTTTGAACCAGGTCTAATTATAAGTAACAGTATACTGTATCCCACTCTGAACCAGGTCTAATTATAAGTACAATATACAGTCCCCCCTGTACTCTCCGGGCAGGAAAACACTCCCCCTGTGCTCCCAGGGCAGGAAAAGTCCCCCCTGTGCTCCCCAGGCAGGAAAACACTCCCCCTGTACTCCCAGGGCAGGAAAACACTCCCCCTGTGCTCCCAGGGCAGGAACAGTCCCCCCCTGTGCTCCCCGGGCAGGAAAACACTCCCCCTGTACTCCCAGGGCAGGAAAACACTTCCCCTGTGCTCCCAGGGCAGGAAAAAACTCCCTCTGTGCTCCCAGGACAGGAAAACAGTCCCCCTGTACTCCCAGGGCAGGAACAGTCCCCCCTGTGCTCCCAGGGCAGGAAAACTCCCCCTGTACTCCCAGGGCAGGAACACTCCCCCTGTACTCCCAGGGCAGGAAAACAGTCCCCCTGTGCTCCCAGGGCAGGAAAACACTCCCCCTGTGCTCCCAGGGCAGGAAAAAACTCCCCCTGTGCTCCCAGGACAGGAAAACAGTCCCCCTGTACTCCCAGGGCAGGAACAGTCCCCCTGTACTCCCAGGGCAGGAAAACACTCCCCCTGTACTCCCAGGGCAGGAAAACACTCCCCCTGTGCTCCCAGGGCAGGAAAAGTCCCCCTGTGCTCCCAGGGCGAGGAACACTCCCCCTGTGCTCCCAGGGCAGGAAAACACTCCCCCTGTGCTCCCAGGGCAGGAAAACAGTCCCCCCTGTGCTCCCCGGGCAGGAAAACATTCCCCCTGTGCTCCCAGGGCAGGAAAACACTCCCCCTGTGCTCCCAGGGCAGGAACAGTCCCCCCTGTGCTCCCCGGGCAGGAAAACACTCCCCCTGTACTCCCAGGGCAGGAAAACACTCCCCCTGTGCTCCCAGGGCAGGAACAGTCCCCCTTGTGCTCCCCGGGCAGGAAAACACTCCCCCTGTACTCCCAGGGCAGGACGTAGGGGCCAGGAGCTAAGGGTGAGGAAACTCCAACAGAAAACCTAGAGGGCTGAAGACGGAGGTACTGAGCCCCTGGCACTCTCCAGAAAATCACAGTACTATGCACTTTAAACACCATGAATACACTGATTAATTAGCGGCTATTGAGAAGAAAAAGTTAACACCTTTGATTTGATTGTTTTACTAGCATAGTTCTATATTTATAAATATAAAGTTAATAAGAATATGTATATCAGTGCCTCTTGTTCAAAGTATCAAACATTATCTAAAAAATACATTTGATGTAAACAAATGCCATTTGATATTTAATGTCACCTGATAAGACAGCAGCAGAGTGCTTTTATTATAAGATGGTAACAAACAAAAAACAACACACAACCGCACCCATGACATGATGGTAAAGAATGTGAGAGGGAGAGGGGGAACCCAGAGAGGGGGAACCCAGAGAGGGAGACAGAGAGGGGGAACCCAGAGAGGGGGAACCCAGAGTGGGAGACAGAGAGGGGGAACCAAGAGAGGGGGAACCCAGAGTGGGAGACAGAGAGGGGGAACCCAGAGAGGGGGAACCAGGGGGAACCCAGAGAGGGGGAACCCAGAGAGAGAGACAGAGAAGGACACAGACCTGCACACTCTCAGCCAGCAGCCCCTCCACACGACGGCAGATGATGGTGTCGCACATGCCGCTGACAGCCAGCTGGTGGTTGTGCAGAAACTTGTCAATGAGCAGAGTGACCAGGGCGCCACTCTGAGAGGGGTGAATGGCGTCAAGGCACCGCAGTGTCTTCTTCACCAATGAAGGCTGTAAGCAAAAGCCCAACATTCTAAAGGCACACAGGCTTGCTGTCTGCCTCACACGCACCACCCAGTTTATACACAGGCTTGTTGTCTGCCTCACACGCACCACCCAGTTTACACACAGGCTTGTTGTCTGCACCACCCAGTTTACACACAGGCTTGTTGTCTGCCTCACAAGCACCCCCCAGTTTACACACAGGCTTGTTGTCTGCACCACCCAGTTTATACACAGGCTTGTTGTCTGCTTCACAAGCACCCCTCAGTTTACACACAGGCTTGTTGTCTGCACCACCCAGTTTACACACAGGCTTGTTGTCTGCCTCACAAGCACCACCCAGTTTACACACAGGCTTGTTGTCTGCACCACCCAGTTTACACACAGGCTTGTTGTCTGCACCACCCAGTTTACACACAGGCTTGTTGTCTGCCTCACAAGCACCACCCAGTTTACACACAGGCTTGTTGTCTGCACCACCCAGTTTACACACTGGCTGCATAGCTACTCAAGTTAGCTACCTAACATGGGAGTGCAGGACTGTTACATTTTTCCCAAACATGGGAATGTATAGCTTCCGCATCTGACATAACATGGGACTGCTTAGCTCCCACATCTTACCTACCATAGGAATGCACAGCTCCCACATCTTACCTACCATGGGAATGCACAGCCCCCACATCTTACCTAACATGGGACTGCACAGCTGCCACATCTTACCTAACATGGGACTGCACAGCTCCCACATCTTACCTACCATGTGAATGCACAGCTGCCACATCTTACCTAACATGTGAATGCACAGCTGCCACATCTTACCTACCATGGGACTGCACAGCTGCCACATCTTACCTACCATGGGACTGCACAGCTGCCACATCTTACCTACCATGGGACTGCTTAGCTCCCACATCTTACCTACCATGGGACTGCACAGCTGCCACATCTTACCTACCATGGGACTGCACAGCTGCCACATCTTACCTACCATGGGACTGCTTAGCTCCCACATCTTACCTACCATGGGACTGCACAGCCCCCACATCTTACCTACCATGTGAATGCACAGCTGCCACATCTTACCTGCCCTTGTGAATGCACAGCTGCCACATCTTACCTACCATGTGAATGCACAGCTGCCACATCTTACCTAACATGTGAATGCACAGCTGCCACATCTTACCTATCATGGGACTGCTTAGCTCCCACATCTTACCTACCATGTGAATGCACAGCTGCCACATCTTACCTACCATGTGAATGCACAGCTGCCACATCTTACCTATCATGTGAATGCACAGCTGCCACATCTTACCTATCATGGGACTGCTTAGCTCCCACATCTTACCTAACATGAACAGAGAGTTAGCACACTGTCGCTGTCACTGGGGTGCATACACTAACTTCAGACTGAGTGACCCCCTGCCAGGAAATCTGAGTCCAACGGGTTAAACTGGGGATCACAAAATTAACATAGCTATTTCACTTGTAACTCTTTTTGTAGTTCCCTTCTCTTTTGCAATATTTTTTGTTACAGAAATACACACCACAAATGCTCACTGACTAATCTATCTTCACACTTGTTCTAAACACTCAAATAAAAGTCAGCCTTTCTAAATCCCTTTAATCAATTAGCAGTGATACTGAGACAAAACATTTTTCCTGAGCCAAGCTAAACAAAGCAAGGAAGTTGACAGGTCCAAAAGTTGGGTAATCTCACAGTGTGCACCCCAAAGGCTGAAGTTGGACAGAAAGAATGGGACAAGGGGGAGGAGGGAATGTGAAGCACTAATTTCTTTTTTTTAAATGACCAAATTTCACAGGATAAACTCATTCAATACATGATTTACTAGCTACATTTTCTGGGTCACATTTATAATAATAATGAGGATTTCTAGAGCACCCATCTACCGCACAAAATGGGAGCACAGGGCACTTTACAATAACACTAACCACACACACACACACACACACACTTAGTGTTGGACAAGCGGATAGGCATGGCTGTGAAAAAGTTTAGAAATAATTATTAAACAGGTGCATCTTGAGGGAGGCTTTAAAAGAGGAGGCAGAATGAGAGTGGTGGAGTGTTTGAGGCAAATTGTTCCAGACAGATGGGCCAGCATAAGAAAAAGATCTTTCACCAAATGTTTTCGTGTTTACACGGGGGGTGAGAAAGGTTAAGGAGTCAGATGCAGATTGTAATTGTCTTGCTGGAGTATAAGGTTGAAGGAGACCGGACAGATACTGAGGGGCTGTTCTAGAGATGGAATTGAAGCAGATAGTAGAAATTTTGTATTTAATGCGATGTGTTACTGGTAGCCAATGCAGAGTTTCAAGAATAGGATAGACGTGGTCATTTGAACTTTTTGAAGTTTGTCTAGTAAGTACTGAAGGCAACCTGAAAATAAAGAGTTACAGTAGTCTAAACAAGAGAGGACAAGAGAGCATACAAGGGTTTGGGTTGCTTGAGTGGTGAGAAGGTGTTGTATGGAACTTATATGCATGATTTGTATGTATGCAGCTTTACATGTGTTGCTTATGTGTTGAGACATGCTGAGATTTGAGATTCTGATTTCTGCTATTTTAGTTGTTGGTGAATCATCTGAAGTCAGAGTGGTCATGAACAGTATCTACAGTACCAGCAAATCATGCATCAAATTCAAATCATGGGGAGTCCAGTGCAGCCACACAAAAGATGAAGAATGATGTGCTCATTTGTTAGTGAAGTGATTCAGCAGAGAGAGGGCACTGCTGTACAGTACATCAAACTACAGGATTACATTTTCTTCTGCAGGAGAGTTTGTCAATTTGCAAACAGGAATCTGATTAAACAAGTAAAGTATTAGCTTTTCAAACTTTTGTCAATCTTATTGCTACTCATGGATGACCGTCTCAACTGCTTTGAAAATGTACGCACCAACATGATCCACAGATCTCACACCAGCGCATCAAAACTGAAGTCTGTGCTTAAAGTAAAAGTCCAAGGTTTTTAAGTATGCAAAATGACCATTGAAATGATTGACAAATGAGTCACTAGTTTCAGATTTAATGAAATAAAAAAAATAAAAAAAATGTTTAATTGGGTTTTTAATCAATTTTATTTTCTGTAGGCTGGCCGAGACTACAGTCTAGGGTTCTCCATCAGTCACGTGACTTTCCCGGAAGTGACGTCAGTCTGGGGAGTCAGTTCAGATGCCATCTTAGATTCTTTAGTAATGTGTGTGGTCGACAAAAAAGTTAACTATGCCGGCCTACTGTGTTGCCGTGAACTGTAACAATTCGCAGACGACCCCAGGTATAACAATGCATGAGCTCCCGCGCAATCGACCCGCAGTGAGGCAAAAGTGGATTAAATTTATGCAATTCAAACGAGATGACTTTCTTGCTGCGCCGCATCACGCCCATTTGTGTAGCGAGCACTTCAGTGAGTGCGATTTCGCAAACCCCATGGAATACTGCATGGGGTTTGCTTCGAAGCTGACACAATGTTCCGGTACTCTTTCAAAATCCTGCCTGACAGCCTCAAACTGATACGGCTGTATCCTTGTGGGTCTCTCGGGCAAAGTATCAGTTTCATCTTCGGAGCTCGAATTGGCCATTTTGCAGCAACTCCCCAGAGTGACGTAGTAGGCATATGGTCACGTGATTTCGCGACGCTTTTGGTACGACGGAAGATGCCTTTTTTCATGCATTTATAACCCTCAGATCACAGTTTCACCTGCATCATCGTTCTCAGCAGGTTTTAACGGAAATCATGTCAAAAATCACCCCTAACCTTGGACTCGTCCTTTAATGGACCTGCAGTTGTGCGAGATCAGGCACACTGCACTGTGTGGTGACTAATGCAGCACACATAATCATGCAGGTGAGGAATGGGGCCATGACTAATGAAACCAGACCATAACTTACTCGGCACACTGATTCACCACGGGCATGGATGGCTTGAATGAAGAGGCTGCTGGCTGCAGGGTTTCGGTGAATTGCACTGCAAAGATACATAGGACTCCATGAAAATATTTCACTCCACAAATATAGCACTGCAAAGATACACAGGACTCCATGAACATATTTCACTCCACAAATAATACACTGCAAAGATACACAGTCCTCCATGGACATATTTCACTCCACAAATATAGCACTGCAAAGATACATAGGACTCCGTGAACATACTTCACTCCACAAATATAGCACTGCAAAGATACATAACCTGATGAGGTCCTGGATGGAGGATTCATTGGACAGCTCAGTGAGACCAGTCACATGGTTTATGATTTACCAACCTGATGAAGTCCTGGACAGCTCATTGGACAGCTCAGTGAGACCAGTCACATGGTTTATGATTTACCAACCTGATGAAGTCCTGGACAGGGGATTCATTGGACAGCTCAGTGAGACCAGTCACATGGTTTATGATTTACCAACCTGATGAAGTCCTGGACAGCTCAGTGAGACCAGTCACATGGTTTATGATTTACCAACCTGATGAAGTCCTGGACAGGGGATTCATTGGACAGCTCAGTGAGACCAGTCACATGGTTTATGATTTACCAACCTGATGAAGTCCTGGACAGCTCATTGGACAGCTCAATGAGATCAGTCACATGGTTTATGATTTACCAACCTGATGAAGTCCTGGACAGGGGATTCATTGGACAACTCAATGAGATCAGTCACATGGTTTATGATTTACCAACCTGATGAAGTCCTGGACAGGGGATTCGTTGGACAACTCGATGAGATCAGTCACATGGTTTATGATTTACCAACTTGATGAAGTCCTGGACAGGGGATTCGTTGGACAACTCGATGAGATCAGTTACATGGTTTATGATTTACCAACCTGATGAAGTCCTGGACAGGGGATTCGTTGGACAGCTCGATGAGATCAGTCACATGGTTTATGATGAGCCAGGTCATGTGTTCCGCATCACTCAAGTTCTCGCACTGCAATGCACAGCACACGTGGGACTCCTGGGTTTGCCTTCAGTCTGAATGCTATACAATTCTAAATGGGAACAAGTAAGCTCCCCACATAGACACCTTCTGTCTTTATGAGTTCCTACTTATTGGACAGAAAGGTCCATATGTGATGAACCAAAAGCTTTGTCTTTATTAACACCTGTTGGACAGCCAAGAACTATGAATGAAGAAGCAGCAGTTTGGTCTTTATTCATACTTACCAGACAGCAACAACTACCAAACGGGGGTTTAGCCATACTCTTTGGACAAATGAAACTATGGATGAAGATCCAGCAGTTTTGTTTAGTACAGAATCTCACAAGCAAAGTGGGTTGGTGGTGGTGGGGGGTGGGGTATCTTTTATATACTTTACTACTGAGTACTTCACAATGGAGAAGATGAAGAAACCATACCTTTTTCTTATTAAGAAAGAGAAATAATACTTCTGCACAAAAAGGCCATAGTTTTCTCTTTTTAAGCAAACAAAATCAACATTTCTCCACAAAAAGGCCTCAATAATTTTTCTTATCTAAAATGACAAAATGTAAGAAGAAAGTAAAAAGAAACTGTCACTTACCACATAATCACAGAAGAGTATGAGGCCTCCACGACGCAAGATTTCCAAACTGCAGCATTCAACGACACGTTTCGGAGGATCAAACTGCCTGCCTCTAATACTGCAAATGAATCAATCCATTAGGAATAAATAACTCCCAAAGTGCACCTTTTTTTTATGAGCCAGCAGCGTACATTCAAGGAACAGGCTAACTGTAGTCAGAATGTTTTGTCCTGTGTGCCACACGTCGTGGATGGAGACTATCATGACTGCCTTTTCTGCACCCCCTCCCCTTCCCCCATCAGCGTCACCTTCAGTCACTGTTATCAGCTGCTGTACTGTCACTGAGTACCTTCACATGCTTTGTGGCTGGTATCTTGGGGCTACTGTGGAGCACTTCCAGCCCGAAGGAGATGGGTTACTCAAGATATCTTCTGCGTCGTTATTACTATATCTATTTTCTGGAATGCACTCACCACGCTCACACTTTGTTGTTATTATTGTATCTATTTTCTGTCAGCCAGTAGGAATGCACTCACCACACTCACAATGCTTTGTCATTATTACTGTATCTATTTTCTGTCAGCCAGTAGGAATGCACTCACCACACTCACAATGCTGTCGTTATTACTGTATCTATTTTAAGTCAGCCAGTAGGAATGCACTCACCACACTCACAATGCTTTGTCATTATTACTGTATCTATTTTCTGTCAGCCAGTAGGAATGCACTCACCACACTCACACTGCTTTGTTGTTATTACTGTATCTATTTTCTGTCAGCCAGAAGGAATGCACTCACCACACTCACACTACTTTGTTGTTATTACTGTATCTATTTTAAGTCAGCCAGTAGGAATGCACTCACCACACTCACACTTTGTTGTTATTATTGTATCTATTTTCTGTCAGCCAGTTGGAATGCACTCCTCATGCTCACATTGCTTTGTCGTTATTACTGTATCTATTTTCTGTCAGCTGGTAGGAATGCACTCACCACACTCAAACTGCTTTGTCATTATTACTGTATCTATTTTAAGTCAGCCAGTAGCAATGCATAGCTGTCACATCTTACCTAACATGGGAGTGCATAGCCATAGACACTCACCACATTCACACTGCTGGCACCAACTGCAGCCATCTCTGGCATCTCTATGTTTTCACGTTGACTCATAGTTCCTAACACTGTAACAAGCCTGCGCTTCCCAACACCGTAACAACTCTGTATTTAATAACAATAAATAGAAATTTCTACAGTGCCATTAAATACCCATGCCTGGGTGGCCTGGCAGTGCTTTATAATGACATTAAAAATTTAGCATTGCAAACACTGTAATGGAGACAGGGGTGGGGGGGGGGGGGGGGGGAGTAAACTACAAACATATGTAAGATGTCACTACATTAGTTATTCACTTAAAACTCTTCAGCCTGCAGTCTGTTATTCCACAAGCTGTTGTCTACACCCTGGCCAACCTTGACCTACAAGCACTGTCTCACTGACCTCTCAGTGACCACCTTGAAGGACTGCGGGGTCTGGACGATGTGGCTCCAGAACTTGCGGTCATCATAGTTGAGGAGGATGAGGACGTTGCACCAGTGCAGGGTCAGCATGGGACAGGAAGAGCTGAGCCCCACAATGGTCTGATTCATCTCCCCGATGCTGTAGAAGCAGGACGGGCTTTCGTTGTGCAGCAGGCGCATGGCTGCTGTGGCTACGCGCCGGAACAGGCCTGCGGAGAGAAAGCCGTCTGGTGAGCCACGAACCCGCCTGACCGAAACATGTGGATACCATGAACTAACCATTTCTCACCTGACTGAAACATGTGGATACCATGAGCTGTTTCTCATCTGACTGAAACATGTGGATACCATGAACTAACCATTTCTCACCTGACTGAAACATGTGGATACCATGAGCTAACTGTTTCTCACCTGACTGAAACATGTGGATATCATGAGCTAACTGTTTCGCACCTGACTGAAACCTGTGGATATCATGAGCTAACTGTTTCACACCTGACTGAAACATGTGGATACCATGAGCTAACCGTTTCGCACCTGGCTGAAACATGTGGATACCATGAGCTAACCGTTTCGCACCTGACTGAAACATGTGGATACCATGAGCTAAACGTTTTGCACCTGACTGAAACATGTAGATACCATGAGCTGTTTCGCACCTGACTGAAACATGTGGATGCCATGAGCTAACCGTTTCGCACCTGACTGAAACATGTGGATACCATGAGCTAACTGTTTCGCACCTGGCTGAAACATGTGGATGCCATGAGCTAACCATTTTGCACCTGACTGAAACATGTGGATACCATTAGCTAAATGCTTCTCACCTGACTGAAACATGTGGACACCATGAGCTAAATATTTCTCACATGTATGTGATGTAGAGCATGAGGTGCGTGACATATTACCATGATTTAACCCTTTCTCACCTGACTGGAACATGTGGGTGATGTAAAGCATGAGGCAGCCACATGACTTATTACCATGAGTTAACCCTTTCTCACCTGACTGGAACATGTGGGTGATGTAGAGCATGAGGTGTGGGACTTATTACCATGAGCTAACCCTTTCTCACCTGACTGGAACATGTGGGTGATGTAGAGCATGATGTGTGGGACTTATTACCATGAGCTAACCCTTTCTCACCTGACTGGAACAAGTGGGTGATGTAGAGCATGAGGTGTGGGACTTATTACCATGAGCTAACCCTTTCCAGACCTGTTTACCCCCTAAATGCACAAGTGTAGTTTGGGTAGTCTAAATGTGTAGTCAGGAGGTACAATGTGTAGTCATAGTGCATTAGTTGAAACTGGACTGATTTATCGTTCACACATTCAGATTCTCATTCTCACTCAACGAGTCAAAAAACAACAACAAGAAACTTTGTCTATACAAACTTAATAAAACAACAAAGACATTTATTTTGCTGTAGTGTAAGTGTAGCATATTCTTTCTCAGTTACAAATTTAGACAAGATAATCAGTTTGTCCACACACACACACACACACACACACACACACACACACACACACACACACACACACACACACACACCAAGCACACTCTTTCTCTCAACGTTTCTATGAGCTTGACTGAATTGATATAATTTTCAGAATCAGAAGACCACAGTGCCTGAAAATGTAAGTCATAAACATAAGGCGACAGCATGGCACTGCTACCAAGGTCTCAGGCACACATAAGTGGTGTAGATCCGTTCAGGTCTCTTGCTGGGCTGTGCACATGCGAATTTGGGAAAATTGTAAAGCCAACAGCTTGACTCAGAATGAGAGTGCAGTTGTACAGATCAGTCTGCCAGTCAGCCCCCTCCCCCCGTGTACAAACAACCCCGGCCACAAGCGCCCTACTCAACAGCCTAGTACAATTTTTCGGGACCTCACAACAGTGTGAGCAACAAATTTTGTCACTGGCTGATCCCCAACAAAGTAGCCAATCACAACGCACGTTCTTTGTAATGGGGATTAAAAACAATGGCTCAAGGGAGATAATTCTACGGACGAGTGCTATCGATGTTTACAAGTGCAGAAAAACTATATCAGTTTGTTGCATTAAAATGAGAGATGTTGCATTAAAATGAGGAGGGGGGGAGCAGGGAAATGGAGAAAGAGACAGACTTGAAGCTGGAAAAAAACTTTCCAGTCGCCTTGAACTCCTTTTATATAGGACTTGCTCTCAACAGGTTGCTTACAGTCAAATCGACCACCATGCTTGCATGATAAAAGTCTGATCTGCAGGTGGTGCAAAGAACAAGTTCGCTGCCTTTCCTCAAAGGAACCAAACACGGATAAGCTTCATGGTAAGCTCAGAGAAACTTCTGGGATGGAACTTTCGTCCTTTTAATCGCAGCAGCAGAGCCTTTGGAGGCTAACACTGAGTCTTCTGAAGAAGTTTCATACGCTCGCTTCTTCGACTCGGACATTTTCTCCCAATTGAAGGGAATTTCGGATGCGTTCAGAACCTATGTTTGTGCCAAAACCAGCGCCGCTATTGCAAGACTTGATTCGCGTATATCACATACCTTTTGAACATGGTGGCCGTGTCAAAAATAGGATCGCATCAAAAAAGAGAACCAAATCACGCTCGTCGCTATTGTGTAGCCGAAACAAAGTCATTTGCATAGTTTGCGTAATGCAAGCGTAGATGCGTAGTTTGGGCTTCAAATGTGTAGATTTCTACGCCAAGTGCGTAGACTAAACAGGTCTGCCTTTCTCACCTGATTGGAACATGTGGGCGATGCAGAGCATGAGGTGTGTGACTTATTACCAGGAGCTAACCCCTTCTCACCTGACTGGAACATGTGGGCAATGCAGAGCATGAGGTGTGTGACTTATTACCAGGAGCTAACCCCTTCTCACCTGACTGGAACATGTGGGTGATGTAGAGCATGAGGTGCGTGACCTGCTGCAGAAGGAACTGTGTGTCACATGCTGAAGCCCCCACAGCCACTTTCTCCCTGCTGAGGGTTTCCGCACACTTGCCGATCACTTGTAGCAAAAACCTGAAGAACACAATGCAACATGCTATATACATACAAGTCCACTTTGCCCACCACAGCAACAAGACACCACCATACCAACAAGACACCACCAAACCAACGAGACGCCACACCAACAAGACACTGTCATGCCAACAAGACACCACCACACCAAAAAAGACACCACACCAACATGACACCGCCCCGACAAGACACCACCACACCAACCACACACCACCACACCAGGACAACACCACCACACCAAGACACCATCACACCAACAAGACACCACACCAACAAGACACCACCACACCAATGAGACACCACCACACCAACAAGACACCACCACACCAACAAAACACCACACCAAGACCACACTGTATGCTCTTCTCTGTCCATGTCACTGAATCCTGACTCCATTAAAATGGCTGCCCCGAGCCAAAGAAGGAAGAGAACTCACCAGGCAAGAGTTTCCTCAGCGGACAGATTCCTGAGCACCTCCATGACAGAAGCCGACATGTCTGTGTTGGGCTGTGAGCGAGTGAGGTTGATGTGGAGACCCAGCTCCTCCAGGCGCGACAGAATGGCCTCCTCTTTCGACTGGGACACCAACACTCTCAGCAGGGCCAGAACCAGGCACATCCAGCGCTCCACGCCACGCACACTCTCCTGTTGATCAGACACTCACTGATTACATCTAGTGCTCCACGCCACGCACACTCTCCTGTTGATCAGACACTGATTACATCTAGTGCTCCACGCCACGCGCACTCTCCTGTTGATCAGACACTGATTACATCTAGTGCTCCACGCCACGCACACTCTCCTGTTGATCAGACACTGATTACATCTAGTGCTCCACGCCACGCACACTCTCCTGTTGATCAGACACTGATTACATCTAGTGCTCCACGCCACGCACACTCTCCTGTTGATCAGACACTGATTACATCTAGTGCTCCACGCCACGCACACTCTCCTGTTGATCAGACACTCATTACATCTAGCGCTCCACGCCACGCACACTCTCCTGTTGATCAGACACTCATTACATCTAGTGCTCCACACCACGCACACTCTCCTGTTGATCAGACACTCACTGATTACATCTAGTGCTCCACGCCACGCACACTCTCCTGTTGATCAGACACTGATTACATCTAGTGCTCCACACCACATGCACTCTCCTCTTGATCAGACACTCACTGATTACATCTAGTGCTCCACGCCACGCACACTCTCCTGTTGATCAGACACTCACTGATTACATCTAGTGCTCCACGCCACGCACACTCTCCTGTTGATCAGACACTGATTACATCTAGTGCTCCACACCACATGCACTCTCCTCTTGATCAGACACTCACTGATTACATCTAGTGCTCCACGCCACGCACACTCTCCTGTTGATCAGACACTGATTACATCTAGTGCTCCACACCACATGCACTCTCCTGTTGATCAGACACTCACTGATTACATCTAGTGCTCCACGCCATGCACACTCTCCTGTTGATCAGACACTGATTACATCTAGTGCTCCACACCACGCACACTCTCCTGTTGATCAGACACTGATTACATCTAGTGCTCCACACCACGCACACTCTCCTGTTGATCAGACACTGATTACATCTAGTGCTCCACACCACATGCACTCTCCTCTTGATCAGACACTCACTGATTACATCTAGTGCTCCACGCCACGCACACTCTCCTGTTGATCAGACACTGATTACATCTAGTGCTCCACACCACATGCACTCTCCTGTTGATCAGACACTGATTACATCTAGTGCTCCACACCACATGCACTCTCCTGTTGATCAGACACTGATTACATCTAGTGCTCCACACCACATGCACTCTCCTGTTGATCAGACACTCACTGATTACATCTAGTGCTCCACACCACATGCACTCTCCTGTTGATCAGACACTCACTGATTACATCTAGTGCTCCACACCATGCACACTCTCCTGTTGATCAGACACTGATTACATCTAGTGCTCCACACCACATGCACTCTCCTGTTGATCAGACACTCACTGATTACATCTAGTGCTCCACGCCAGCACACTCTCCTGTTGATCAGACACTCACTGATTACATCTAGTGCTCCACGCCATGCACACTCTCCTGTTGATCAGACACTGATTACATCTAGTGCTCCACGCCATGCACACTCTCCTGTTGATCAGACACTCACTGATTACATCTAGTGCTCCACGCCATGCACACTCTCCTGTTGATCAGACACTCACTGATTACATCTAGTGCTCCACACCAGCATCACTCTCCTGTTGATCAGACACTCACTGATTACATCTAGTGCTCCACGCCATGCACACTCTCCTGTTGATCAGACACTGATTACATCTAGTGCTCCACCCATGCACACTCTCCTGTTGATCAGACACTCACTGATTACATCTAGTGCTCCACGCCATGCACACTCTCCTGTTGATCAGACACTGATTACATCTAGTGCTCCACCCATGACACTCTCCTGTTGATCAGACACTCACTGATTACATCTAGTGCTCCACGCCATGCACACTCTCCTGTTGATTCAGACACCCCTGATTACATCAGTGCTCCACACCATGCACACTCTCCTGTTGATCAGACACTCACTGATTACATCAGTGCTCCACGCAAATGCACACTCTCTGTTGACAGACACTCTGATCACATCTAGTGCTCCAAGACAGCACACTCTCCGTGACAGAGACTTACACACTGATGCTGACAGCAGCACACTTCACTGACAGACACCTGATGCACGAACACCCTAGTGCAGCTTACGCACACTTCACTGATCAGACACCACTGATTACATCCACTGTGCTCAAGACTTACCACACTCTCCGATTGACGACACTCATGACTTAACCACTCCATGCTGACAACTTCCGACACCCCATGTGACAAGAACACTTACCACACTGATGCTCACAAGACTTACACACTGATTGACAGAAGACTTACACACTGATGCTGACAAAGACTTACCACTGATCTGACAAGACACCACTGATCTACAAGAGCTTACCACACTGACTGACAAGACTTACCACACTGACACTGAAAAGACTTACCAGACTGATGCTGACAAGACTTACCACACTGATGCTGACAAGAAGACTTACCACACTGATGCTGACAAGAAGACTTACCACACTGATACTGACAAGACTTACCACACTGATGCTGACAAGAAGACTTACCACACTGATGCTGACAAGACTTACCACACTGACACTGACAAGACTTACCACACTGATGCTGACAAGACTTACCACACTGATGCTGACAAGAAGACTTACCACATGATGCACAAGCTCACAGACTAAGAACACTGATGCTACAAGATTACCACACTGATGCTGACAGATAGCACACTGATCTGACAAGACTTACCACACTGACATGACAAGACTTACCACACTGGCTGACTTCACATGGAAAGACTGCACACTGATGTCACAAGATAACACTGATACGCAGATCCACACTGGCTGACAGCTAGCAATGATTTCACAAGATTACAAACATGTGTCAGGAATGACACTGGTGAGCCACAGATTCAAACAGACGATGCAGAATGTCCAGACCTGGCTGACTGTCTACAATGACCTGTCACATCACAATAAAACATGATGCAGAATGTCCACACCTGGCGGACTGTCTGCAATGACCTGTCACACCACAATAAAACATGATGCAGATGTCCACACCTGGCTGACTGTCCACAGTGACTGGACACACCACAATCAGACAGACAATTAATGCAGAATGTCCACACCTGGCTGGCTGTACACTGCTATCTGTCACAATCAAACAAACGATGTAGAATGCCCACACCTGGCTGTCTGTCTACAGTTACAGGACACACCATAATCAAACATGTAAAACAACAGTAAACCAGACATGCCCACATATTTGCAACTGCCTGAGTAATAACATGCATCCCATCACAGGTGAACATTTATTACTAGATCAGAAGACTTGAACTTGACATCTGTGAAGTTCATTACAGATTTCTAAATAATGCAAGAATATAATAATGCCAGGTATGACAACAAAGACTGCCTAGGGAAAGTAACTTACCAGTGGGGCAGGTGAAGATCTCAGCTACCTACCCAACCAGGCCAGTTCTGTTCTTCTTTCCACCAACTGTATCAGATTTCACTTCAGGTGCCAGATTTTCAGTCACTGTGGCAGTTTTTGTTTTAAACTTCCACAACAGCAGCATCAGTTTCCTTTGCATCGTCAAATCAACTGACGTAAGTGTCACAGCACGCGACTGGCTTGTCAATTCAATTAAGCTAATCACAGGTGAGCTCTCTTCACTCACGGTGAAGCATGGTTCTCTGTTCAGCTTTGGTGTAAGCTCTTTGAAAAAAGCACTGGAGGAAGAAGGCAAGATGAATGAAAACAGAAAAATAAGCTAGAAAAGCTACAAACCCAACTCAAAGGAAAGGAAGTGTCTGCCCAAGCACGGATGAAATTTCTGTGGGATGTTGGCAAGTTTGCAATGCTAGGGGCCACAGTTCCCATGCTGTACAGCAGTGACGATTATTAATTGCTCACACCACCAGTACTGAGAGAGGTACTTTAGGAAAATGTAATTATTAGCTTCAGTGTTTTACTGGACTTAATCTCTTGGAAGATTAGTAATGTTCCAAATCTATGTAGCTTTGTGAGAAAAGACCTTTTTTTCTTTTCTTCTTCTCTGTTCTATTCTAAGCAGTTAAAGTGATACAAGAAACCAATGTTACAAATCCTCCTCCTCCAGGGAGATCAGGCAAAACTGACAGTCTCCACTCCCTTCTCGTATCCTACCTGTACCCCCACTTTCTGCTCCACTTTCTACTCCCCCCTTATCTCCACTGTCGACCCCACTTTCTACCCTTCACAGTCCATCTCACAAACTTATCCCACTTTCTACCCTTCACAGTCCATCTCACAAACTTATCCCACTTTCTACCCTTCACAGTCCATCTCACAAACTTATCCCACTTTCTACCCCACTTTCTACCCTTCACAGTCCATCTCACAAACTTATCCCACTTTCTACCCTTCACAGTCCATCTCACAAACTTATCCCACTTTCTACCCTTCACAGTCCATCTCACAAACTTATCCCACTTTCTACCCTTCACAGTCCATCTCACAAACTTATCCCACTTTCTACCCTTCACAGTCCATCTCACAAACTTATCCCACTTTCTACCCCACTTTCTACCCTTCACAGTCCATCTCACAAACTTATCCCACTTTCTGCCCTTCACAGTCCATCTCACAAACTTATCCCATTTTCTACCCTTCACAATTCATCTCACAAACTTATCGCCCATCTTAATCAAAGTGGTTGAGTACCACACACACAGCTCAAAGTGAAAGGGAAACTGCTGGCCTCACTGCTTGCTTCAGTACTGACATCAGTGACTGTGTGGGTACTACCTACAGCTGCACGTCTTACTTGTTGTTTACTGTTTCAGTGACTGTGTGGGTACTACCTACAGTTGCACGTCTTGCTTGTTGTTTACAGTTTCAGTGACTGTGTGGGTACTACCTACAGCTGCACGTCTTACTTGTTGTTTACTGTTTCAGTGACTGTGTGGGTACTACCTACAGCTGCACGTCTTACTTGTTGTTTACTGTTTCAGTGACTGTGTGGGTACTACCTACAGCTGCGCGTCTTACTTGTTGTTTACAGTTTCAGTGACTGTGTGGGTACTACCTACAGCTGCACGTCTTACTTGTTGTTTACTGTTTCAGTGACTGTGTGGGTACTACCTACAGCTGCACGTCTTACTTGTTGTTTACTGTTTCAGTGACTGTGTGGGTACTACCTAGAGCTGCACGTCTTACTTGTTGTTTACAGTTTCAGTGACTGTGTGGGTACTACCTACAGCTGCATATGTCTTACTTGTTGTTTACTGTTTCAGTGACTGTGTGGGTACTACCTACAGCTGCATATGTCTTACTTTGTTTACAGTTTCAGTGACTGTGTGGGTACTACCTACAGCTGCATACGTCTTACTTGTTGTTTACTGTTTCAGTGACTGTGTGGGTACTACCTACAGCTGCACGTCTTACTTGTTGTTTACAGTTTCAGTGACTGTGTGGGTACTACCTAGAGCTGCATACGTCTTACTTGTTGTTTACAGTTTCAGTGACTGTGTGGGTACTACCTACAGCTGCATATGTCTTACTTGTTGTTTACGTTTCAGTGACTGTGTGGGTACTACCTAAGCTGCATATGTCTTACTTGTTTACTGTTTCAGTGACTGTGTGGGTACTACCTAGAGCTGCATATGTCTTACTTGTTGTTTACAGTTTCAGTGACTGTGTGGGTACTACCTAAGCTGCATATGTCTTACTTGCTGTTTACAGTTTCAGTGACTGTGTGGGTACACCTAGAGCTGCATTGTCTTACTTGCGTGTTTACAGTTTCAGTGACTGTGTGGGTACTACCTAAGCTGCATACGTCTTACTGCTGTTTACAGTTTCAGTGACTGTGTGGGTACTACCTAGAGCTGCATATGTCTTACTTGCTGTTTACAGTTTCAGTGACTGTGTGGGTACTACCTAGAGCTGCATATGTCTTACTTGTTGTTTACAGTTTCAGTGACTGTGTGGGTACTACCTAGAGCGCATACGTCTTACTTGCTGTTCAGTTTCAGTGACTTGACACCTAGAGCTGCATAGTCTTACTTGTGTTTACAGTTTCAGTGACTGTGTGGGTACTACCTAGAGCTGCATACGTCTTACTGCTGTTTACAGTTTCAGTGACACTCAGTGTCAGGGTACACCTACAGCTGCATATGTCTTACTTGCTGTTTACAGTTTCAGTGACGCTTGGTACTACTAGACGCATGCTAGACACAGATCTACCTGTGCTACGCTGTTTACAGTTTCAGTGACTGTGTGGGTACTACCTAGAGCTGCTATGTCTTACTTGTGTTTACAGTTTCAGTGACTGTTGGGTACTACCTAGAGCAGCATATGTCTTCTGCTGTTTATTCATGCAGAAGACATTGGGCAGTTTTCCCTGTTGGTCCACAAGTGCTGCATAATGGTCCATGTGACCATGCGAGACATTCGTTTCCCAACTGTTGGTCCACAAGTGCCAGCATAATGGCATCTGTGACCATGCGAGACATTCGTTTCTCACCTGTTGGTCCACAAGTGCCGACATGATGGCGTCTGTGACCATGCGAGACATTCATTTCTCACCTGTTGGTCCACAAGTGCTGGCATGATGGCGTCTGTGACCATGCGAGACATTCGTTTCCACCGGTCCTCACTCTCCCTGTGGCACTGCTGTAGGATGATGACAAACATCTCCAGGGCCTGAAAGCAAGGCCAGTACAACACACACATCACATCACTGGGCACTGCTGTAGGATGATGACAAACATCTCCAGGGCCTGAAAGCAAGGCCAGTACAACACACACATCACTGGGCACTGCTGTAGGATGATGACAAACATCTCCAGGGCCTGAAAGCAAGGCCAGTACAACACACACATCAATGGGCACTGCTGTAGGATGATGACAAACATCTCCAGGGCCTGAAAGCAAGGCCAGTACAACACACACATCAATGGGCACTGCTGTAGGATGATGACAAACATCTCCAGGGCCTGAAAGCAAGGCCAGTACAACACACACATCACTGGGCACTACTGGCGATAACATGCAGACACTAATCACAGAAGATGAGATCAGCCACCAACAATCAGCTCAAGACTGGAACTGTTTTAAAGGCAACATCAAAGATGGCAAGGCAATGTGTGGCAGACATACCAGCAGATATATACATGGGTCATTCTACAGAGATGTGTACCAGTAGCTACAACTGAAGGTGGCCCATATCAAACAGGTATTCTGAATCAGTCTTTTGTTGCAATGTCTACCTTTCACATGTATTATGTTGTATGTTGACGTGAGAGACATTAAAAACACCACCGAATGACAGTATTCAGTTATAAGTGTTTATATATTGGGTGGATGTTGCAAACTGATTTGGAAAGGGCAGTGTCTTTTCGTGACATTTTCTGCACACATGCCAAGAATGTATCACAGCACTGAAAGTCCCTTTTCACCTTGAATGAAGCTGATTTGGAACATGTAATACTGATGTCTTTCTGTGTTGGACAGATGATTTGGTTTTTCTAAAGGTAAAATAAAAATTATTCAATCATTTCTGATAGCAGCACCATCATCAGTTTGTTTCCAACTCAAACACACCAGAAACACACTTGGTCAGTACAGTGCAGGAATATACTAAGCACTAATTTTTTTCGTTGATCACACACGCCATACTGTGGTATCCAAATATCAAGTTGGATATTAATATTTTCAATTCAAAGTTATTTGCAAGATTGGGTTTTGGTTTTAGGTATTATTTAAAAAGAATCACTTTCTGAATTACTTAAACATGAAACATAACAGGCGACTATTTTTTGTCAAACTGGACTGCGTGCATCGACACAAGACCATTACATATGCCTGAGTTGACCATGCATCGACACAAGACCATTACATATGCCTGAGTTGACCATGCATGGGCACAAGACCATTACATATGCCTGAGTTGACCATGCATCGACACAAGACCATTACATATGCCTGAGTTGACCATGCATGGGCACAAGACCATTACATATGCCTGAGTTGACCATGCATCGACACAAGACCATTACATATGCCTGAGTTGACCATGCATCGACACAAGACCATTACATATGCCTGAGTTGACCATGCATGGGCACAAGACCATTACATATGCCTGAGTTGACCATGCATGGGCACAAGACCATTACATATGCCTGAGTTGACCATGCATGGGCACAAGACCATTACATATGCCTGAGTTGACCATGCATGGGCACAAGACCATTACATATGCCTGAGTTGACCATGCATGGGCACAAGACCATTACATATGCCTGAGTTGACCATGCATGGGCACAAGACCATTACATATGCCTGAGTTGACCATGTGCTGGGGGGTGTAAGGAGAGATTTGATTTGTACATCCTGTTCACAGCCATGTGTTACGCAGCTGATCTCCTGGAAATGTGGTGGATTGTATTTTGTTGAATAAAGATAAGTGTATGCATCTGTATGCTGCTTTTTTCTTCTTCCTTTTTTGCACTTGATATTGTATTTTGTCCACTTTTTCTTTGTCCATGTTAGTTCATTTTGACAGGCCATTGGTTTTGCCCAGAAACTGCTGATGTGGGGGGAAAAAAGCCAGCCATTCTGTGTTTTGGCAGCGGATGACACATTTTTAGAACACTGCTCTGGAGAACAACCATATATACACAGGCTTGTCCATGTTCTCAGATGCCCTCCTGAACCACAGATATTTGGCTAACACATCTTTCTCAGTGACAAGGGTCCACAGGTACAGGTCAACCCAGTTACATACACACATGCATGTACTGCAAGTATGCACACACACCACAAAACATGGTGCACACACACCCACATCACACCACCCACACCACCACCACCCACTGCGAGCACACACCTGATGGTAATGGATCAGACGTAAAAGCATGGAGACCACCACTTCCCTCTGTGTCTCAAGTTCCTTGCTGACATCAGAGCGTGACGTGCCACGCAGCAAAAACAGATCGTACACGATAGGCTGAAGTGCTGGAATGGCTGTGACAACCAGAAAACATACACACACAAATGTTAGCAATAAGAACATATACAGACAGTGAAATTTCACAGTAGTGAAAATAATAATAATAATAATGACTCTTATATAGCGCTATACCCCGTAAACATTTACAAGCTCACAGCGCTGTACATTATCAACATCAAAATCCGCTTGACAATCAAAAAAGTACAAATACTATAAAAGCATACATCAATATCAAATTGACAAAAAAGCCAGGTTGAAACCAAAAGACAAGAAAACACTAGAAATGTACAAGTAGAATTATACACAAACAAATATAAATGAAATATAACAGCTGCTGGAAAACATGCCAGTAAAAAATGTTATAAGAATAATCCATACAAGAAGTTGAAACACAGATACTCAATGAAATGTGACTGCAGATATAACACATACAAAGCTGACAGAAGTTACAGTACGTACACTGAAACAGGTTAGTTGCCAGAACATATACATTCACAGCTAATATGAGGGAGAGAGGCAGAGAGACACAAACACAGAAGGATCTAGGAAGGAGGGAGACAGAGAGACACAGACAGAGAGGAGGGGAGGGAGGGAGACAGAGAGACACACAGACAGAGAGGAGGAGGGGGAGGGAGGCAGAGACAGACAGAGGAGGAGGGGGGGAGGGGGAGGGAGGCAGAGAGACACACAGACAGAGAGGAGGGGGAGGGAGGCAGAGAGACACAGACAGAGAGGAGGGGGAGGGAGGCAGAGAGACACACAGAAGGAGGGGGAGGGAGGCAGAGACACACAGAGAGAGGGGAGGGAGGGGGAGGGAGGCAGAGAGACACACAGACAGAGGAGGAGGGGGAGGGAGGCAGAGACACACAGACAGAGAGGGGGGGGGGGGGGGGAGGGGCAGAGAGACACACAGAGGAGGAGGGGAGGGGGCAGAGACACAGAGAGAGGGGGGGGGAGGAGGCAGAGACAGACAGAGAGGAGGAGGGGAGGGAGGCAGAGAGACACACAGACAGAGAGGAGGGGGAGGGAGGCAGAGAGACACAGACAGAGAGGAGGGGGAGGGAGGCAGAGAGACACACAGACAGAGAGGAGGGGAAGGGGGGGGGGGGGAGGCAGAGAGACACAGAGAGGAGGGGGGGGGGGAGGGAGGCAGGACACACAGACAAAAGAGAGGAGGGGGAGGGAGGCAGAGAGACACAAGACAGAGAGGAGGGGCAGGGAGGCAGAGAGACACACAGAGAGGAGGGGAAAGGGGGAGGGAGGGAGGCAGAGAGACACACAGACAGAGAGGAGGGGAAGGGGGGGGGGGGGGGGGAGGGAGACAGAGAAAGACTTAAGGGGAGTTGGTGGTCCAGATGACCCATTCTTATATTTATTGAGTTTGTGGTTGCATAAACTGACCATACATGCCTGACTGCATAAAAAGGACTGTGTTTATCTGGCTTCACTAACTGATTGTGAGTGTCTGGCCGCACAAACTGACCATGTGTGACCTTGAGTGTCTGACTATTGACGTGAGTGTCTGGCCGCACAAACTGACCATGTGTATATGTCTGACTGCACAAACTGACCATGTGCAGAGTGACCATGAGTGTCTGACGGCACAAACTGACCATGAGTGTTTGGCTATACGAACTGACCATGTGTATCTGTCTGACTGCAGAAACTGACTATGTGTATCTGTCTGACTGCACAAACTGACCATGTGTATCTGTCTGACTGCACAAACTGACCATGTGTATCTGTCTGTCTGCACAAACTGACCATGTGTATCTGTCTGACTGCAGAAACTGACCATGTGTATCTGTCTGACTGCACGAACTGACCATGTGTATCTGTCTGACTGCAGAAACTGACCATGTGTATCTGTCTGACTGAACAAACTGACCATGTGTATCTGTCTGACTGCACAAACTGACCATGAGTGTCTGACTGCACAAACTGACCATGTGTATCATCTGTCTGACTGCACAAACTGACCATGAGTGTCTGACTGCACAAACTAACCGTGAGTGTCTGACTGCACAAACTGACCATGTGTATCTGTCTGACTGTACAAACTGACCATGTGTATCTGTCTGACTGTACAAACTGACCATGTGTAACTGACTGTACAAACTGACCATGTGTATCTGACTGTACAAACTGACCATGTGACCATGTGTAACTGACTGTACAAACTGACCATGTGTATCTGACTGTACAAACTGACCATGTGTATCTGTCTGTACAAACTATGTGTATCTGTCTGACTGTACAAACTGACCATGTGTATTGACTGTACAAACTGACCATGTGTATCTGTCTGACTGCAGAAACTGACCATGTGTATCTGTCTGACTGCACAAACTGACCATGTGTATCTGTCTGACTGCACAAACTGACCATGAGTGTCTGACTGCACAAACTGACCATGTGTATCTGTCTGACTGTACAAACTGACCATGTGTATATGTCTGACTGTACAAACTGACCATGTGTACTGACTGTACAAACTGACCATGTGTATCTGTCTGACTGTACAAACTGACCATATGTATTTGTCTGTCTGCACACACTGGCCACATGTATCTGTCTGTACAAACTGACCATGTGTATCTTGCTGCACAAACTGACCATGTGTATCTGTCTGGCTGCACAAACTGACCGTGAGTGTCCGGCTGCATGCCTGAGGCCATGATCCCATCGCAGCGGTGGATGATGGTGGGCATGTCGATGATGGGTTTGCTGTGATACTTCTCATAGGACAACATGACTAAGAACTGGAAAATGTGTGGCACAAGCACCTCCGAGTTTCTGCAATGCAACAAGACAATGTGAACGACATCAATTCTCATGTGCCACACCAACTAATGCTATATAAAATCCATCATCATCATCAACTATGCCACTCTTTAATCATGGCTTTCATATCCTTCCTCACATCCTTTCACACCATACGCAACTCACTTCATGATCCTCAAATTGCCCTGATATAACCGTACCAGTTGACTGGGCGTAAAACACCAACTTACTTACTTCATGATCCTCAAACTCCCCTCTGTCCACTCCCTCTTACATGCTATAGTTTTCACAACACAGTTCATACCAATAATTATGAATACTTTAAGTGCTCTGTCTCTAGGTTCACAACACAGTTCATACTAATAATTATGAATACTTTAAGTGCTCTGTCTCTAGGTTCACAACACAGTTCATACTAATAATTATGAATACTTTAAGTGCTCTGTCTCCAGGTCCAGTAGGACACTGCTGTTCTACTGCTGACAGTAGTGACCACCCTCCATCAGTCCTGTGGGCAGTAGGACACTGCCGTCCTACTGCTGACAGTAGTGACCACCCTCCATCAGTCCTGTGGGCAGTAGGACACTGCTGCCCTACTGCTGACAGTAGTGACCACCCTCCATCAGTCCTGTGGGCAGTAGGACACTGCTGCCCTACTGCTGACAGTAGTGACCACCCTCCATCAGTCCTGTGGGCAGTAGGACACTGCTGCCCTACTGCCCTTCATGTCAGGACTACAAGGTACCTCAACCATAAAAATTAAAAAATCCACACATAAAGCAATCCCAAACATAAGGTGGAAAGTTGGCAGTGTCACAGCCAATGATCAAAATAAACCCCCCCCCCCCCCCCCCCCCCAAAATGACAACAACAACATGACATGGTACACAAAAGTGAAACATTAACTGAATTTGCTAAAACAGAATGTGTCAGTCGATTAAAACATGCACACAATGTCAATTTCTGGAGCCAAACAGCATGGCAGATGCTAGCCAAGCCAGTTTGTGTCTACTGCAACTTGGTTAATGAGATGAAGCTGAAATTGAAGCTACCACCAGTTTCTCTCACTGATACTCTGTGTCAACATATGATGTGATTTTGGTTCTGTACTTTTCCACCTTCAAACAAGTACTCCCGTACACTGACAGCATGACAAGGCATTCCAAATTCCAGTTCTGCAGTCCTGTGCTCCGTCTATTGCCCACAAGACATCACTGATCAGTTGGCCAATGATGTGACTTCTTAACTCCGGTTCAAAATATTATTACAATTTTCTTGGAAAAGAAAGCAAGTTAAATCTTACTTGTAGATGAAGGCACCCCATACACTATCAAGCACAGGGGTTAAATGTGAGGAAAACAAGCACTGCCTTCTAGTCCAAAGACTGGGGTAAGCTTTAACACGGTTAATTCCCTCTTTGCAACACCCACAATAACCTGGAGCACTCCATTCTGGCCACTGGACCCTCTACCTTATTTGCCCTTCCTCGATGAACTCAAACTGCTTGAGGACGAAGCTGATGAAGATCATGTCCGAGTCCAGGAGGCAGTAGTTGACACGCAGCTGGATGAGCTGCGTGAGGAGGTCCAGGACCTGCCTCTGCAGCTGCAGGCACGAGGTCACGGTGTACTGCTTCAGGGCCTTGATCACCAGGGGCTCAAACAGCCGGATGTAGGAGCCGATCACAGCCTGAACAACAACAGTATAAACGGACAAGTTGTACAATAACAACAACAACAGTACAGCTGGCTGTGGGATCCAATCACAGCCTGAACAACAACAGTATAAACGGACAAGTTGTACAATAACAACAACAGTACAGCTGGCTGTGGGATCCAATCACAGCCTGAACAACAACAACAACAACAACAACAGTACAGCTGGCTGTGGGATCCAATCACAGCCTCAACAACAACAGTACAGCTGGCTGTGGGATCCAATCACAGCCTCAACAACAGTACAGCTGGCTGTGGGATCCAATCACAGCCTCAACAACAACAACAACAACAGTACAGCTGGCTGTGGGATCCAATCACAGCCTCAACAACAACAACAACAACAACAGTACAGCTGGCTGTCAAATAATCACAGCCTGAACAACAACAACAATATTACAGCTGGCTGTCAAATAATCACAGCCTGAACAACTACAACAACAACAGTACAGCTGGCTGTGGGATCCAATCACAGCCTCAACAAAAACAACAACAAGCTGTCAAATAATCACAGCCTGAACAACTACAACAACAGTACAATTACTGCATCTTATACCATTAAGGTGCAGTTTTGAGTGATATTTTGGGGGTTGAATTTATCTGATGCCAGTATCTTGTTGATTTACTTGCTATGGTGCATGTGCCACACTCAAAACACAAGGACATTACTCACATTTATTGATGCAATGTAGCTGATAACTGACAATTGATAAACTCACATTTATTGATGCAATGTTGCTGATAACTGACATTTGATCAACTCAAATTTACTGATGCCATGTTGCTGATAACTGACATTTGATCAACTCAAATTTATTGATGCCATGTTGCTGATAACTGACATTTGATCAACTCAAATTTATTGATGCCATGTTGCTGATAACTGACATTTGATCAACTCAAATTTATTGATGCAATGTTGCTGATAACTGACATTTGATCAACTCAAATTTATTGATGCCATGTTGCTGATAACTGACATTTGATCAACTCAAATTTATTGATGCCATGTTGCTGATAACTGACATTTGATCAACTCAAATTTATTGATGCAATGTTGCTGATAACTGACATTTGATCAACTCAAATTTATTGATGCAATGTTGCTGATAACTGACATTTGATCAACTCAAATTTATTGATGCAATGTTGCTGATAACTGACATCTGATCAACCCAGACCCAGACTGGTCCATGTAAGGTCAGCTTTCCCCCATCTCACAACCATGTTTCCCAGCATATAATTATAAGCACAATCAAACTCTGCCTCAGAGAACTGCTTCCTCTACACACGAATATGAATGTCCCCCTCACCTTGTCAACTTTGCTGCTTGGCTTCAGAATGGCCGGCACCTTCCTCTCCACACGCTTCTTCAACCACAACAGGGAACTAAACAACAAACAAAAACGCTTGTGCAACTGTTCATACTGGTCAAATGTTACCTCACATTACAATGTGGTGTCCCACAAGGCTCTATGCTGGGACCTATCTTGTTCATTATTAACACTGCACAGCTGGGAAGGGTCACACACTCCAACACTTTATTCAACATCTTTCTCTTCATTTCCAACACACACACACACACACACACACACACACACACACACACACACACACACACACACACACACACACACACACACACATAAACAAACACACTCCAGAACTTCATTCAACATCTTTCTTGACACTTCCAACACACACACACACACACACACACAATACATAAACAAACACTCCAGAACTTTATTCAACATCTTTCTTGTCACTTCCACACACACACACACATACACACACACACACACACACACACACACACACACACACACACACACACACACAATAGTGCAACAAGCATGTGGCTGTCTACATGCACTAAGCTGCGCTATACAAGAGGACATGATACCGATGTTTTTTCACCTACAACTGTGAACAAAAGAGAAAACAGACACTGATGGTGAGACATGAACCAGACCTACCTGTTGGGATCTTCAGTGTCCATCTGCGTGGTTGTGCGGTAGGTGGCAGAGAGCAGGGAGTGGGTCAGGTGGGCGTAGGGTTGGCCCAGGCAGTTCTGGTACAGACCGGGCTTGCCGCTGGACGACAGACGTGTGGCTTTTCCAGGACGCACCACCGCTGCATTCTGCTGCTCACACTCCCATTGGTTGGCCAGGTTGGTGCCAAACAGGGCCTTCAGGAGCTGCACATTCAACGTCGGTCAGCTTCAACAGCACAGTGCTGCCAGGATTTCACACAAATGTACATGTGTACAGCCATGTCCATGCAATTGTGCATGCACACAAACACACACATGCAGGACATATGCGTGAACACGCGCTCATATACAGATACACACACACAAACTCTCACGTGTACACACAAATGCAGGACACACAAATGTGGGTGAACACACACATGTGGGTGAACAAATGCAGGCACATGGGCACCTACTCAAACTCACAGCACTGTATACTGGGATTTCAGATTGTCATGGACAGGCTTCTCTGTAGTGTATTGGGCTACATAAACTCTTACGACCTACATTTGGTTTCATAACATTGTTAAATTACGTACACAGTTGCCAAGAAACATAGTTTTGATTGTTAATCAACAGTTATCCACACGCAGTGACTCTAAACTATAAAGCCATGCAAGCATTCATTTCCACAAGTAACAATATTAAGAACACAGCTTTGTCTACATTAGTTATTTTCTTTAAAGAATGTGCATCCTAATGATTTACTGCATTGACTCGTCCTACGTTGCTGTCTTGACAACTTCTTTTTGTTAACAAAGTCAAAGCATATAGCTGAACTGATAATTTCCTGTACATCTGAGGAACTGACAGCTTGGTCTTGAAGAGAATTTCAAAAGAATATTTTGGACAAACATTTTTTCCACAATCATTTCAAAAGAATGTTTTGGAAAAACGGTTTTTATGCAATCGTTTTCTTTAAATATCTTACATCTGTTTCAACCAGAAACAGGAACATTGATTTTACTAACAGTTGCCAACATAGTGCTCGTTCGTAATGGACAACACTTTCTGTTTGCATTCATTTGTTTGTTAGTTTTGAGAACAGTAAAATTTATGCTCCGGTGAATGGTTATGTACATGACTTTTGTCACTAGACTATAAGTTCAAGAAATGTTGAAATGACACAAAAGAAATTTCACAATATACTGTAACATATGAAATAAATATACTGAAAGCCTTAACTACTACATGTGATATTAATTGTTGTTGTATTTCAAACGTCACAACTATCTGTCACCATTTCTGACATGACCATATACATGCACACACACAGGATACAAGGGTGTGAAGAGACAAACAGATACACCACAGACACGCAGAGAAACACACAAATCCTACCTGTTGAACACAGAGCACTGTGGAGGTGGGCTCCAGCACAACGGTGCTCTTGAAGTAGTGAAGGATCTCGTCGGCGTGCTTTCCGATGTCAAAGAGGGTGGCCACCTCCAGCAGCTGGGCCAGCACGTCCAGCGCTGTGCGCACAAAGCTGCAAAACTTGTCGCTGCTGCTCAGGTCCAGCGAAATCTGAAACCCAATGTTCACACTCCATTTGTGACACAGCGCCTTCCTTACCAGCTGCAAATGTCTCTGTCATATTCATCACCACCTGCTAATGTCTTTGTCACATTCCTTAGCACCTGTCAATGTCTTTGTCACATTCCTTAGCACCTGTCAATGTCTTTGTCACATTCCTTAGCACCTGTCAATGTCTTTGTCACACTCCTTAACATCCGTCAATGTCTTTGTCACATTCCTTACCATCTGTCAGCATCTCTGTCATATTCCTTTACCATCTGTCACCGTCTGTCATATTCCTTTACCATCTGTCACCGTCTGTCATATTCCTTTACCATCTGTCACTGTCTGTCATATTCCTTACCAACCATCAGTGTCAGTCATATTCTTTACTGTCTGTCAATGTCTCTGTCACATTCCTTACCATCTGTCAACTGGTCACGTTTCTGATCATCACTGTTTCTGTCACATTCCTTACCATCTGTCAACTGGTCACGTTTCTGATCATCACTGTTTCTGTCACGTTCCTTACCATCTGTCAACTGGTCACGTTTCTGATCATCACTGTTTCTGTCACATTCCTTACGATCTGTCAACTGGTCACGTTTCTGATCATCACTGTTTCTGTCACGTTCCTTACCATCAATGTTTGTCACATTCCTTACCACCTGTCAATGTTTGTCATATTCTTTACTGTCAATGTCTCTGTCACATTCCTTAGCACCTGTCAATGTCATATTCTTTACTGTCAATGTCTCTGTCACATTCCTTACCACCTGTCAATGTCATATTCTTTACTGTCAATGTCTCTGTCACATTCCTTACCACCTGTCAATGTCATATTCTTTACTGTCAATGTCTCTGTCACATTCCTTACCACCTGTCAATGTTTGTCATATTCTTTACTGTCAATGTCTCTGTCACATTCCTTACCACCTGTCAATGTCATATTCTTTACTGTCAATGTCTCTGTCACATTCCTTACCACCTGTCAATGTCATATTCTTTACTGTCAATGTCTCTGTCACATTCCTTACCACCTGTCAATGTCATATTCTTTACTGTCAATGTTCTGTCACATTCCTTACCACCTGTCAATGTCATATTCTTTACTGTCAATGTTCTGTCACATTCCTTACCACCTGTCAATGTCATATTCTTTACTGTCAATGTCTCTGTCACATTCCTTACCACCTGTCAATGTCATATTCTTTACTGTCAATGTCTCTGTCACATTCCTTACCACCTGTCAATGTCATATTGTTTACTGTCAATGTCTCTGTCACATTCCTTACTATCTGTCAATGTCTGTCATATTTCTTACTGTCTGTCATATTCCTTACTATCTGTCAATGTCTGTCATATTTCTTACTGTCTGTCATATTCCTTACTATCTGTCAGTCTGTCATATTTCTTACTGTCTGTCATATTCCTTACTATCTGTCAATGTCTGTTATATTTCTTACTGTCTGTCATATTCCTTACTATCTGTCAATGTCTGTCATATTTCTTACTGTCTGTCATATTCCTTACTATCTGTCAATGTCTGTCATATTTCTTACTGTCTGTCATTGTCTCTGTCATATTCCTTATTATCTGCCATTGTTTGTTTGTTTCTTTCTTTTTTTCTTTCTTAGTACTTCATTGTCCCTCTTGGACAATTCGGTTTGCCTTAACTGCCTTACGTGGGTACGGCACAGCAGCCGCAGGAGCAGCGCTACCATTCCTACCAGTGCGTGCAGTATTTTCCTGTGTCCCCACAATGGTATGCTTGTCAGTGTCTGGAATTTGTAATGTACGCATAGACGTTGGTGCATGTGATTGCACACGGGTGCTGTACGGACATCGTGAGAGAGTCTGCACTAAAAGCTGGCTCTGGGAGGAAAAGCCCTTGCTGCTCCGGGGACTGAAAACGCACGTTGGCACTACACCTTGCAATTCTGTTGGACGCTCTACCAACTGAGCCATCCTTGTTTCCATTCTAAGTTTTTGTCTTTGTCACATTCCTTACCAGCAGTCAACCTCTGGGTCATTCCTTACCACCTTTCAAGGCTTGTGTCTTGGTAAACTAGTGCTGGGAGTGCCCATGCACCTTCGTTTCTCTCAAAACCTGACACTTTCAGTTATGCTTTAACTGGTCACTGGTAATAATGTAAGAGTGCTTTCTGGCAGTATATATCACCCAACATCATGATATAAATACTGTGGCATCTGACATGAAATTAGTTGTTGATTGCTTTTATATAATGCTATTCTCCACTCTTGAGCAGACTCACTGTGTTCACATGTGATTCTACATGAGCGACTATCTTTTTATAGTGCTTTTATTCAACAACATCAGAAAGCACTATAAAAAGATAGTCATGAGTGACTGTCTTTTTATAGTGCTTTTTTTGTTGTTGAATATCCACCGAAGTGGTGTACTTACACTGCTGGCATGGCAGGTGCTACTTGAAACTGCTGCCATCTCAGCGCCTTCTGTGTACACCATACAACCATGCACCATGCCACTTCATGCAAAGCCACATAGATAAGGTGCATGTGTGTTTAGCTGTAACCAGCCATCTGCATTTTTGGCAGAATGACCGGGATCTTTTGCATACTATTGTGGTAACACAGGTGTGGAATGGATACCAAAATTAATCAGGAAGCTGGGTCCAGAAGAGTGTGTACATACATGCACAATATACAAACATACAGGGGCATCTAACAAGTAACATGAAGTTAACTGGGGAGTTATGTCAAGAAGGATGCATACCTTGTAATTGGAGTATGCGCCCCTGAGCACTTCATACAGTTTCATGTACTGGGGCAGATTGTAAAAGGTCCCAATGCCTTCTTTCTTGTTCTTCTCCTTCTCCGACTCCTTGGGCTCTGAAAATGTCAAAACTGAAAACATCAAGTCTGTACTAAGGCAGCAAATGCTGGGTTGGACGTGGACACAGAAATCTGTATTGAGGCAGCAAATGCTGGGTTGGACTATTGTGGACACAGGAATCTGTATTGAGGCAGCAAATGCTGGGTTGGACTATTGTGGACACAGGAATCTGTATTGAGGCAGCAAATGCTGGGTTGGACTATTGTGGACACAGGAATCTGTATTGAGGCAGCAAACTAATTGTGGACACAGGAATCTGTATTGAGGCAGCAAATGCTGGGTTGGACTATTGTGGACACAGGAATCTGTATTGAGGCAGCAAATGCTGGGTTGGACTATTGTGGACACAGGAATCTGTATTGAGGCAGCAAATGCTGGGTTGGACTATTGTAGACACAGGAATCTGTATTGAGGCAGCAAATGCTGGGTTGGACTATTGTAGACACAGGAATCTGTATTGAGGCAGCAAATGCTGGGTTGGACTATTGTGGACACAGGAATCTGTATTGAGGCAGCAAATGCTGGGCTGGACTATTCCCCTCTGCAAAGAACTCATCTGTTACCCCTTTCCTCTTTCCCACTATCCCACTATCTCAGTTCAGCTCATCACCACCACAACCAATGAATTGCCAGTAAGCTTTCAGAATGTCAATGCTGATCGGTGTTGGAAGGGGGTTTCTGCACAGTCCTGGAATGAGATACCAGCCCTGGAAGAGATACAAACCTTCACAACTTTTTTTCGGCGGGGTCTTGCAACAAGATCCCAACCTCTGGAAGGGGTGGTCTGTGGAGTCATGGAATGAAATAACACCCTCTGCAAGGGGTGGTCTGTGGGGTCATAGAATGAAATAACACCCTCTGGAAGGGGTGGTCTGTGGGGTCATGGAATGAAATAACACCCTCTGCAAGGGGTGGTCTGTGGGGTCATGGAATTAAATAACACCCTCTGGAAGGGGTGGTCTGTGGGGTCATGGAATGAAATAACACCCTCTGGAAGGGGTGGTCTGTGGGGTCATAGAATTAAATAACACCCTCTGCAAGGGGTGGTCTGTGGGGTCATGGAATTAAATAACACCCTCTGGAAGGGGTTTTCGGTGGGGTCATGGAATGAAATAACACCCTCTGGAAGGGGTTTTCAGTGGGGTCACTGGAAGGAATACCAACCTTTAGTTTTTTTTCGTGAGGTCTCAAAATGATTTGCTAACCTTCAGAAGCGGTTTTCTGTGGGGCCCTAGAATGAAATACCAACTTCTGAAGAAAATTCTGTGGATTCCTGGAATGAGATTGCAAACTGTGGAAGGGGTTTTCTGTGGGGTCCTGGAGAGATAGCAACCTTTGGAAAGGGTTTTCTGCAGGATCTCAGAATGAAATACCAAGCTTTAGAAGTTGTTTTTTTGTAGGATCTTAGAATGAAATACCAACCTTTAGAAGGGGTTTTCTGCAGGATCTTAGAATGAAATACCAACCTTTAGAAGGGGTTTTCTGCAGGATCTTAGAATGAAATACCAAGCTTTAGAACAGGTTTTCTGCAGGGTCTTGGAATGAAAACCAAGTTTAGAAGGGGTTTTCTGTGGGGTCTTAGAATGAAACACCAACCGCTGGAAGGGTTTCTGCGGGGTCTTAGAATGAATTACCAACCTCTGGAAGGGGTTTTCTGCAGGGTCTCAGAATGAAACACCAACCTTTGGAAGGGGTTTTCTGCGGGGTCTTGGAGTCAGTGGCCTGACCCACTGTGGCTGGAGAGGAGGGCTCTTTGTCGCCTCCCTTCACCTTGCGTTTCACGGGGCTGAGGGACGGGGCATTCGGCAGAGAAGGGAGGGAGGGCTTCATCTGCGGAGGCCCTGGCCCCTGTCTCCTCTATCACGTGGGTGCAGGCATTCAGGATCCTGTGGAGAAACAAACAACAGGCTGAAGAATTAGACTACAAGTACAGACAACAGGTTGAAGAAGACTACAAGTACAGACAACAGGTTGAAGAATTAGACTACAAGTACAGACAACAGGTTGAAGAATTAGACTACAAGTACAGACAACAGGCTGAAAAAGACTACAAGTACAGACAACAGGCTGAAGAATTAGACTACAAGTACAGACAACAGGCTGAAGAAGACTACAAGTACAGACAACAGGCTGAAGAATTAGACAAGTACAGACAACAGGCTGAAGAAGACTACAAGTACAGACAACAGGATGAAGAATCAGACAAGTACAGACAACAGGCTGAAGAAGACTACAAGTACAGACAACAGGCTGAAGAATTAGACAAGTACAGACAACAGACTGAAGAAGACTACAAGTACAGACAACAGGCTGAAGAAATAGACTACAAGTACAGACAACAGGCTGAAGAAGACTACAAGTGGATGCAGGCATTCAGGATCCTGTGGAGAAGCAGACGGCAGGCTGAAGAAGACTACAAGTGGGACTCACATCCTGGCAACATTTGAAATAAAACAATTACACAAGTAAACCAAAAGAAAGCAGACAATCTGTGTTTTTAACTGACTTTAGGACAAAAGAAAGTTTATAGTGCTTCAATGATTTTAGGAAGGTTTACAATTTTATCATATCTTACATGGATTTCAAATGAACATTTATAGTGTTATCACATCTTGCATGGCTTTAGAATGAACATTTACAGTGTTACCATGTTTTGCATGTCTTTAGAATGAACATTTACAGTGTTACCATGTCATGCATGTCTTTAGAATGAACATTTACAGTGTTACCATGTCTTGCATGGCTTTAGAATGAACGTTTAGTGTTAACAACAGTTGGGAGGTTTACATTGTGATGCAGCTTTACATCACAAGTGACACGAGTTGAGTGACTTATCAGGGTAAAGCTCTATCCACACAACTTGACCTCAGGATTCAGTTTTCCTGTTTTCCTGACATGACAGGCATGACTTTGGAGTGAAGGCAGTTTTCCTGACGACATAAATGACTTTAGGATCGTGTACACTTTCCCTGGTACGACATGTGACTTTACAATAATGGTTTACAGTTTAACCTAAATGATGTTTGGATACAATTTTACATTTTTACCACAGCGTGAATGCTGATGGTTTACAGCACTGTGACCAACCTGGCAACATGCATCAGCAGCTGTTCGATGGGCGGCACAAGCATCCGATCCATGACAGCGGCCCACTTCCCCTCCTCCCCTGCCCCCGTGATGCTGGCCATCTCGTCGGCTGACCTCAGGGACTTGTAGGCAGAACCTGTCAGTCAATCCACAAATCATAACCCAGTAACAACCACAACAATACGGGACGGCTCTTACACAGTACAAATCTTTCTGCACAAGAAAACCTCCACGCACTAGCGCACACACACACACACAAACCATCCACACACGCACAAACATAACTTAAACACATATGCCTGATCTATGCTTACAGATATGGTCGACCAGTGTTTGTTAAAAGGCTTGTCTAAACGGGAAAGTCTTGAGCTGAGTTTTGATCTCAGCCAGAATGGGGAGATGTCACAGAATGGCAGGCCTGAAACAGCACTCACCAAAAGATGTCACAGAATGGCAAGCCTGAAACAGCACTCACCAAAAGATGTCACAGAATGGCAGGCCTGAAACAGCACTCACCAAAAGATGTCACAGAACGGCAGGCCTGAAACAGCACTCACCAAAAGATGTCACAGAACGGCAGGCCTGAAACAGCACTCACCAAAAGATGTCACAGAATGGCAGGCCTGAAACAGCACTCACCAAAAGATGTCACAGAATGGCAGGCCTGAAACAGCACTCACCAAAAGATGTCACAGAATAGCAGGCCTGAAACAGCACTCACCAAAAGATGTCACAGAATGGCGTGTTTAATAACAGTGGGTCTCTGCCTCAAAGTAGATTAGGCAGACCCAAAGCAGCCTCAAGTCAGCAATGAGGTTCCCAGCAAACTGCAGCATGTCCTGGTGCATGGAGAGGTCCAATGTAGCCCTATAAGGATGACTTACCAGCAAACTGCAGCATGTCCTGGTGTGTGGAGAGGTCCAATGTAGCCCTATACAGGATGACTTACCAGCAATGAGGTTCCCAGCAAACTGCAGCATGTCCTGGTGTGTGGAGAGGTCCAATGTAGCCCTATACAGGATGACTTACCAGCAAACTGCAGCATATCCTGGTGCGTGGAGAGGTCCCGTGTAGCCCTATACAGGATGACTTACCAGCAATGAGGTTCCCAGCAAACTGCAGAATATCCTGGTGTGTGGAGAGGTCCAATGTAGCCCTATACAGGATGACTTACCAGCAATGAGGGTCCCAGCAAATTGCAGAATATCCTGGTTATCCTGGTGTGTGGAGAGGTCCAATGTAGCCCTATACAGGATGACTTACCAGCAAATTGCAGCATATCCTGGTGGTTGGAGAGGTCCAATGTAGCCCTATACAGGATGACTTACCAGCAATGAGGTTCCCAGAAAACTGCAGCATATCCTGGTGCGTGGAGAGGTCCAATGTAGCCCTATACAGGATGACTTACCAGCAATGAGGTTCCCAGCAAACTGCAGCATGTCCTGGTGGGTGGAGAGGTCCAGCGTTGCCTGGGTTGACAGCATGAGTGACAGAATCACTTGCAGTGGCCCTCCACCAATGCCTGCTGTCAACTCCTCCAGGCTCAGAGAACTGCAACACAGCCGTCATATGAACAGGTAACTGATTTGTAATGCACAGTCAACCATGGTATAGACAGGTAACAAATTTGTAGCACCCAGTCAACCATGATATAGAGAGGTAACTGATTTGTAATGTCCAGTCAACCATGATATAAACAGGTAACTGATGTGTAATGCTCAGTCAATCATGATATAGACTGATAACTGATTTGTAATGCCCAGTCAACTATGATATAGACAGATAATTGATTTGTAATGCCCAGTCAACTATGACAGTTATAGCAGGTTGAAACAGAGCCATGTGACAATGACATGCTGTCTACATCAGTGAGCCTACTGCTTGCATCAAACCTCCTGCTATAGTCAAATCTGTCATACGGAACTGACCTGGGACCCAGTGTTTACACAAGCTGACCTGGTGTTGGTCTTTACAGTGAACTGACCTAGTACTGGTCTTCACTCAGTGATCTGGTGCTGGGCTTCACCAACTAACCTGGTGTTCATCTTCAGACTGAGCTGACCTAGTGCTGACCTGGTGCTGGTCTCCACAGAGTGAACTGACCTGGTGCTGGTGTTTGCTGACTGACCTGGTGCTGGTATTCACTGACTAACCTGGTGTTGGTCTTCAGACTGAGCTGACCTACTGCTGACCTGGTGCTGGTTTCCACAGAGTGAACTGACCTGGTGCTGGTGTTTGCTGACTGACCTGGTGCTGGTATTCACTGACTAACCTGGTGTTGGTCTTCAGACTGAACTGACCTAGTGCTAGTCTTTACACAATGAACTGACCTGGAGCTGGTCTCTGCTAACTGACCTCGTGTTGGTCTCCACAGAGTGAACTGACCTGGAGGAGCTGAGTGACCTGCTGGGTGGACGTTTCAAACTGCTGCGCCCCGAGGTGTCACGGGAAGTCATCTGCTTGGCGGGACCACAGCCCCATGCTGCAGCGTATGGCGTGACTAGGTACTCTTCTGACAGTCGACACAGCGCTCGGCAACAGCCACTCTGGTTAAAAACACAACAGGAACAGGCACATGGTGTGACTTATCTCTGTTAAAAACACAACAGGAACAGGCACATGGTGTCATTTATCTCTGTTACAAACACAACGGGAACAGGCACATGGTGTCACTTATCTCTGTTAAAAACACAACAGGAACAGGCACATGGTGTCATTTATCTCTGTTACAAACACAACAGGAACAGGTACATGGTGTCATTTATCTCTGTTAAAAACACAACAGGAACAGGCACATGGTGTAATTTATCTCTGTTAAAAACACAACAGGAACAGGCACATGGTGTCACTTATCTCTGTTAAAAACACAACAAGAACAGGCACATGGTGTCATTTATCTCTGTTACAAACACAACAGGAACAGGCACATGGTGTCATTTATCTCTGTTAAAAACACAACAGGAACAGGCACATGGTGTAATTTATCTCTGTTAAAAACACAACAGGAGCAGGCACATGGTGTCACTTATCTCTAAAAACACAACAGGAACAGGCACATGGTGTCACTTATCTCTGTTAAAAACAACAGGAACAGGCACATGTCACTTACCTCTGTTAAAAACAACAGGAACAGGCACATGGTGTCACTTACCTCTGTTAAAAACACAACAGGAACAGGCACATGGTGTCACAAGCAGAAGTCAACAGTGACACTCGATACCTTTTTGACAGTGCTTGACAACATTCCCTGACCAGGAAATGCAACAAATGTGGTAAACTACACACTCTGCTGATGGTTGATGCTGTTTAAGAGATAGACACCACTACCACAGGGCATCTAGGACACAGATGCTACTACCGCAATACAACCATGATGTAGGCAGTGCTATAACAGGCTGGTATCCACCCAAGATGTAGGCAACATTATAACAGGCCATTAATCCACCCAAGATGTAGGCAACATTATAACAGGCCATTAATCCACCCAAGATGTAGGCAACATTATAAAAGGCAATTAATCCATCCAAGATGTAGGCAACATTATAAAAGGCCATTAATCCATCCAAGATGTAGGCAACATTATAAAAGGCCATCCAAGATAGACAACAGTCCCGCAATCCATCCAAGATGTGAAGACTTAATGTGTTGCCAAAGCTCCACCCACTGATGTAATGTGTGACGAAAACATGGCAATGCCCCTGAGTGTGAAAGATCTGCAGTACTTACATCTCACCTTGTTTGCAGGTAAAATGGCTAAAATGACCCACAAACTTCCTGTCATAAATAGTAATTGAAAGCAACAAGAATTATCAGAGAAGCGTGCAACTCACAGTCATAGAGCGTGATGGGGACACCAGCATCTGGTGCATCAGCATCTGGACAATGCGTGACAAAGAGCTTTCCACAGTGGGCACCACTTCCTGCAGCACATTAAAATGGTAGGGCGGCACCAGTCCCTGCACCAAGGGTGGCGGTTCCATGGAGAACTCATGCAGGATGGGGTACAGAAGAGAATCAGACTCGTCCTTGGCCACAGACAGGACTGCGTCATGCTGGGGGTTGTCCACAGCAAAGAACAGCTTGGGGATCAATCTGTGACAAAGACAAGAACAATGCGGGGATCAATCTGTGACAAAGACAAGAACAATGCGGGGATCAATCTGTGACAAAGACAAGAACAATGTGGGGATCAATCTGTGACAAAGACAAGAACAATGCGGGGATCAATCTGTGACAAAGACAAGAACAATGCGGGGATCAATCTGTGACAAAGACAAGAACAATGCGGGGATCAATCTGTGACAAAGACAAGAACAATGCGGGGATCAATCTGTGACAAAGACAAGAACAATGCGGGGATCAATCTGTGACAAAGACAAGAACAATGCGGGGATCAATCTGTGACAAAGACAAGAACAATGCGGGGATCAATCTGTGACAAAGACAAGAACAGTGTGGGGATCAATCTGTGACAAAGACAAGAACAATGCGGGGATCAATCTGTGACAAAGACAAGAACAATGCGGGGATCAATCTGTTTACAAAGACAAGAACAGAGCGAGGACCAGCCTCTGACAAAGACAAGAACAGCATGGGGAACAGCCTTTGACAAAGACAAGAACAGAGCGAGGACCAGCCTCTGACAAAGACAAGAACAGCATGGGGAACAGCCTTTGACAAAGACAAGAACAGAGCGAGGACCAGCCTCTGACAAAGACAAGAACAGCATGGGGAACAGCCTTTGACAAAGACAAGAACAGAGCGAGGACCAGCCTCTGACAAAGACAAGAACAGCATGGGGAACAGCCTTTGACAAAGACAAGAACAGCACAAGGATCAGCCTTTGACAAAGACAAGAACAGCATGGGGATCAATCTGTAACAAAGACAAGAACAGCACAAGGATCAGCCTTTGACAAAGACAAGAACAGTGTGGGGATCAGCCTTTGATAAAGACAAGAACAGCATGAGGATCAGCCTGTGACAAAGATAACAGAATAGCTTTAGGATCAGCATTTGACAAAGACAAGCAGAACATTGTTAGGATCAGCCAGTGACAAAGACAACAAACACTGGGTATCCATGCCTGTGACAAAGACAAAAAACACGGATATCCATGCCTGTGACAAAGACAACAAACACTGGGTATCCATGCCTGTGACAAAGACAAAAAACATGGATATCCATGCCTGTGACAAAGACAAAAAACATGGATATCCATGCCTTTGACAAAGACAACAAACACTGCGTATCCATGCCTGTGACAAAGACAAAAAACACTTGGTATCTATTCCTGTGACAAGACAAAAAGCACAGGGTATCCATGCCTGTGACAAAGACAAAAAACACTGGGTATCTATTCCTGTGACAAAGACAAAAAACACTGGGTATCCATGCCTGTGACAAAGACAAAAAACACTGGGTATCTATTCCTGTGACAAGACAAAAAGCACAGGGTATCCATGCCTGTGACAAAGACAAAAAACACTGGGAATCTGTGGCAAAGACAAGAAAAAAAACATCAGCTGCATACTGCTGAAGAAACTGACATTACACAATATAGAGAGGGTTACATCATATTCCTTTCAATCAAGAGGGGACCTTATCATCTCCCATTAAACCAGTGGAGGATCTGAAGAAGCTGACCTAAGACAACCAAGGAAAGAACACATTATCTTCATTTTAACGAAACTCTGATCTTCAACAATCAGGAGAGAATCACACCTGCGCTCATGTTACTGAAGACACTGTCCTTAGATAAGAGGGTGAGGATGACATCCTCATCATGTCACCGTAGACACTGGCCTTAGACAACCTTTGGATGATGACATCATCTTCATGTTACTGAAGACACTGTCCTTAGATAAGAGGGAGAGGATGACATCCTCATCATGTCACCGTAGACACTGGCCTTAGACAACCATTGGATGATGACATCATCTTCATGTTACTGAAGACACTGTCCTTAGATTAGAGGGAGAGGATGACATCCTCATCATGTCACCGTAGACACTGGCCTTAGACAACCATTGGATGATGACATCATCTTCATGTTACTGAAGACACTGTCCTTAGACCAGGAGAGGATCAGATCTTCTTCATGTTATTCAAGATACCGACCTAAAGACAAGCAGAACAGGAACATATCCCTGAAAACTATCTTCAGCTGCAGGTAAGCAGTAGGTACCTGTTGAGTGCCAGGGAAGCAGCATTGCGAACGCGGCCATCTTCATCCCCCAACAGCGGAATGATGGCTTTCTGCACATAGTGCTGCTGGATCTGGAGCCTCTGAAATGCACAGTGCACAGGCATGAGGTTGGTGACTGTGACAGTTACTTAACACACATACATACATATCATTCTTGTGACAGTCTTACTTTACAAACACACATACACATGCAGATTTGCGCCAGGTTTATTTAAAGATATGTACTGGATGCCCTTCCTATGTGCAAACAACTGATTCCCTGCTGAATGCTCTCCCTGTGTACAAACTGACTCCCTGCTGAACATTCTCCGTGTACAAACTGACTCCCTGTTGAATGTGCTCCCTGTGTACAAACAACTGGTTCCCTGCTGAATGCTCTCCCTGTGTACAAACAACTGGTTCCCTGCTAAATGCTCTCCCTGTGTACAAACAACTGGTTCCCTGCTGAACATTCTCCCTGTGTACAAACTGACTCCCTGCTGAATGCTCTCCCTGTGTACAAACAACTGACTCCCTGCTGAATGCGCTCCCTGTGTACAAACAACGGACTCCCTGCTGAATTCTCTCCTTGTGTACAAACAACGGACTCCCTGCTGAATGCTCTCCCAGTGTACAAACAACGGACTCCCTGTTGAATGCTCTCCCTGTGTACAAACAACTGACTCCTTGCTGAATGCTCTCCCTGTGTACAAACAACTGACCCCTTGGAAGTGGTGCTCTCCCTGCTGGATGTCCTCACTGATGGACTCCAGGTAGCTGATCTTCTTGAAGTTCATGGAACCCAGGATCTCCAACAACTCCACCTGCCACGTAACAAGCATTACTTGTACAGGGCACTGAAGGTGAGTGTCACAGGCTAACACAAGTGTCCCAAGCAAAGGCAAGTTCCCCAAGACAAGGTAACCCTGACAGGTTAAGTATCACAGGCTAAGGCAAGTGCCCCAAGACAAGGTAACCCTGACAGGTTAAGTACCACAGGCTAAGGCAAGTGCCCCAAGACAAGGTAACCCTGACAGGTTAAGTACCACAGGCTAAGGCAAGTGCCCCAAGACAAGGTAACCCTGACAGGTTAAGTACCACAGGCTAAGGCAAGTTCCCGAAGACAAGGTAACCCTGACATGTACTTAAAGTGCCACAGGCTAAGGCAAGTGCCCCAAGACAAGGTAACCATGGCAAGTTAAAGTGCCACTGGCTAAGGCAAGTGCCCCAAGACAAGGTAACTATCAAAGGTTAAGGTGAGCGATGCATATCACAGCCACAGACAATCATTCATCATCTATTCATAGAACAACTGTCTGTTGCTTGAAGAAAAGGTCTGCCCTGAACATTTTGCACATGTTGTATTGTCTCATTAAAATCTTAACCTTTTGTGTATTTATCTCAATGGCTAAGATAAACAGTACCACAGACCACCCTCACCCCCGTTTATACACATAAATCTACCTCAAAAGACCTGACACCCTCACACACCTACCCCTCACACACACACATACCATTCATGCACAAACACACACACACACACAACACACACACACACACACACACACACACACACACACACACACACACACAGCAATCCTTTTCCACCCACCTTGACCAGCCAATAGGGGTGTTTTTTGACCTTGATAAGGTCCAGCAGCAGCTGCAGACCAAGGCGACCATGGCAGCTGTCCACCAAAAGGGGCAGACACAGCTGCAAGGCACTCAGTGAGTGGCGAGTGGCCACAGCCGAGTCATCATCCAGAATACCCACCAGTGTCTTCAGCAAGTGCTCGATCATCACCGTGTCTGCAAAGGAACAAAACACAGCTTGCTCTCTTCACCTATTATTCATCACTCTGTTGTTACAGCAGCTGGAAATTAAAAAAACACATTTTGCTCTCAGCTTCTTATTCATATCAGATTCAGTCTGTGTCATCTTTTAAAAGTCTGGTGAGTGCTTCAGTGTCCAGTAAAGGTCTTAATGTCCAACAGAGATGTCGAGGTTTACTGGAGGCAATACAGATTTCAATGTGCACTACACTGATTGAACCCCCCCCCCCCCCACCCCCAACAAAAAATCAATTTTAAAGTGCAAACCTTTACAATGGTCTGAATGCTTTGCATAGAATATGATAGGAGGCAGGGAAGTGGGTTAATATATATATATATATATATATATATATATATATATACACACAAAAAAGAAAAAGAAAAAAGAAAATGCACACCCTCTCTCATACAACAGGAACAGATATGGTCCAGGACAGCTACCTGCAATGCAGAAGGGACCCAATATTCTGACAACAGGCAGTTATGGTCCAGGACAGCCAAATACATTTGGTATGACCAGGTGTTCTGACAACAGGTAGCTATGTGACAACAGGTAGCTATGGTCCAGGACAGCCAAACACATTTGGTGTGACCAGGTGTTCTGACAACAGGTACAGTTATGGTCCAGGACAGCCAAATACATTTGGTGTGACCAGGTGTTCTGACAACAGGTACAGTTATGGTCCAGGACAGCCAAACACATTTGGTGTGACCAGGTGTTCTGACAACAGGTACAGTTATGGTCCAGGACAGCCAAACACATTTGGTATGACCAGGTGTTCTGACAACAGGTACAGTTATGGTCCAGGACAGCCAAATACATTTGGTATGACCAGGTGTTCTGACAACAGGTACAGTTATGGTCCAGGACAGCCAAACACATTTGGTATGACCAAGTGTTCTGACAACAGGTACAATTATGGTCCAGGACAGCCAAACACATTTGGTATGACTAGGTGTTCTGACAACAGGTACAGTTATGGTCCAGGACAGCCAAATACATTTGGTATGACCAGGTGTTCTGACAACAGGTAGTTATGGTCCAGGACAGCCAAATACATTTGGTATGACCAAGTGTTCTGACAACAGGTACAGTTATGGTCCAGGACAACAAGCTGCATTTAGTATGACCAGGTGTTCTGACAACAGGTATATATATATATATATTTGACTTAGTGCCAAAAGGTGTGCATGAAAACAGGACAAAGGGGGTAGAAAATCAAGTTGATGATACATTGAAACTAGTTGTGTTTTTAGAATGTGCACAATGCTAGGAAAGATTTCTTAAAAGCAAAAGATAAAAACTTGTGCACTTTTGGAGATATTTGCTGACAAAGATTTGCTGACAAAGCTCATAAAAGGCCGCATGTTGTACATCAGATATTACAACATGCATGGTTCATTGTGTCTTCAGTTTTGCACAAGTATGCACAAAATCAAGTCACACTATTAGTGTACATCTCCCCTACTATGTTTGTGCCAAATTTTGTACACTCATATAATTTAACACATGATTGTGACATGTTGATTGTTGTAATATCTGATGGGCGACATAAACTCATAACTTTTTTTTTTATATAACAAGTAACACACCCTTTCATGCAATATACTATAATCAGCCATACAAGTGCATGCAAACACACAGTGAGAAGATTTTTTCTCAGTTTGCATTTAATAACAAGTCATAAAAATTAAATGAAACTAAATTCTGTATTACATCAGTATTACAACAAAATAACATTTCCCCAATTTTTAGCATAGAAAACATTCTGTTTGCTTAGATCAGTCTAACAAAAACAAATCAGAATGACCTGATTTTATCAAGGTAATTTACATTAACAATTAAGTCCAGACCCCCCCCCCCCCTCCCCAGCTCTTCGAGATGTGGATTCTCTGCGGCCAGCCTCTCTCTGTACCGTCTGCAACTGTCTGTGTTTGATGTTTTCCTCCTTGCTGTACCACTTGGCTCAGGAGTACGCTCAGTTCTGTATACCCTGGTCATGTCAGTGAATTTGAAGTGTTATGAATATGAAATTATTAACCCAATAACCAACAACTGTCCCAATACTGATATGCTCAGTACAAACATGTCAAACCTACACACCATGACCTCTAAACAAATCAGTACTCAGTTCTCAGAACTGCTATTAGTATTACTATTAGTATTACTAACATCGGCTGGGCTTGATTAAACTTTAAAAAACTGGAACTTCGTCACTCTCGCTCAGTTAACAAAATATTCTCACAACACCACTAAAAGGTCTACAAAAAACATGCACTTATAACTGACAAGTTTTTGATGAAACAGTACACATCCTGAATCAACAGTTGCACATAAGATTTACAAGATATTGCCTTGTCGTAATGAAATTCTTCACACTGTACTCGGCTCAGTAGAAGAAAAAAAACAGGTTTCAAATCTTCGGCACGGGAAGATGCCACTTTTCACAGTACTTTCATTTCGCACACCCAAATCGGCAGAAAACTTGAAAATAATCTCAATAAACTCCTGAAAAAGCGCACAGTGCATGTTCTACATCAGATTCATGTATGTATGTCAGACCACTGAAGGAGACTACAACACACCTTTTGATGTTTCCGAACAAAGACACGCCATGCGGCAGGAGAATGAAGGCACTCAGGAAAGGTCACGTGACATGCCAGATGTTGTCAATAAAAAAGAGACTGCTTTCTCATTTGTTTTGTACAAAATATTAGATATCTTGTAGGGACGTCAGATGTTACAACAATATCAAACAATCGGGGAAATATTCTTCAGATTTCGTGCAAACTTCATTGAAAAAAGAAAAGTATCGCTGTGTAGTGCAAATGCATGGATCGGAACACATGCGACGTTTCCGGTGATTCCGAAATAATGCTGTCGTTTTTTGGTTGTTCAAAGTTTTCAGTTCAAGTTTGCTACACATCTGACGTACATACAGGGCAAACATTCGCGATCAATTGATCGAAAATACAACTATCGTGAGTGTTGATGTTATATTATCCGCATAAAACGATGTTTTCCGCGTACAGATCAGTGATTGTTTCTCCATGTGCTTGCAATTTGTTTGCAAGCAAAGTGACGAAAATCACTTGGTACATGGATGTCTGTTTTTGGCGGTCATTTTTCGGCGCTTTTTCAGTGTGTAATGACTGTATCTTGAAATCAACCACAGCCTGGTTGCTGAAATTATCTGTACTATATATTCATTCATTCATGCAAGTACACAACACATTTCAAATAAAAACAGTTTTCAACAATGTTTTATTTTCAACTGAAGTGCATAACCCCTTGCATGCGCACCTTTTGGCACTAAGTCATATATATATAGTCCAGAATTGATAACTTCAATGTGGAAGAGACCAGGTGTTCTGACAACAGGAACAGCTATGGTACAGGGCAGCCAACTGTAATGTGGAAGGGATCCAGGTGTTCTGACATCAAGACAGCTTAGGTTAATCCATGACACACTTGTTTTTGTCTATCAGAACAAAACAGTCAACCATAAACGTCACACTCAACATACCATTTTCAGGAGCAGAGTGCAGGCGAAACCAGCAGCTGAAGTCTCCACGGCCCTCGACCAAGATGGCCTGAATGAGACAGCCCACCGCCAGAGCTGTCAGACCCTTCAGCTGGTGGTCTGGGTGACTGGCATACAGCAGCACGTCACTCAAATCTTGACCTGTCAGGTCACAAAAAGTGCTACATTTATGTGAAGAGCTAGCATGTTGATAGGCGTACTTCGGGGAGCTCTGTATCTTTCTTATTGAACTTTCTACTTGATACAGTTTTAATAAAGTCCAGTCATACACACATGCATGCAAGCACACACACACACACACACACACACACACAAACACACGTGTGTACACACACACACACACACACACACACACACACAGAGAACCAAAAGACTGACATCATAGGCCATTTCCAACAGAGAATGTGGACTACAAGACCAGTGTGTCTGCACTTTGAGAAGCCAACTTGTGAAGCGTGCACTTTCAGAAATGACCAAACTAAAGGGGAGACGGGACATGGGCTATGCCCACAGGCACAAGGCTAGGACACTGCAGCTCTTCAGCCATCACATTCATGCCTTGGTCTCCCAGGGTTAGGGTTAGGGTCCGGGTCCGGGTCCCAGGACCTTTACTCCAGCAGCTGAATGCCAGTATCCAACTCAACCCCTTGGATTAGCAGAATACCCACATACACCCCTGCATTCAGTTCCAACCCATAAACACACACACACATCTGCCTGACCATGCCAGGCATTTAACCCAACCCCACAACCATATACATACACATACCTGTCTGATGGCACCAAACATTGAACTCCATCCCACAACATTGCACACATACACATACCTGTCTGACAATGCCAGACAACAGAAAGTGTTAACCCCATCCCATTACTACACACTATACACAGAACACAGAATATACACAAAACTGTCAACCCCATCTCATTACTACACACATTTACACAGAACTGTCAACCCCATCCCATTACCACATACATACACATAACCATACACAGTGAGTCATAACCAGACAGTCAATCCCAACCAGTAAATATACACAAACACACACGTCAGATGGCAACAAATACTCATTCAACCTCAACCCATAACCACAAAAACATGCAAAGACCTGTCTGATGATGCCAGACATTCAATCACATCCCATAACCATATACACATACACACACATATCCCATACCTGGTGGTACTAATTCCAACACATACAGACCCACAGAATGACATGTTCAAAGTACAATCATCTAAGGATCCATCTGATGGCAAACAAATGTTCAATCCCAAAACCATACCCTTGTCTGATTGTGTTCAAGTCCATCAAATAACCATTTACATTATACGCACATGTCAATGCAACAATGGGTAAGGGATCTGATGGCACCAGCCAGCCAGTCTCAGTACATTGTCATCAACGAGCACAAAGATGCAGCAATCTCAGTACATCAACATCAACAAGCACAAAGACAGAGCAATCTCAGTACATCATTATCAACAAGCACAAAGACAGAGCAGTCTCAGTACATCAACATCAACAAGCACAAAGACAGAGCAATCTCAGTACATCATCAACAAGCACAATGACAGAGCAGTCTCAGTACATCATCAACAAGCACAAAGACAGAGCAGCCTCAGTACATCATCATCAACAAACACAAAGACAGAGCAGCATCAGTACATCATCATCAACAAGCACAAAGACAGAGCAGCCTCAGTACATCATCATCAACAAACACAAAGATGGAGCATCTCACCAGACTTGTCTGAGGGCACCAGCTTCTGCAGGGCCAGCTTGGGGCACAAGGAGAAGATGGAGGCCACGCAGCCAAGTGCCAGCGACTTGAGACTGACGCGCACATGACGATCGTGTACCAGCTGGCCCACCTCCCCCTTCAGCAGGAAGGCCTTGCACACCGCACGCAGTATGTACAACAGGGGCAGCTCATCAGCATCAAGCAATGAGCCAATGTCCAGCCCCTTGTCATCACCGTCTTTTGGGGTTTGTGAGGCTGCAGCTGCCAAAGGCCCTGGACCATCATCTTGCTCCAGCTGGTCGTACTCAGGGTTGCCGTTCATGTCATGCTGAATGCTGCTGTGGCTGCCCCCTGCCTGCGGCGCCAGTCGCTTGGGGCTGATGCTCTTGATGCTCTGCAGGGTCTCAACACTGCTGCTGTGCGACAGGGTGGACAGCTCAGAGCGTTCTTCGTTCAGGTCACCAATCTCCACACTAGAGTAGTCAGTGTCACTGGTTACCATGACCGCAGTGTCAATCTGGTCACCGTCATCTGTCTGCACAGCAGCCTGGGTTATCTGCACAGTAAATACAGCAGTGTCAACCTTGTCAGTCATCTGTTTGCACAGCAGTGTCAACCATATCACTGTCATCTGCATGGCAGTGTCAACCATATAACTGTCATATGTTTGTATAGCAAAGTCAACCACATCGCTGCCATCTGTCTGTATGGCAGTGTCAACCACATCACTCTCATCTGTGTGTATGACAGTCACCTGTGTGTATGCCAGTGTCAACCATGACACTGCTATCTGTCTATATGCCAGTGTCAGCCATGTCACTGTCATCCATCTGCATGTCGGTGTCAGTCACCTTACTGTCATCTGTCTGTACGGCAGTCAACAACATCACTGTCACCAGTCTGTATGGCAGAGTCAACAACATCACTGTCACCTGTCTGTACGGTAGTCAACAACACCACTGTCACCTGTCTGTATGGCAGTCAACAACATCACTGTCACCTGTCTGTATGGCAGTCAACAACATCACTGTCACCTGTCTGTATGGCAGAGTCAACAACATCACTGTCACCTGTCTGTATGGCAGTCAACAACATCACTGTCACCTGTCTGTATGGTAGTCAACAACATCACTGTCACCTGTCTGTATGGCAGGGTCAACAACATCACTGTCACCTGTCTGTATGGCAGAGTCAACAACATCACTGTCACCTGTCTGTACGGCAGAGTCAACATGATGAAAATCAAAACACACATACAGGCACACACATACAGGCACACACATACAGGCACACACACCCACACACAATCTAAAAACAAAAAGCAGCAGTCAGCCAGCAAACTCTGCAACCAACCTGCACTTTCTCAGCAGCCTGACCGTCCCCAGCCTGAGAGGAAGAGTCCAAGTCTGAGGCCAAAGTGGGTTTGTCTACTGTGGATGCAGCGGATGTGCGGCTGCCCACCTCAGAGCTGTCTAGGTCCTCATCCAGACCCGCGTCATCTGACATGCTGGGCAGGTCTGTGGAGCCTGCACACAACCAACAGCCTGGTCAGCAATGGATGACACCTCAGGGTCAGCAGCGGATGACACCTCAGGGTCAGCAGCGGATGACACCTCAGGGTCAGCAGCGGATGACACCTCAGGGTCAGCAGCGGATGACACCTCAGGGTCAGCAGCGGATGACACCTCAGGGTCAGCAGCGGATGACACCTCAGGGTCAGCAGCGGATGACACCTCAGGGTCAGCAGCGGATGACACCTCAGGGTCAGCAACGGATGACACCTCAGGGTCAGCAACAGATGACACCTCAGGGTCAGCAACGGGTGACACCTCAGGGTCAGCAACGATGACACCTCAGGGTCAGCAACGGATGACACCTCAGGGTCAGCAACAGATGACACCTCAGGGTCAGCAACGGATGACACCTCAGGGTCAGCAACAGATGACACCTCAGGGTCAGCAACGGATGACACCTCAGGGTCAGCAACAGATGACACCTCAGGGTCAGCAACGGATGACACCTCAGGGTCAGCAACAGATGACACCTCAGGGTCAGCAACGGATGACACCCCAAGGTCAGCAAAGGGTGACACCCCAAGGTCAGCAAAGGGTGACACCTCAAGGTCAGCAATGAATGACACCTCAGGGTCAGCAACAGATGACACCTCAGGGTCAGCAATGGATAACACCTGAAGGTCAGCAATGGATAACACCTCAAGGTCAGCAACAGATGACACCTCAGGGTCAGCAATGGATGGCACCTCAGGGTCAGCAACAGATGACACCTCAGGGTCAGCAATGGATGACACCCCAAGGTCAGCAAAGGGTGACACCCCAAGGTCAGCAAAGGGTGACACCTCAAGGTCAGCAATGGATGACACCTCAGGGTCAGCAACAGATGACACCTCTGGGTCAGCAATGGATGACACCTCAGGGTCAGCAATGGATGACACCTCAGGGTCAACAACAGATGACACCTCAGGGTCAGCAATGGATGACACCTCAGGGTCAGCAATGGATGACACCCCAAGGTCAGCAAAGGGTGACACCCCAAGGTCAGCAATGGATGACACCTCAAGGTCAGCAATGAATGACACCTCAGGGTCAGCAACACAACAGATGACACCTCAGGGTCAGCAATGGATAACACCTCAAGGTCAGCAACAGATGACACCTCAGGGTCAGCAATGGATGACACCTCACGGTCAGCAACAGATGATACCTCAAAGTCAGCAATGGATGACACCTCAGGGTCAGCAACAGATGACACTTCAAGGTCAGCAATGGATGACACCTCCGGGTCAGCAACAGATGACACCTCAAGGTCAGCAACACTGACTCACTGAACATGGCTTACACTGTCCTACAACTCACTCAGTGCCCTCCAAAAGGTTTGGCTATTAACAAAATTGTGAAAGCAACATAGCACTGAAACATAAACAACGCACCTTAAAAATGAGTTCCATCTCAATTTAAAGTGCTGGTGTAAGCAATGTGGATGATCATAAAAGAAATGCCTGATATAATTAAACTTACTGCTGTTTCAGAGACCTATGGCAAAACCAGTTATGGCAATGGTTGGAGGAAGGATGTCGTAAATCAATGCTTGGAGTTCAACACTGAACGTGTATTACACTGAATTAATATGGTGTACACTGTGCAACACTAAACATGGCATACACTGTGTTACACTGACTGAATATGGCCTCCACTGTGCTACACTGACTAAAAATGGTCTACACTGTTCTATACCGACTGAACATGGCCTACATTGTGCTGGACTGAAGATAGGTTATACTGCGCTACACTGACTGAACATGATGTTTGCTGTGCTACACTAAGTGAATGTCCTACACAGTGTGGCTTAACAGGGTCCATGCTGTGCTACACTAAGTGAATGTCCTACATCATGTGGCTTAACAGGGTCCATGCTGTGCTACACTAAGTGAATGTCCTACATCATGTGGCTTAACAGGGTCCATGCTTTTGCTACACTAAGTGAATGTCCTACACTGTGTGGCTTAACAGGGTCCATGCTGTGCTACACTAAGTGAACAGGTCCTACACCATGTGGCTTAACAGGGTCCAAGCTGTGCTACGCTAAGTGAACAGGTCCTACACCGTGTGGCATAACAGGGTCCAAGCTGTGCTACACTAAGTGAACAGGTCCTACACTGTGTGGCTTAACAGGGTCCATGCTGTGCTACACTAAGTGAATGTCCTACATCATGTGGCTTAACAGGGTCCATGCTGTGCTACACTAAGTGAATGTCCTACACTGTGTGGCTTAACAGGGTCCATGCTGTGCTACACTAAGTGAATGTCCTTTTCATGTAGCTTAACAGGGTCCATGCTGTGCTACACTAAGTGAATGTCCTACATGTGTGGCTTAACAGGGTCCATGCTGTGCTACACTAAGTGAATGTCCTACATTTTGGCTTAACAGGGTCCATGCTGTGCTACACTAAGTGAATGTCCTACACTGTGTGGCTTAACAGGGTCCATGCTGTGCTACACTAAGTGAATGTCCTACATCATGTGGCTTAACAGGGTCCATGCTGTGCTACACTAAGTGAATGTCCTACATGTGTGGCTTAACAGGGTCCATGCTGTGCTACACTAAGTGAATGTCCTACATTGTGGCTTAACAGGGTCCATGCTGTGCTACACTAAGTGAATGTCCTACACGTGTGGCTTAACAGGGTCCATGCTGTGCTACACTTACATGTCCTACATCAGTCTTAAAGGGCCATGAACATGTGCTACCTGTGACCCTACACCTGTGCTTAACAGGGTCCATGCTGTGGGGTACACTAGTAATGTCCCTGTGGACAGGGTCCATGAGGCACACAAAAGTGGTAAGCCAACTGGTGTAGTGCATAACAGGGTCATGTGTGTAAGCAACAACTGCAGGTCCCGGGGACACAGGCTACAGGGCCATGCTGTGGTACACTGTGACACCTTAGTCAGCTGATGTGTGACCCATGACACACATCAGGGACAGTGAGTACAGCAACAACTGCAGGATCTGGGGACACACAGTGATGTGAGACCCTGACACACATCTCAGTACAGTGAGAGACCTCAGGACTGGGGCACACAGTTGTATGTGAGACCCGTGACACACAAACAGTACAGTGAGTACAGCAACAACTGCAGGATCTGGGGACACACAGTGTATGTGAGACCCGTGACACACATCAATCAGTACAGTGAGTACAGCAACAACTGCAGGATCTGGGGACACACAGTTGCATGTGAGACCCTGACACACATCAATCAGTCAGTGAGTACAGCAACAACTGCAGGATCTGGGGACACACAGTGGTAGTGAGACCCGTGACACACATCAATCAGTACAGTGAGTACAGCAACAACTGCAGGATCTGGGGACACACAGTTGTATGTGAGACCCGTGACACACATCAATCAGTACAGTGAGTACAGCAACAACTGCAGGATCTGGGGACACACAGTTGTACATGAGACCCATGACACACATCAGTCAGCCATGCCTACAGTGAGTACAGCAACAACTGCAGGATCTGGGGACACACAGTTGCATGTGAGACCCGTGACACACATCAATCAGTACAGTGAGTACAGCAACAACTGCAGGATCTGGGGACACACAGTTGTATGTGAGACCCGTGACACACATCAATCAGTACAGTGAGTACAGCAACAACTGCAGGATCTGGGGACACACAGTTGTATGTGAGACCCGTGACACACATCAATCAGTACAGTGAGTACAGCAACAACTGCAGGATCTGGGGACACAGCATGCATGAGACCCAATGAAAACATCAATCAGTACAGTGAGACACAACAACTCAGGATCTGGGGACCACAGTCTGATGTGAGTTTATGACACAATTAATCAGTACCAGGGGGAGTACAGCAACAACTGCAGGATCTGGGGACACACAGTGGTACGTGAGACCCGTGACACACATCAATCAGTACAGTGAGTACAGCAACAACTGCAGGATCTGGGGACACAGTCATACATGAGACCAATGACACACATCAGTACAGCGAGACCTATGAGAAACATCAGTATGAGACCCATGGCACACATCAGTATAAGAGACCTATGGACATCAGTATATGATGATAGCACTGAATTTATGGTCACGATACCAGGGACATTACCAGATAATGAGTAACCATTGGTAACTCATGTCTTTGTTGTTGTGTTTATGTGCAATGTCTTGTGAGCATTAAATTACTCTCTTATTTGTTGATCAGTATGGTGAGCCCATGACACACATCAGTATACAGAGACCCATGGCACACACCAGTATAATGAGACCCATGGCACACAATAGTATGGTCAGACCCATGGCACACATCAGTATAATGAGACCCATGGCACATACCAGTATAATGAGACCCACAGCACACAATAGTATGGTCAGACCCATGGCACACACCAGAATAATGAGACCCATGGCACACAATAGTATGGTCAGACCCATGACACACAACAGTATAATGAGACCCATGGCACACAATAGTATGGTCAGACCCATGGCACACACCAGAATAATGAGACCCATGGCACACAACAGTATAATGAGACCCATGGCACACGATAGTATAATGAGACCCATGGCACACAATAGTATGGTCAGACCCATGGCACACACCAGAATAATGAGACCCATGGCACACAACAGTATAATGAGACCCATGGCACACAATAGTATGGTCAGACCCATGACACACAACAGTATAATGAGACCCATGGCACACAATAGTATGGTCAGACCCATGACACACAACAGTATAATGAGACCCATGGCACACAACAGTATAATGAGACCCATGGCACACAACAGTATGGTCAGACCCATGGCACACATCAGTATAATGAGACCCATGGCACACTTTTTATATGGTCAGACCCATGGCACGCAACAGTAAGACCCATGGCACACATCAGTATACAGAGACCCGTGGCACACATCAGTATACAGAGACCTGTGGCACACATCAGTATACAGAGACCCATGGCACACGTCAGTATACAGAGACCTGTGGCACACGTCAGCATACAGAGACCCATGGCATACGTCAGTATACAGAGACCTGTGGCACATGTCAGTATACAGAGACCCGTGGCACACGTCAGTATACAGAGACCCGTGGCACACGTCAGTATACAGAGACCTGTGGCACACGTCAGTATACAGAGACCCGTGGCATACGTCAGTATACAGAGACCCGTGGCACACGTCAGTATACAGAGACCTGTGGCACACGTCAGTATACAGAGACCCGTGGCACACGTCAGTATACAGAGACCCGTGGCACACGTCAGTATACAGAGACCCGTGGCACACTAGTATACAGAGACCGTGGCATCAGTATACAGAGACCCGTGGCACACATCAGTATACAGAGACCCGTGGCACACATCAGTATACAGAGACCTGTGGCACACATCAGTATACAGAGACCCGTGGCACACATCAGTATACAGAGACCTGTGGCACACGTCAGTATACAGAGACCCGTGGCACACATCAGTATACAGAGACCTGTGGCACACGTCAGTATACAGAGACCTGTGGCACACATCAGTATACAGAGACCCGTGGCACACATCAGTATACAGAGACCCATGGCACACATCAGTATACAGAGACCCGTGGCATACATCAGTATACAGAGACCCGTGGCACACATCAGTGTGATTATACCAATACCACTGAGCTATAGGTCATATCCCATCTACATGACGGTTAGGAAACAGCGCAGCAAGTCAGTGGCCTTTGTTGGCTGTGATTAGTGTTCTGAAGCTGTCAGCTGAGTCAGTCCACTGTCACTGGCTGTGAACTGGGCTGTTGTAGAGGTGGTTTGGGCTATCTCAGTATCTGGGACAGTCTGCACACAAGGTTTATGGAGGGTTGGTTTGGCTGTGAACCGGGGTGTTGGAGAGGTGGTTTGGCCATCAGGGACAGTCTGCACACAAGTTTTACGGAGGGCTGGTGGTGCAGAGCAAGTGCACTCGCTTTCACAGTAAAGTCAAAAGTCAAGTTAAATTATTTGTCCAGTACAGCTACTGAACTAGGAGCACTAGTTACTAGTACTAACTACTATTAGTACAGTACTAGTACTAGTAGTAACTTGAAGAAGTTGAAGGCAAACGTTTACAGGTAAAAACTAGCATGTACAACTACAACTGCCAATCTAACAGAACCACTGAATCTGCTGTTCCCCTCCTCCCTTATCTTGAACTTTACAAATTAATTCACACTGACTGAGCCTAGTTCAGAAGTTGCTGATTTAGGTAAAGTGATCAAGCTCTATTTTTGTTAATTCACATTCTAAATAAGTTGTTGCTTTTTATTAATGCCAAGGTAACAAGATAGGTCACTGAGCATGAGAGTCTTCTTCCACCATTCCATGTTTTTTCAACCACTTTTACTTTAGCTTTCACTTTTACTTTTAGAGATCTACAATGATTGATGTTGTGAGTGTAACAGGGAATGTACATTATAATAATAATATATTGCTTTGACTCAGTCTGAGTTTGACCAAGGTTCCCATTAATGCACAAATGGGCATCCGTTATGCACTAGTACTGAAAAGGATGCACTAAACTTAAGCCTAGAGGGTCCCATGGGATGCACTAAGAACCTGCCAGGAAGTCCAGACCTCCTTTTCCCAACTGATAGAAAATGGGGTCATGTCCACTATTCCTACCACCTCTGTCTCAAAACCAACAGCTACCTTACACTGTCTTTGTTACTGACAAGAACACATTCTCCCAAACTTCATGAGGTGCCGGTACACAGGACTACACAGGCTCTTTCAACATCAGTGGTCAGACACAAATACACCAGCACACACCTAACAAAGATATCAAACAAGTAAGTAGTAAACATGGTGCTTAACATCCACACAAACCATAAGGCTTATCAGGGATGGGGGAGAAGGGGGGGAAAGAGGTGTGGAGGTGGGGGAAGAGGGAGCTTATATGACTATTGCTACACTGTCATCACCAGTATGACTCCTGCATAAAGATAGGCAGCAAGGACAGCCAGTTTAATATTTCATTAATTGTGAGGGACAAAGTCACCAGACAGTGTCCACAGACCACAACTTTTGAAGAGAAAGGAGAGCGTCAAGCTGAAGCGGATTCAAACTGAGGCCCCTCTGCTCACCGGCCTAATGCCTTACCGCTCGGCCAAACTGGTTCTCTGTATCAAACTTGTTGATGTGGGGCTTAATGTCTTCAGATGTCCGGCATGTATCAGTTGTCAAGCTGATGCAAGTCAGATCCAACAGTATCAGTTGTCAAGTTGATGCAAGTTAGATCTGACCTGTGTATCAGTTGTCAAGCTGATGCAAGTTATATCAAACATGTATCAGTTGTCCAACTGTTGCAAGTTATATTCAACATGTATCAGTTGTCCAGCTGATGCAAGTTAGATCCGACATGTATCAGTTGCCAGCTGATGCAAGTTAGATCCGGCATGTATCCATTGTCCAACTGATGCAAGTTAAATCCAACATGTATCAGTTGTCCAACTGATGCAAGTTAGATCTGACATGTATCTGTTGTCAAGCTGATGCAAGTTAGATCCGACATGTATCAGTTGTCAAGCGGATGTTAGTTAGATTTGACATGTATCAGTTGTCAAGCGGATGTTAGTTAGATCTGACATGTATCAATTGTCAAGCTGATGTTAGTTAGATCCGACATGTATCAGTTGTCACGCTGATGTTAGTTAGATCCGACATGTATCAATTGTCAAGCTGATGTTAGTTAGATCCGACATGGATCAGTTGTCAAGCTGATGTTAGTTAGATCCGACATGTATCAGTTGTCAAGCTGATGTTAGTTAGATCTGACATGGATCAGTTGTCAAGTTGATGCAAGTTAGATCCGACATATATCAGTTGTCTTATATTTTGTAACCAACATCAGCATCAGCCTTTAACGACACACATAACACCAACATTACAAACAAACCAGGAGTGATAGTTGCCCCAAACTTCCCTGTCCTGACCTTCAGCAACTGTTCAGTGCTGACCCCTTCCTCTTTCTCCATCTCCCTGAAGCCAAAGCTGTCCTTCAGACCCTGGGTGCGGCCGTTCAAGGACTGGGCTAGGTGAGGCATGATGTGACGCAAGCACAAAATGACACCCAGAATGGTGTAGACCTCATGCTCCTTGTCCACAGGCAGTATCAGCTCTGCAACAAACATAAATACTAAATTCTAGTTCTGCAACAAACATAGACACTAAATGATAAGCTCTTCAACAAACAGTGACACTAAATTACCAGCTCTGCAACAAGTGTGGACACTAAATGACCAGCTCTGCAACAAGCATGGACACTAAATTAACGCTTTAAAAATACTTATTATTATTATAAGCTCCGCATCAAGCACGGACACTAAATTACCAGCTCTGCAACAAGCATGGACACTAAATTACAAGCTCTGCAACAAGCATGGACACTAAATTATAAGCTCTGCAACAAACAGTGACACTAAGCACTAAGTTACCAGCTCTGCAACAAACAGGGACACTAAGTTACCAGCTCCACAACAAGCATGGACACTAAGTTATCAGATCTGCAACAAACAGGAACACTAAGTTACCAGCTCTGCAACAAAGATGGACACTAAGTTACCAGCTCTGCAACGAACAGGAACACTAGGTTATCAGATCTGCAACAAACAGGGACACTAAGTTATCAGCTCTGCAACAAACAGGGACACTAAGTTACCAGCTCTGCAACAAACAGGAAAAACCCCTAAGTTATCAGATCTGCAACAAACAGGAACACTAAGTTACCAGCTCTGCAACAAAGATGGACACTAAGTTACCAGCTCTGCAACGAACAGGAACACTAGGTTATCAGATCTGCAACAAACAGGGACACTAAGTTATCAGCTCTGCAACAAACAGGGACACTAAGTTACCAGCTCTGCAACAAACAGGAGCACTAAGTTACCAGCTCTGCAACAAACAGGGACACCAAATTACCAGCTCTGCAACAAACAGGGACACAAAGTTGTCAGCTCTGTAACAAGCAGAACCACTAAGTTGTCAGCTCTGTAACAAGCAGAACCACTAAGTTGTCAGCTCTGTAACAAGCAGGGACACTAAGTTGTCAGCTCTGTAACAAGCAGAACCACTAAGTTGTCAGCTCTGTAACAAGCAGAACCACTAAGTTGTCAGCTCTGTAACAAGCAGGGACACTAAGTTGTCAGCTCTGTAACAAGCAGAACCACTAAGTTGTCAGCTCTGTAACAAGCAGAACCACTAAGTTGTCAGCTCTGTAACAAGCAGGGACACTAAGTTGTCAGCTCTGTAACAAGCAGAACCACTGTCAGCTCTGTAACAAGCAGGGACACTAAGTTGTCAGCTCTGTAACAAGCAGGGACACTATCAGCTTTGCAACAAACAGTGACATTAAATTATCATAACTGCAACAAACATGGACATTAAGTTACCAGCTCTGCAACAGCAAGGACACTATCAGCTCTGCAACAAACCGGGACAGATAGTTACCAGCTCTGTGACAATAAAACAGAAATCCTACCAGGTCTAAAAGTCAATAACAAGCACAGCTTCATACTTACATTTAAACCAACTACAACCAACACAAGTAGCACACTCTACAACAGGAACCTCCTACAGTATAAAGTATGCACTGTATGGATTCTGAGGAGGCAAGAAAATATTAAAAATCACAATCCACATCTGACAGTTACAACACAGATCTGACTCACTTTAGGTAGGACCAGCCTCTCTTTAGCGCTTGGTAACATGGTCGTCGCAAGGCAAATATTGCTCATTTTCAACTTGTCATATCTGCCTTGTTCTGTGCAGTTTGGCAATAAAAACTACTGTCTGGCAAAAAACGATCTTTTTACGACCTGTTGATGCCATTGTTTTGGTGCGTGAATGATGTATTGTGAGTTTGGAAGAAGTTTTAATGAACACACCAAGTGGTCAGAAACCGAGCGTGGTTCTGACATCGAAAGTCAGATCAGCGAGGTCGGAAAATGGTTGCGTTCGGAAAACCGTTGGGAACTTTTACAAGAAAAACGTACACATATGAAGTTACTATTTTTAGAAAGAGGAATTCCATTAGATTTATCCGTTATAAAATTCATTAAAATTCTTCGTTTTTTCGACTGCAGCAAAAATTGAGTCGAAAAATACGTTCATTTTTACCGAAATTTACAAAAGAAAGTTTGAATGCACCATATTCAATTTGGTATCACTGGAAAGACAAATTTTGCTCTTTAAAACGGTGTATTGTTTGATCCGGAAGCAAGTTCTTGTAAGAGTTCCCGTGCAACGGAAAGTGGAGACCCCATAGATTTTGTCGTCTGCTCGAGTTGCGCGATCGTTAAAGTCTGCGACTACGCGAGCGGCGCAAAAGATGCTCACCCTGGAGGAATTGGAAAGAAACCGTGGTATGTTTGTTTATTTTAGCGATAACTAAGTGAGTTTCTAACACAACCATAACTGTATTTTTGTGCTGTTTACATCTCTTTGAATGCAACTGAAGCAAATTCATCGTGGTCTGGTCATAGTTTGAACAACATTACAGAGTTATCTCCTCATTATTTCCTCCGAAATGCAAACTGCTGTAAAAGTAGTAATTTCTTTCCCCGTAAATCCGAACTGACATAAAAACTGATGTATGGTGTATGTTCTCAACAGCGAATTTTTTTAAAGGAAATTTAGCAAGTGAATGATTTAAAAAAAAATAAAAAAATTGTCAGGGACAATAACTCTGATTTAGCTAGCAGATGCTGCAGTCACGACCCAATATGTTTTTTACAGTAGATCTGCTCATCTAGACAAAACAAAATAAAAGCGAGCCACCAGCTAAAATTAATGTTATATTGTGAGTTTGGAATTGTATTTGCTTCTGAAGAATTAATTTCTTTTCCCCCCATTTTCTTTCTCTTCCACCTTTTGTGCACATAGAAGACCTGGCACACTGGCTCAAAATTACATGATTCTTTCAATCTTTGTATATATAATAATAATAATAATTACAAGGGGGGGGGGGGGGGGGATTTAAAAAAAAGAAGAAGTAATAATGACAAGTTTTTTGGTTTTTGTTTAACATTTTACAAGCATGATTGACAAGACAGACTATGGTAACAGACAGAAATAACTAAGTCAATAAGAAAGACCGAACAGGAAACAAAATGAAAGAATAATCTCCCTCACACACACACACACACACACACACACACACACACACACACCCACACACTTCAAGAGCCACATCAAATGTGGGGTTGGGAGGGGGTGGGGGAAATAAAATAACTCACAGAGCAACATTAAATACAGTTTTGAGCATGTCAATTTTTAAATGTCATTGAAGTGGGACTCCAATTTTTGTTAGTTTCCTTAATAATCCAGGTCTTTTATCTAAGGTAGGGAAGTTTTTTGTTTTTAAGTATTGTCAAATAATGGCTAGAGCGACTCCAGTTGGGGTTTTGCTTCTGGGATTGTTTCAGTAGCTGAGACTGGTAGTAGTAGTCAAATACCTGAAAATTAGTTCTTGTCTGCTTCCTTTTGTTTGTACCTTTCTGATTTATTTATTTCTCAAGTTATTACTGCATGATTCACACAAAGTCAAGTAAGTGATATTTACAAACTTCAGAATTTGATGATTTAATCGGTGAGTATTAAGTGTATTTAATAGGTGAATATTAAGTGTTAGTGTGCTGTTTATGTGGAAATAAATCTTTTTTACCTGTTTGTTTATATATTTCTTTGTTAATGATTTCAGAGGATGATCAGTTTCATCATCTTGAGGAGAGAATTGGTCCTTTTTTTTTCTTTTCTTTTTCCCCTGTGGGGCTTTTATTTATTAACATGCATCCATCCATTACAATACAGTTTCTCTCTCTCTCTCTCTTCCCCCTCCCTCTCTCTCTCCATTCATATACCTAAGGCAAAGTACGAAGAAAAAGAAAAGAAAGAAACAAATGCACACACACACACACACACACACACACACACACACACACACACACACACAAAAGAAAAAGAAAAAAAAAAAAAAAAGAACCATGGTAATAAATACACTTTACAAGATTATTAAGGTCATTAACAACCTTGTCTAAATTTGTATCAGCTTTTTGTAATACAACCATTCGGTTGCTATCTTGTCATATGACATCGTTAATATCGCATTATATTTGTCTACATCAAATGTCTTTTTTACATAGTGTTTGAACAGGTGCAGCTGAGGTATGTTCTTGTTGATCTTACAAGTATAAATATAGAACTTTGCATGCAAAATTATCAAATCAAAGGCGCTGTCTGATTTAATTTGGCTGTCATGACCAAAAAGTACAAAAAATTTGTTAAGCGCTATTGTCCTCGCATTTGAGCTCCCGGTATTAAGTGTAGTCTGGAACTGTTCCCCAAAAGACTTTATGTACACACATCTCCAAAAAAATTGATTGATAGAGTCTCTTTCCCGTCTACAAAAAGAACAGTTAATGTCATTTTCAATACCCATGCATTAAAACAATATTGGTAGCTAATATTCTATGTACAAGTCTTATCTGGAACCATTTTAGTTTTATCTCTTGGATGTTTTGCATTTTCTTAAAGGTTCTGCTCCAGTCAATGTCTGTATTCAATCTTGCTTCCCATTTTTCACAGCACTTAGGTTTATCTTTACCCTGTGTAAGCATTTCATAATACAGGCGTGAACCTTTTTGTTGACCGTAAATAATCTTAAGGTCTTTGTCAAATCGGTTGAACTATTACTCTCAACTGTTAGTCCCGTTTTACATATGTAGCTTTTAATAGCTTGTACAATATATGTAATGTAATCTGTATTAATTCTGTATATTTCTTTAAACCTTTTAAATAACATAAACGTACCATTTTCATTCAGAATGTTTTTGATAAAACATACACCTTTGTCTATCCACTTTTTATTAAAAAAACAGTTTTATTTCCAACCAGAATATTATTGTTGCAGAAAATAGGATCTGCGACTAGTTCTTCTGAGTTCTCTACCTGTATTTGTTTACCAAACTCTCTATATGCTTTAAATACATGAATCCAAAACCTATTAAAATTATTTTCCTGAGTAGGGAGGCTTGATCCCAATTGTTCAAGCAGTAACACTTTCGGGTAAGTTGATGTAATTATACCTTTCCACTTGTGATCACTTGTTTTTAGTTTTCGTATCCAACTTAGCTTCAGTGCATTAATATAATGTCTAATATTTGGTATGCCAAGTCCTCCCTTTGCAATAGTTATGATGGTTACTTTCCTACTTATCCTGTCTTGTTTTCTATTCCATATGAACTGAAACACGGTCTTCTGCAACGCGTCCACCAGACTGTCTGGTGGATTTGGCAATAAAATCCATAGGTGGATAATTTTAGACAAAATAAGCGACTTCAGAACAGCTACTCTACTGAGTGGTGTTATTTGTCTTTTTAACCATACTTTGTACAATGCTTTTATTTCTAAAAAATTCTCACGAAAGTTGAGTAGCTCACACTCTTTTAAATTATTAGTAAACCAAATACCAAGTATTTTAAATTTAGATGCAAATTTGGCATATATTTAATGGGTGAATTTCTTTTATTACCAAGCCATATAACACTAGTCTTCCCCGCGTTCAAGAAGAGACCCGATTTGTTTCCAAATGTATTAATAATCTTAACTGTTTCCTCAAATGAGTTCTTGTCACCTTCTAACATAATTTCAGTATCATCAGCATACTGCAAAATTTTGTACTCAGTTTCTCCTATTAAAATACCTTTAATATTCTTATTTTACCTAATCATAGCAGCAAGTATTTCTATGCATAAAATAAATAGATATGGTGATATTGGGTCCCCCTGTCTACATCCCCTCTGAATTGAAAACCATTCTGATAATTGTCCATTAACCGTGACAGATGACTTTATATCTCTATAAAATGTGAATATCCACTGGCTAATATCGGGCCCAAATCCAAACGCATGTAAAACTTTAAACATAAATCTCCAATCCACTGAATCGAAGGCTTTTTCAAAGTCTAAACACAAGAGTAGCCCAGGCATATTTTCTTTGTTCAAATATCTAATTAAATCGTATATCAGTCGAATATTATCTCCTATATATCTGTTGGCCATAAACCCAGTTTGGTCTTCATTGATCAAAGAAGGCAGGACACAGTTTAAGCGATTGGCAATACACGTGGATCCTATTTTGTAAACAACATTAAGGAGTGAAATTGGCCTCCAGTTTTTTATTAAGTCTTTTGATTTGTCTCCTTTTGGTATGCATATTATTATTCCTTCTTTCTGTGTTGATGATAATTCACCTTTTCTAAACCCATTATTTAATGATTTAACAACGAATGCACCCAGCTGTCGCCAAAAAAACTTAAAGAATTCAACAGTAAAACCATCAGAGCCAGGGCTTTTATTGTTTTTGATGTTCTTGAGTGCAACGCTTGCTTCATCTAAAGTAATTTCCCCTTCGAGTGAGGTCTTTTCTTGCACTGTCAATGTTGGTATATCCTCAACCAAGTCTAATATTTCACAATCTTCTAACTGTCTGTCAGAGTATAATCTTTCATAAAACATTTTGACTTCCTTTATAATGTCCTTGGTTTCATATATTTCCTCACCATTGTTTAAAGTAAGCCTAATCATTTGTTTACTAACGTAATTATGTTTTTCAAGTGCACAAAAATATTTTGTAATTTTTTTGCCTTCGGCAACCCATCTTGCTCTCGATCGAAGCAGAACTCCCTCCATCTTTTTCTCTCTATGTGCAATTAGCTCCTGTTTATAAGATTCTAGTTTCCCTTTCTCATCTTCTGTCAATTTAATTTTAGTTTCTAAGCTCTGAATATTGTTCTGCAAATCCCTTTCCTTTTCCTGATCCACACATTTTTTCATTGTAGCATACGAGATTGTCTTTGACCTAATTTTCATAAGTAGTACATCTAAAAATAGCTGATCGGAAATTACAAATTGAATGTCACATTTTGGGATGAAAGGAAGTTGTTCACGAGAATAGGGTAGAGCTGCATATTCTTCAATCACGGTTCTTATAACATCATTTATTTCGTTTGCAAACAGCTTATCTTTTAACAGGGAATTATTAAATTTCCACAATAGCTTATTTCTGGTTTCTAATTTCCCTAAAGTCAAAGTCAATGTGATCATGGAATGATCTGTCCGGTAACCGGGCTTAATGTCTGCTTCTGTCACGTAAGTGGACAGCAAATCTGAAATTAGGAAAAAGTCCAATCTACTCTGTTGAAGGGGTGTGTTTCTGCGCCACGTATACCATCTCATTTCAGGATGAATTTCTCTCCAAATATCTAATAGGTCGAGGTTTATCATTAAATTTTCGACTTGTTCTTGTGCTTTAGCATTATTAAAGTGTTTATAATTATAATAATCTAATGTGAAATCCAAGACTAAATTCCGGTCTCCTCCAATAATAAGATTTTCAAAGCCAACTTCACTGATCCGTTCCTCAAGCTCAGCATAAAACTCCGGATTATCATGGTTTGGGCCATACAAACTGATGATCACAAAATCTTTATCCATTATTCTGACAGTGGCAAATATATAATTTCCAGCAATATCTTTATAAACCTTGTTTACAGAAAATTTGAAATTATTATTAAATAATATTGCGACACCCCTTGAACTTGAATTATATGAGGCAAAATAACATTTATAACCCCACTCAGCCCGAATACAGTTCTCTAGTTTTGGATCAAAGTGGGTATCCTGCAGTAGGTATATGGAATATGACTTATCTCTTAAATAGTGAAAAACATCTCTCCTCTTGCACAGGTCAGCTAGGTCTTGGCAGTTCATTGAAACAACCTTAACTGTATTGGTCATGGTATGCGTGATCTAATCCCACTACAGCCAGGAGACACTATCCAACAAAGCAGAAGCATCATGGAAGGAACCACTTTCACGTGCGAACATAGCTCACAAAAATCTGCCACAAATATCCATACAAACAGTTCAAAACCTAAGCCAGTATAGGCACATGACGTACATACGCACAGATCACAACACGCTGAACCCAGCGCTGAATATGCACGTACAAACATAATAAATTCAAAGTCCATGGCCAATATAATACAACCAAAAAACAGGCAAACGGACAAACAATACAACCAACTAACAGGCATAAACAGGTACACAAAAATTCCACACACAAAAAAAGTTACAGTATACTAAGCTGTAGAAGAAAAGGAAAAGAGTGATTTTCTGGTGAAATCGCTGATCAAGCAACGCAAAAAGATATCATTCGACTGTCGAGTGCAGCTCAGAAGATATGAACTTAAAGCAAAAAAGAAAGAAAAAAGTGGAGAGAGAGAGAGAGAGAGAGAGAGAGAGAGAGAGAGAGAGAGAGAGAGAGAGACACACACACACAGAGAATTGGTCTAGTAAGCGAGGCCGGCCCCAACATCTACCACAAGACCACACTTGGACTGCAGTTTTTAACTTCATTTACTCATTCAAACAAGTCTACATATATCTAAAATTTGCCTAAATGTCCTTATGCTGTGCATTTTCCTTCTCTGATTAATGCTGAATCTGCAGATACCAGAACCATGGCTGTATCTCTTTCCATTCCAGAGTTTGATTTGCTTCAATGCTATTACCATCAAAGATTTGCAGGATATTTGCACCCTTTTTTCTCATGGAAACTTGCCTCTGTAGGTAAAATTTAGCTTGCACTTCTTTAGACTTGTGAATTTGTATGGTCTAATTAATGCTGAATCAGTTGATATCAGAATTATGGTTGTACCTCTTTCCATTCCCATGTTATGTTTGATCTTGTCACGGTACCGTCAAAGATTGGTGATAGGACAATGTCAAAATTAGCGATTTTTCCATTTTTGGCACTCTGCATCTCCAATATTTGAGTAAGGATGACTACTGAAAAAATTGTGTTTAGTCTACGTGGTGCAGACACTGTGTAAAACAAGTTGGGTGGATGTGTGACCAATAATTTTTATGTTAGATCCATACAAAAATGGCATTTTGTAAAATGCGCATAAAAGGCCTAAAATGGTGACTATTTGAAGGGTGATATCTCAAAAAATATTATAGATAAATTAATGAAATTTGGCTTGTGTACTTTCCTTGTGACCCTCTTTACTGTTACATGTTAATGGATTGCATTGCTTGCTTTTACAAATTTGGCTGGACCTACCTACTCACTTACAACACACATCTGACTCACTTACAACACACATCTTACTCACAGTTACAACACACAGGTTCACATGTTTCCCAGGCTTTAGAATTAGAGGGAGAACATTTGACAGTTCTGGGTCCTCAGCAGAGGGGACCATCATTTCTGCATCTGAGTACCGGTACTCGTACAACAAACATACCTAAGAAAGAACACTAGAACAACACACCTAGAATGCTAGCTGTGGAATGGTTCAGCATGCTCGGTGAGCACTGGTATACCCAAAACAGTACAACAGATATACTGGTAGGTCCACAAAACAGACAGCATACCCAGAATGACAGGGATGAGATAGGCGAGGGGGCTCAGTGAGCACTGGTATACCCAAAACACTACTGATAGTCTGCTATATTGGTGTGTACTACAGAAGAGACAGCATACCCAGAATGACAGTGATGAGATAGGTGAAGAAACTGAGGGGGCTCCGTGAGTACTGGCAGATGAGGGAGAGACTGCTGGCAGCCATTCGCCGACACACAGCAGATGGAGACATGAGGTTGGTCAGAAACGACTTCAGCAATGCCTGTAAGTAAAACGTATGTGGTTATGATACTACTTCACACGTCAAAGACAGCATGTTACTATGACACAGATGAAAGACAGTGTGTTACTAAGCTACACAGATGAAATACAAAATGTTACACCGATCAAAGACAGTATGTTTTGTATGTTACAAAACACAGATGAAAGACAGCATGCTACACAGATGAAAGATAGTATGTTACCATACTACACTGATCAAAAACAGAATGTTACTATGACACACAGATGAATGCATGTTACAATACTACATTGATCAAAGACACTGTTAGTGTTACTACACTCCTCAGAAGAAGAAAAAAAAAATCAAAAAAAAATCCAGCATGTTAATTTGTTATAATACTGTACAGAATACAGATGAAGCCAGAATGTTACTATGACACACATGAAATACAGCATGTTAATATGCTACACTGATAAAAGACACCATAAAAGACTACAACACATACAAAGGTGAATGAAAGCATGCTACTATCTATGCTGATGAAAGGCAGCATGTTACTAATACTATACTACATTGATGGTAGACAGCATATTACTATGCTATGCAGACGAAAGACAGCATATTACTAATACTATGCCATACAGACACAAAAAAAAGCATGTTACTAATACTATACTATACTGATGAAAAATAGCATATCACTACTACACAGATAAAAGACGGCATGTTATTACACTACAGTGATGAAATGCAGCATGTTACTATACTATGCTGATGAAACAAAAGACAGTATGCTACTATACAGATGAAAGAGCACGTTGCTGTACCCCACTGATGAAAGACAGCATGTTGCTACCACATAGATGAAAGACAGTATGCTACTATACAGATCAAAGACAACATGTTACAACCACACAGATGAAAGACAGTATGCTACTATACAGATCAAAGACAACATGTTACAAGCACACAGATGAAAGACAGTATGCTACTGTACAGATCAAAGAAAATGTTACAAGCACACAGATGAAAGACAGTATGCTACTATACAGATCAAAGACAACATGTTACAACCACACAGATGAAAGACAGTATGCTACTATACAGATCAAAGACAACATGTTACAACCACACAGATGAAAGACAGTATGCTACTATACAGATCAAAGACATGTTACAAGCACACAGATGAAAGACAGTATGCTACTGTACAGATCAAAGACAACATGTTACAAGCACACAGATGAAAGGCAGTAGGCTACTAAACAGATGAAAGACAACATGTTACAAGCACACAGATGAAAGACAGTATGCTACTATACAGATCAAAGACAACATGTTACAAGCACACAGATGAAAGACAGTATGCTACTGTACAGATGAAAGACAGTATGCTACTGTACAGATGAAAGACAGCATGCTTGTACAGATCAAAGACAACATGTTACAAGCACACAGATGAAAGACAGTATGCTACTGTACAGATCAAAGACAGTATGCTACTGTACAGATGAAAGACAGTATGCTACTGTACAGATGAAAGACAGCATGCTACTGTACAGATGAAAGACAGCATGCTACTAAAATCTGCTACTGTACAGATGAAAGAGCATGCTGCTATACTCCACAGATGAAAGACATCATGTCACTGTCACAAAGACAAACAAGGTTTGTTAAGTTGCACTGCAAAATACACTGTTATTGTGTGCCTCAAATTACACCTGTTATTGTGTGCCTCAAATTACACCTGTTATTGTGTGCCTCAAATTACACCTGTTATTGTATAACTAGATACTGTAAGTCACTCTTACTTTCAGTCTGGTTATTAGTAACAGTACATCAACACACACCTAGTTTACTTACAAGGCATCAATGGTATTGAGAATATAGAACTGAAAAACAATGATGTTTTGAACCATCACCGTGACTTTGACCTTTAATACAGCTATTCAGTCTTTTCACAGGATACTTTGGTTTATGAAGACATACCATTAAAATATGTTTGAATGCAAAAGGATCACCAGTTCTGAAGATCTAGCACAAAACTGTCATATTTTGATTATAGAGCCTTTAATGTGACCTTGACCTTGGCAATAGCAAAACAATCTTTTTGCACTATACTTGGGCTCATGATGATGCATCATCATACTAAGTTTGGCTACAAAGGGTTAAATTGTTCAGAAGATACCACCTGGATATTCAGTGAAGCACTGAACCTTCACTGTTACCTTGACCTTGAAAAAAGCACAGCAAACTTTTCAAGACTGGTTTATGATGATGTACCATAAAACATGCCAACCCCCCCCCCCCCCCCCCCCAATCTCTTTTTTCATTTTTCTTTTTTTCAGCAGCACTTCATCCCCCATAGTGTCATAGTCTTCAAAATGTTGAAGTTGGACACTATATGGAAGAAGAACTATTAGTCACAAAAGGACCAATAACTCAGTAGAAAAGTCATGTTTTGAGTATATGAGCCCTATGACCTTGACCTTGAAGACAGCAATACAATTGTTTCTCATGACACTCCAGCTTATGATAATGTATCACCGTACAAGTCTGGTTACAAAAGGTTCAGCATTTCAGAAGATTCCATCTGGCCAAACATGACAATCTGTTTGGCATTGAGTTCAGTCTTACCTTGACCTCAGAGTCATTGGCAAAAGCCATGAGTGCAGAGCAAATCTTTGGCATGGAGTTGGACAGTGTTTCTTGCACAGCCTCCTCCTCCCGTCTACAAATGCGAGCAATGTAAGGCAGCAGGTTGACTATGTAGGGTCTGAGGAAAAAAGCAAAGAAAAAAAGTACACAATATCAACAAATGTTCACATGGAGGGTCTAATGCACAAAATGGGAAATGTCTGCACTATATAACTTTGATTCCTTTCAACTCTTTGGTGACCTGGCATGAAAGGGGACCATGGTCACTAAACCTGGCATGAAAGGGGACCATGGTCACTAAAACTGGCATGAAAAGGGGACCACAGGCACTAAACCTGGCATGAAAAGGGGACCACAGGCACTAAACCTGGCATGAAAAGGGGACCACAGGCACTAAACCTGGCATGAAAAGGGGACCTGGCATGAAAAGGGGACCATGGTCACTAAACCTGGCATGAAAAGGGGACCACGGTCACTAAACCTGGCATGAAAAGGGGACCACGGTCACTAAACCTGGCATGAAAAGGGGACCACAGGCACTAAACCTGGCATGAAAAGGTACAGCTTACTGAAGGCCATCATCATCAGGCTTTCAAAGGTCCTGCTTAAACAGCATGTGAGAAAAGAACAACAGTAAAGTAACAGCCTGCAACCTTCTCATTATTTTTCATCAAGGCCACTGCAAGTGAAGTGACATTACAAACTGATCATGAACAATGCTGGCCTGTGGGGCAGAAGTGTACATTACATCATGAGCCAATACTTCACAGGAACAGGGCCAACCACTGTGGCTAACTCCTATGAAACTCCAATTTGAAAGAAAAAGGTGTACGTTTCTGCTGAATAATTACTTACAGAGCCACCATACGAAGCCTGAAAAATGAAACTTTTTGCACATTTTCCTTGTTTTCAGGCCAACATATTTATTCACATGGGGTCCGCTCTAAGTCTAAATACACTTCAGCTGCAAAAAGCATTATGTGCATACCCTTGTGTGTGGAGAATATTTTAGCACAACACAGGCAGATTTATAACAGAATTCAATATCTACTTTAAATATGCACTGAACTAACAAAAGCATTATAAGCTTGTAAGTGTCTGTAATATTTATGCATGGTTTGATCTTGACTTGTTATCAGCATACAATCAGACAACTAAATGTTTGACTTATCAGGCACCTGTGTTATCTTAAGCAAGTTAAAGGTAGAGTGAATTAAGTCATCAAAACAACAATAAGACTAACACTCAGTGGAGGTTACCACCAGCAAAGTTTTGCAAGATCTCACTTACGTAGTTGGGGGAGGAGGGGGGAGGGGGAAGTGTTTACTGGCATGCATGGCCTCATTGCTAGGCCACTAGCTGAATGATACTCAGCCATGCTAGTCAAACAAGGAGGTACTGCCAGTCAAACAGTCATGCCAGTCAAGCAAAGAGGTCAGGTCAGTCTTACAAAGTGGTCAGTTCAGTCTACAGAGAGGTCAGGTCAGTCTTACAAAGGGGTCAGTTCAGTCTTACAAAGAGGTCAGGACAGTCTTACAAAGGGGTCATGCCAGTCTAGCAAAGAGGTCATGCCAGTCTAGCAAAGAGGTCAGGTCAGTCTTACAAAGAGGCCATGCCAGTCTAGCAAAGAGGTCAGGTCAGTCTTACAAAGAGGTCAGGTCAGTCTTACAAAGAGGTAAGGTCAGTCTTACGAAGAGGCCATGCCAGTCAAGCAAAGAGGTCAGGTCCATCAATCAAAGAGGTCATGCCAGTCAAGCAAAGAGGTCAGGTCCGTCAAGCAAAGAGGTCATGCTAGTCAAACAAAGAGGTCATGCCAGTCAAACAAAGTGGTCATGCCAAAATGAGGCAACAAAATAAAGTATATGCCATTTTACAGTAAGAGACCAGAGTTTAAAAAAAAGAAGCAATGTCTTATTACAGTACGTAGACAACAGTAAAGAAACAAAGCATGTTTTATTACAGTAAAAGAGGTCAGGCAAGACAAGGTTAACAAAACAAAGCAACCTGGTTCTAAGTTATTACAGAAAGAGAGGTCAAGACAAAACACAGTCAAAAAATCACCCACACCTTACTAGAGTTAGAGACCACAGTTTAGAATTAAAGAAGTCCTTATTACAATGAGAGATTATCCTGAAGGAATAAAGTAGGTTCTATTACAGTAAGAGATGAGGACACAGTCTGTGCTGGAAGCCGAGTGAAGAAGGGACACAGTCTGCTCAAAGCACAGTGCAAAAACCTGAGTGAAGGGGGGGTAACTCTGCTCAAAACACCAAGAACCTGACCATCAGTATTCTGCCCTATCTCAGGTGGCCCTCAGATACCAAGGTGAAGAGAAACACAGGTAGCAAAGCAGACGAACTAAACCTACCTGCATTTCTGTGGTCTGATGAGGTGACACATGTCAGCAAAGCGCCACAAGGCAGCGCGAAGAGAACGTGATGACCCATTCTTCTTGATCTCCTTGTACAGCTCCACCTGCAGGCGACCCAAGTTCGTTTCCAGTAGTGTCTGCACACAGTCACACCCAAGGACCACTGTGTATACAGCCAACTGCTCTTCTTGCCTCTCCTATATCTACCCCAGATCTGTGACCACAGTCACACCCAAGGACCACTGTGTATACAGCCAACTGCTCTTCTTGCCTCTCCTATATCTACCCCAGATCTGTGACCACAGTCACACCCAAGGACCACTGTGTATACAGCCAACTGCTCTTCTTGCCTCTCCTATATCTACCCCAGATCTGTGACCACAGTCACACCCAAGGACCACTGTGTATACAGCCAACTGCTCTTCTTGCCTCTCCTATATCTACCCCAGATCTGTGACCACAGTCACACCCAAGGACCACTGTGTATACAGCCAACTGCTCTTCTTGCCTCTCCTATATCTACCCCAGATCTGTGACCACAGTCACACCCAAGGACCACTGTGTATACAGCCAACTGCTCTTCTTGCCTCTCCTATATCTACCCCAGATCTGTGACCACAGTCACACCCAAGGACCACTGTGTATACAGCCAACTGCTCCTCTTGCCTCTCCTATATCTACCCCAGATCTGTGACCACAGTCACACCCAAGGACCACTGTGTATACAGCCAACTGCTCTTCTTGCCTCTCCTATATCTACCCCAGATCTGTGACCACAGTCACACCCAAGGACCACTGTGTATACAGCCAACTGCTCTTCTTGCCTCTCCTATATCTACCCCAGATCTGTGACCACAGTCACACCCAAGGACCACTGTGTATACAGCCAACTGCTCCTCTTGCCTCTCCTATATCTACCCCAGATCTGTGACCACAGTCACACCCAAGGACCACTGTGTATACAGCCAACTGCTCTTCTTGCCTCTCCTATATCTACCCCAGATCTGTGACCACAGTCACACCCAAGGACCACTGTGTATACAGCCAACTGCTCTTCTTGCCTCTCCTATATCTACCCCAGATCTGTGACCACAGTCACACCCAAGGACCACTGTGTATACAGCCAACTGCTCTTCTTGCCTCTCCTATATCTACCCCAGATCTGTGACCACAGTCACACCCAAGGAACCACTGTGTATACAGCCAACTGCTCCTCTTGCCTCTCCTATATCTACCCCAGATCTGTGACCACAGTCACACCCAAGGACCACTGTGTATACAGCCAACTGCTCCTCTTGCCTCTCCTATATCTACCCCAGATCTGTGACCACAGTCACACCCAAGGACCACTGTGTATACAGCCAACTGCTCCTCTTGCCTCTCCTATATCTACCCCAGATCTGTGACCACAGTCACACCCAAGGACCACTGTGTATACAGCCAACTGCTCCTCTTGCCTCTCCTATATCTACCCCAGATCTGTGACCACAGTCACACCCAAGGACCACTGTGTATACAGCCAACTGCTCCTCTTGCCTCTCCTATATCTACCCCAGATCTGTGACCACAGTCACACCCAAGGACCACTGTGTATACAGCCAACTGCTCCTCTTGCCTCTCCTATATCTACCCCAGATCTGTGACCACAGTCACACCCAAGGACCACTGTGTATACAGCCAACTGCTCTTCTTGCCTCTCCTATATCTACCCCAGATCTGTGACCACAGTCACACCCAAGGACCACTGTGTATACAGCCAACTGCTCTTCTTGCCTCTCCTATATCTACCCCAGATCTGTGACCACAGTCACACCCAAGGACCACTTTGTATACAGCCAACTGCTCTCCTTGCCTCTCCTATATCTACCCCAGATCTGTGACCAGAGTCACACCCAAGGACCACTGTGTATACAGCCAACTGCTCTTCTTGCCGCTTCTACATCTACCCCAGATCTGTGACCACAGTCTACAGCACAACATGTCATAACACCAACTGATCACAGTCTACAGCATAATGTGTCATAATAACACCCAGTAATCACAGTCTGCTGCACGACGTCATAACACCCGCTGATCACAGTCTACAGCATGACATGTCATAATAACACCCAGTGATCACAGTCTACAGAATAACATGTCATAATAACACCCAGTAATCACAGTCTGCAGCATGACATGGCATGCCATAATAACACCCAGTGTCACAGTCTACAGCATAACGTGTCATAGTAACACCCAGTAATCACAGTCTGCAGCACGACATGATGCTGCAGACTGTGATTACTGGGTGTTATTATGACGTGTCATGTCATGCTGTAGACTGTGATCACTGGGTGTTATTATGGCATGAGTCATGTCATGCAGCAGACTGTGATTACTGGGTGTTATTATGACATGTTATGCTGTAGACTGTGATCACTGGGTGTTATTATGGCATGGCATGTCATGCTGTAGACTGTGATCACTGGGTGTTATTATGGCATGTTATGCTGTAGACTGTGATTACTGGGTGTCATTATGGCATGCCATGTCATGCTGCAGACTGTGATTACTGGGTGTTATTATGACATGTCATGTCATGCTGCAGACTGTGATCACTGGGTGTTATTATGGCATGCATGTCATAATATCACCCAGTAATCAGTCTGTAGCACGACATGACACGCCTTAAAACCTGTAAGATCCTATTTTGTCTGCTACAACATGTAAATCCTAATTCTGATGTCTTGCCTATCACAACCTGTGAAATCCCAATTATATCTTGTCTGCCACAACCTGTGAAATCTGAATTATCATACATTGTCTTTCACAAGCTGTGAGATCCTAATCATAATGTCTGCCACAACCTGTAAAGCCTAATTAACATGTCTTTCCTATCACAACCTGTGAAATCCCAATTATCATACACTTTCACAAGCTGTGAGATCCTAATCACAATATGTCTGCAACAACCTATGAGATCCAAACTATGATGTCTAGTCTGCCACACCTCCAGTTCATAACTGATATCTTGCCAACAACAACCTGTGAAATCCTGGCTTTTGTTTCTCATCTTGCCCTGTCTCTCATTCATTAAATACTGCTACCATGGGAAGTTTACGCTTACAGTGCTGTGGACAATCCCAAGATTCAGGTTATTGCCATGAACATAACCATAACATATATATATATCACTACAAAGACCACTTGCATTTCGTCACGTATCTCAAATCAACAACTGACTGCCCCCCCTAGCTGCCAGTAACACTTGGGACTTAGAATGTAAGACCTTGATTGTTCTGTTGAGGCACTCATCGGCTACCATGCGAATATCTGCCTCAGCATCATCACACAAAGTCAGGAAGGCTTCCACTGCTATTCCCAGGAACTTGGGGAAATCGGCAATTGTTCTGAAAATATACACACAATGCATTGCATAGGTCTACTCTGAAAATACACATGCAGTGTATCTGCAAGGGACTGTTCTGAAAGCACACAATCCATCTGCCCGGGTCTACTCTAAAAATACACAATGCATCTGCATGGGTCTACTCTGAAAGTACACACACAATGTATATATATATAGATCTGCAAGGTCTGTTCTGAAAATACATACACAATGCATCTGTCTAAAAATGCACAATGTATCTGTATGGGTCTGTTCTGAAAATACAAGCAAAATGCATCTGTGGGGGTTTATTTTGCAAATACACCCACAGTATCTCTTTATGGGTCTGTTTTAACAATAACAGGAAATACACACAATGCATCTGATATAATAATAACCGGAAGTACACACACAATGTATTAGTATGGTCAAAACAAGATCAAATTAATGGACAGCAAAGGAAACAAAACAGAAAAAAGTCAAAGATGTTATCTGATTTTAAATAAGCATAATATGTATACAAACATTCCAAAAACTGGCAAAAACAGATGAAATAAAAATGATCTACATTAAAGTCAGTGTATTTCTAAGCCGATGGATGGAAATGTTACAGAATGTCAGTGGTAATATTTCCTGGCCACCTGCTCACACAGTTCTAGACCAATGGCTGTTTGCTGATAATTCCCTGGCCACTTGTCTCCACAGCTGTGGCTGGAGTGATACAGAATGTTGGCTGTTCTATTTCCTGGCCACTTGCCTAGATACAGTGGGGCCATTTCCAAAGTCACTGTGGTGAAAAGACAGTTTTAATATTTATATACAAAGCTGCACACAGGGGGTGAGTGGGGGTGGTGAATGGGGTACCAAATTATCAAACAAGTCCGGGCATTGCACGGCTGTATGATTACTTTTCAAACTGTGGAACTAAAAGCAAAGTTGAGGCCATATCTTTCTCTCACCCCTCTGTCCATTTCTCACTCCTAACCATGTCTCTTTCTCTCACCCCTCTGTCCATTTCTCACTCCTAACCATGTCTCTTTCTCTCACCCCTCTGTCCATTTCTCACTCATAACCATGTCTCTTTCTCTCACCCCTCTGTCCATTTCTCACTCATAACCATGTCTCTTTCTCTCACCCCTCTGTCCATTTCTCACTCATAACCATGTCTCTTTCTCTCACTCCTGATACCAATTCTGACCTCATAACCACATCTCTTTATTTTGCCCCTGTTAAAATTTGTCACCTCACAGCCTCATGTCTTTATTTTGCCCCCGTTACAATTTGTCACCTCACAGCCATATCTCTTTATTTTGCCACCTCTCTTTCTCTCCCATTTTCATTTCTCACCTCACTAATAGTAACACACTTTTCTCTCTGAATTCCTCACCTTGTAACATTATCTCATCTTCCCACCCCTGTTAGTGTTACTGTTACCATTTCTCATCTTGTAACCACACCTCCTTCATACAGTTATCCCCTGCTAGGTCTCAGCTCATAACCAGGTCTCTTTCTCTCACATCATATTCTCACCTCACAACCAGGTCTCTTCTTAGTCTTACCCTAAACCCTGTTTACCATTTTTTTACCCTGTAAGTGTAACCATGTCTTCTCCCATCTTGTTACAATCTCTCACCTCATGTTGGGAGCACAAATACAATCAGCCACAGCATTGCAATGAAGAATCTTATCTTTCTTGCTTGGCGGCTGTTCCTTTTTCCTGCACATTGTAACAGAATACATCATAATCTTGGTAAAGAGACAGTGTAAACAGTTCATTATTCTTATAGCATTTCAAATTCACTTCATGCATAATTATTATAAACAGCAAATACTGCCTCATCAATCTGAAATGCTTGTTAAAGACTGCTTTGCATCTGTATTTTTCTTCTTTAGATACAATCTCCAAAACAATTAAACAGATTCAGAAAAAAACATAACTCTAGTCTGAGTTCAATCCCAGATCACTGCTTTTGCTATGAACCACATGAATCTCTATATATATATTATATATATCATACATGTGTGTGTGAGTGTGTCTACTCCGTCGTCTTCTGTCAGCTCACCTCATATCCTCTGGTCGTGGCACCTTAACTGTTCTGTCAAGCACCATTACTCCAGAATCCTCTATACTTCTCTCCGACACTCTCCTTCCACAGCATCATTTAAATCTGCCCTCAAGACCCGTCTGTTCTCCTCTGGACTCTGAATGCTTTCCCTGTGTTCGTGTGTGCGTGCAGTTGTGTGCCACTGGTTTTGTGTGTGTGTGTGTGTGTGTGTGTTTTGGTGTGTGTGTTGGTAATATAAAGAAATATGAATACACAAACAGACCAGGGCTATGCTGGATCATCTTTTGTCACAGGCTCATATAATATATATATGGAAAATTTACACACTGCATGTGACTATTGTGAGAGAGACCCTCACTGACTCAGACACAGACATAGAAAAAAAAGAGGAGGGGGGGGGGGGGGGCTGATCTTACTTTGAAGTGTCATCAGTGCCGGCCCCTCCAGGCTGGAAGACTTTCAGGCCTTCGAAAGCCTTCACCAACTTCTCAATTGTTGCCATGACTTCAGGACCCAAAGTCTCTAAAGCAGCTGAAACACACACACACACACACACACACACACACACACACACACAATCACACACACACAATTAAATGACTCATTTGAGTTTCTTTGTCATGGAATATGTCAGATCTCAAATAGTTTCCAAGAATGTCTTTGTTGAATCTGAAAATGCATATAATATTTATACATATATATGTTTTCCCTGAAATACATAAATGCCAGACCATGAAAAGTCATGCTCAGATGATGTATGTGATTTTGTTCACACATTTCCCCCCCTATACATTTTAAAGTGCCTGACTGTTTATAGTGCATGCTGGGTTATTTTGGTGTTATCATAGTCCACCAAACTCTGACAGGGACTACAGGAAGTGTGCATACAAAAGGGAAAGAACTAGACCTAGCTGCACCAGAGCATAACACTAACACTAGCAGTTTAACTAACACTCTTTCTGATGAATTAGATCTAGTGCATTGTGCGCTTTTACAGCTAGTAGGTAAATGATACCCTTTAAAAGCTGTTTGCACACAAACAAAAGAAAAAAAGAGAATAAAAAACAACAACTACCCCTTCAGAGAGAACCTACTTGGGAGCATAAGGCCCTTTCTGGGGCCAGTTTAGTTCTTAATGTTCAAGGAATTGACTTGGAAAGGTCTGATTTTGTTCTCTGGTCGTGATCACCGCTGAGCCACTGATAAGCTCTCCTTGAGTGAAACCAGTCTGGCTGATAATCAGAAAACAAAATCAGACCTTTCCAGGTTCATTTCCTTTGCTATGGTGATATATCCCTGTTTTCAGGGGATTCCTATAGCCTAGTACTAGTAGTAGGCTAGTAATAGTAGTATAGGACTGATTGCACCTAGCACAAAGAACTGAATCACACCCAGGAAGGGCCTTATGCTCCCAAGTAGGTTCTCTCTGTAGGGAATACTTTTCTTCTTCTTCTTCTCCCTTTTTCTTTTTTCGTGTGCGAACAGCTTTTAAAGGGTATTGTTTACCCACTAGCTGTAAACGCACACAACGTATTAGATCTAGTTCATCAAAAAGAGTGTGTTACTCTCCTGCGCAGCTAGACCTAGTTCTTTCCCTTAGACACACTTTCATTCTCTCTCTCTCCCTCTAAAGAATGTCAAAATTCAGTTTAACCTTAAGTGCTTTGGCACCAAGTCTCTCATTATTTTCAAAATGTAATTTCATTACAAGTCTTGGCCGCTGCTAATCAGTCCCCCCCCTCCCCCCCCATAATTCCCTTCACTGAGAGGCTTTAGGTGGTCTAACTATAATGTGAAAATTTTCTCCCATGCCTGAGAAGACGGCCACAGGTGGTCTTTCTTTGATGACTGTGCACTGAAAAATTATTTCTGGTCACAATCACTGCTGAACCACTAATGAGCTCTCCTTGAGCAAAACTGGTCTGGTGCATAATCAAAGATCAAAATTGGACCTTTCCATTTTCAATTCTTTTGCTAGTCACTCCCAGTTTCTATGTTTCTGGTTGAATGACGTGGGTGGGAGCTTCCCTTATTTGATGTTGGTAACAAGTTGCACATGAGTAAGCAGTTGTTTCTGAGATCTGTCCACAAGGTTGTTAATGACTCACTGATTGTGGGGTATTTTTCTGCGTTGATTCTACTTTTTCTGGTGTTTCCCTTTTAGTAATTAGTTCAACGGCTGCTAGTGTTACACTGCAAGTGACTGCTGGCACTCTGTACTTAAGTAGTTGTTCACCTGTCTTGCAACTTTTCTTTGGACTGTCTCAGTTCTTTTGTTCAGGTCAGACGTGCATGGGTACTGACCATGCAGCAGTACTACTCGTAACTACTGATGAAAGCTGACAAGGGTGAAGTAGGCACTGAAACTAATGTTCTTGTTTTTCGTAATTAGACCACTTATTTATTAGAACCCATTCAATCAGTCATGCTGTGTTACTGTTGCCTTTTTAGTGACTCAACCAAAGTGGTGTTTGTTGCTTATAATTTTTAGCTGTCCACACCAAGGTACACCAGGTCTGTAAGTGTAACTTGTCTAAGTTACATAGTGTTCCAAGATGCATCCCTTCATATTGTAGTTTAACAACTCAAAGTCAAACAATATCTGAACAGGTTTATGTGCTCAGGTGCAGGAGAGTGTGCTGCATTTTTGCGGGCTGAATTCAATTCCATAAGCATATTGTGGTTCTCAGTCCCACACTCCCAGTCAAAGCGTTATAAGTCTGAAAGTCTTATAGAGGAGCACAGAGCGTTTTTGGATATATATATATATATGGGTTTTTCTTCAGTGCTGGTCCTAGTTAGGGGGAATCAGAGGTCAAAACTGAAATAGCTTGCAGCTTATCCCAATTAGGCTTGTTGCGTTCCACATACATCCTATTTTAAGGCACAATTAAAAGAAAAGCAGTTAGGACCCCAACTGCTAGTTAGGGTGGCTTCGAACATGTCCAAGTGGAGAGCATAACGCATGTTTCGGTGTGACATAAAAGTATCATTATGTAATATTTAGAACAAGAACCTTATTATTTCATAGAAAGGTTTTGAATAACAATCATTAGGAGTAACTAAGAGCAATTTTTAAGAGGGTTCATCCTCTTGAGAGTAGAACAGCCTACCTGCAAAATTGTGATACTGAAACATGCGTGAATGGAAAAAAAAGTTTTTCCTTCAAGATCAAACAAACACCATGGATCATGAACAAGTATTTATTCTTGTTAGTTTTTGATGCTGTGGACATATTCCAAAGTAATATTGGAACACTTCCTCAACTTCGGATGTTCTTTGAATTGTAACGCATGTTTCGCGTGACATGTAACGCATGTTTCACATGACATTCAATAATCACTCAGGTTGGAAACTGTTAAAAGCATGTAGAAAATGTATTTTTTCAGAGTATTTGTACACATTACATGTATGTAAGCATTTGTTTTGAGTTTGACAAGGTTTTTTTTTGAGTTTGACAAGTTTTGCTTATGTGAAGAAGAAAAAAGGAAAAAAGAAGAAGTGATGAGCAGTACTAGTAATGTTTACATGAATTGACTGAAACTTAACATGAACATTTAATCAATCATCTGTTCTCATGCAAAACAATGACAACTTCAAGCAACTTTTATTCTGTAAAACCCCCAGCTGCATTTGACACCGGTCTGTAGTGGCTTAGTCTTGCAAGCTGATCAGCAGGCATCCAAGGGATGTCATCAGTTGCAGGGAATGAGAAGCTGCTCTGATTTTCATGCAGGAACTTTATCTGCACTTCTCCAGATGAAGCCTTGTAGTCTAGGACCTAGATTTAACAGAGCCAACAAATGAAATCACAGCACAAGTTGCAGTCCACAACACATCACATTCAGAGACAGCAATCAAAGTTGGAGGAAATGGAAAAAAAGATGTAGTAAACTAGTACATATATATAGTTAATAGTATGCTGCCTCAGACCCCTGTCTTTTTCATGAATGCTAATGCACCCCCCCCCTCCCCCACCCCCACCACAGAACCAAACAAAAACAAAACAAAAAACATGAATAAGAAAAAACAAAACAAAAACACAAGTAGTAGTACAGTTCTACTCAGTGTCAGTATATTGATATTATTAATATTATGTTGAATTCTTTCCAGCTTAAATTAGTAAAGTTTACTCAAAATGAACAGAACAAAAACAAAAAAACTCTGCAAGCACACCATGTCACTACGAAAACAGGACAGAAGAAACAACAATAAAAATTCCAAACAAAAACTCTGCAAGCACACCATGTCGCGTTAAGTTAGTATCGTTTCTAGTCCGATAGAAGATGGCAAATTTAAATCAATAGAATCTCAAAGTTACATCATCATTAATACTATAGCACAATCTCAGTTTCACACAGAAATCAAAACAAAGTAGGGAAGATTTGTTCCACGCACGTTCTGCAACACAATGATACAACGCACATTTTGTGTGTCAGAATCAACTTCCGTCCGGTTCCATGTCACCAGAAACGAACGTTATGTTTTGACCAATTCTTCTCTCCTTGTTCATGGACTGAGAAATAATTTGAAATGACTGCAACATTACTAAACATGTTTGTTTTTGATCCTACGTATGCCTACTTTTTGGTAATTGTGGTTCTAACCATGAAATAATGATTCGGCAAGAAACATATGTTTCATGTGACGAAACGGAGATGAGCCTGCAAGAGGGTGCATCGAACACATGTATTTATAAATAAAGAGTGCTACTGTATAAAATACTAGTCTGAAATGATCAAGTAACACTTGGAATTTCACCTACCTGCGTCACTGGTAGCCTCCAAATTGGGTGAAATCGTGTGCTAGCAGACAATGATGACAGCCAGTCGACGCATGTTTCTCCTGTGTCAAAGCGTGATGCGCAGTGGTAAAAGCGCCCATTCACAAATCCCATGCTTATCACGTGACATGACGTCATCAATGTGTGTGTCGATGCCCATGGTACGTTTGAAAATCGCGATTAGAAGATTTTTTTTCTTTGTTGGATTTGTTTCACGAATTTTTGTTGTTGCCATAACGAACATTTCACCCATGACACAAAATTTTCATTGCACTTTTAATGCATTTTAGGAAATAATACGGCAACTTTGGTGTTCAGATCTCGGCATCGATAGTGCTTTGTTATTTATAGCAACAGTGTTTTCCCCGGTTCGCATCGTTGATCTTGTAGAAGTTGGAAGTGAACGTGTGTTTCATGACGTGACGGGTCATGAAACGTGCGTTATGCTCACTTTCAACCATCATTGTTGTACACAGACATACTCAGCAGTCCTGAAATTAGCTTTCTGGTGCTTTTGCATGTTGCAACTTTGCAAACAAATTAGATATATGTCTGAATATTTTTGTCTGGTATGAAGTAGCTGCCAACACAAGCAGTTGGGTATCGCCATTCCCGTTTTTGGCTGCCATTTTTGCGTGACATGGGAGTATATTTTGCTAATAAAAAAATAAAAAAACATTTTTTTTCCACCATATTGCTCTCATTGCTTCTTGGGTGTATAACAAAGGGAATTTTCTCCATTTGGTGTGAAAAAAAGGAACTGGTTTACAACAAAACTGTTGCAAAGTGAGTGACTACCAATTAGGACCAGCACTGAAGAAGAACCCATATATATATATATGTCACTGTGTCAGCGTAGAAAGTTAAAAGTATGCGATCCAGCACGGACCCTTGCAGGACAACAAACCGAAGCACTAAAGGAGCAGTGTACAACACAAGCTGTTTACACACATAGACTGTGTGGGGGTAGTCCAGTAACTGGAAAACCAGGTAAGAACTGATCCTGAAATGCCAAGAGTGCAAAACTAAAAGTCTATGGAGAATGGTTGATACTGATACAGTGATAGTGCCCAATGCAACAGAGAGGTCGAGAAGAGTGAGAGTAGAAACTGTTATTATCATAATTCACAGGCAGTCAACAAGTCATTCATGACTTGAAGAAGGGCAGTCCACTAAGTACCAGGGGCAGCACTGCAGGCAGACTGATGAGGGGTAAGAAGACTGAGCTGCAGTAGAACTTTGCTTCAGGAAGAAGAGACCCAACAAATGAAGAAATACATGCACAATCAGGAGTGCTACAAGTACGAGTAATAACAGTATTTGAAGAAATAAACTTCTTCTGCACATGACTATCACTGTATCAGTGTCACTATGTCAGCGTGTCAAAACTGTCATCCATTACGATACAATATGAAATGAATATAATATGTAATATATATTATCCATTCATGAGAAAAACACTGTAGCCTTGCATTGGAAACGTTAAGCCAATAGATGGTTGTCGGCAATCCCCGCCCCCCTTTCCCCGGTACATACATGCTATGCTCTCTCTGCTTTTTGCAGGTTTTAGCCTACTTACCACGATCTTGATCTACCACAACCAGATTTGTAGATCCCCAGATATCGTATACAATTACAAACCACACCACTGAAGAATTGATTTTCCGCATTCATCATTGTATCCATCATTGTAACATTTTCTTTTAAGAAACTGCATTTAACTAAAGATCTGTTGATAACTTACGCGTTTCAGGGATCAAAGAAAATCGCTTGGGCGCTGATAATGCTGTTTACATTTTCACAGAAGTAGCTGCATCGTCTGTCAAAGCCTCGGGCTTATGACTAGCACAAATTGGAAATGACAATTTTACGTTCTGTACCATTTGAGAATAAAGGGCTAACCTAGCATGGGTCCAGTTGCACAGGCTAAGAAGGCTGGCAAAGAATTTCCCCCCTTTGTTTTTTTTTTTTAATAATCGAGGTTGTAAAATGACCGGTTGTGACAAGCAGATACCTGATTCACTAAATAAAATTGTATCTCAGTCGTCTGTCTACTTCCAAGGAAAGAAAAAATATGTCTAATTAAATATGTTTTAATTTAGGACCTTGAACCGGCCGTTCTACTTTCTCAGTGTCAGTACTTGTAGTCAATCCGTGACCAGGTAGACTGACGGAAAGATCAATTTAAATAACTTAGTTTGGCATCTGTTAAATCAACTTATCAAGAAAAATAAACAAACAAACAGAAACAAAAAACATAAAATCGACTTTTTGTCCGTGCCTTCAGTTCGGCGTAAACTATTGAAACAGGGCTTCCGGCATGGGTCGACACGTGACAAAGGAGCGCGATGATTCATGAATGTTTTCTCAATGGACCCCGAAGGCTCATAGGTGTCCGATTATTATTCTCCGGCGAGTTCTCCATTTGGATACGGTGGGTAATCCATAGCGGCAAATCCATGGCAAATATCCACAATGGACGTTGTCAAAAATGTCTAGGCGGTTCACATTAAAAAGAAGTAAAAGTGAAAGTAGCAAGCTGAAATACCAGCTTACTGACTGACTTAGCCACTAAGTCAGTCCCGGCGGCCGACTGACTGACCGTCGTCAGTGCCGCGCGGGTGGTCCCCGTGGCAACACCCTAACCGGCATAGCTCGGTCCTGTCTCTTACAACCCTACTGTGATCCTGTCGTTGTTGAAGTTGAAGCCGGTGTTGCTTTACGTCCACAGAAACCGTAGGCTTATTAGGGACGGAAGCCCAGGTTGTCCACTTCGACTTTCACACAGCTCCTGAGCTCTGTGATCCTGTAATGAAACATTAAAATGGCTCACATCGCTGTCCATCTTAATGCAGGAGTCTTTCTGGTGGTGACAGTGTAGCAATAGGTATATAATCTCTATTCGCAAATGACAGCATGTCATCAGAGTCCTCTGTAGTCATGGTTAAGTTTTCAGATGACACCACACTAGAGGGTCTTCTGATCCAAAACTCTGATGAGTCGGCCTACCGGGGTTGGCTGGCTGGTGAGAGGTTGGCTGGCTGGTGCTCTGAAAATGACTTAGAATTAAATGTGTCCAAAACAAAAGAAATGGTGTTTGATTTTAGGAAGAAGAAGACGCCTCTTTTACACTCACTGTCGCTGGTGAGGTAATTGAAGAAGTCAAAACATTTAAATTTCTTGGCACAGCCATTCGTTCTTCTGACCTAAAATGGGACGAGAATTTTAGCTCCGCCATCAAGAAAGCCCACCAGCGACTTTTCTTTCTGAGACAGCTAAAAATTCAAAGTCAGTCATTCCAAACTGACTCAGTTCTACCGCGCTGCAATTGAGAGCATTCTGACATTTTCCATCACTGTCTGGTACAGCAGCGCCGCGTGTCAAAAGGACAAAGACCGACTAGAGAGGACAGTCCGAACAGCCTCTAAGATCACAGGCAGTGACATGGAACCTCCATTCACTCCCTGCGATCAGACCGCAAAGTGATGGCCACAGCCCAGGACACATCGCATCCAGCCAACCACCCGCTCTTCCAGCCCCTTCCCTCTGGACGTACATACAGCATCATGAGGACTAGAACCTTTTCACAAGTTCAGTTTACCCCCAAGCAATACGCTCTTTTAGCAAAAGTTCAGTTTACCCCCAAGCAATACGCTCTTTTAGCAAAAGTTCAGTTTACCCCCAAGCAATACGCTCTTTTAGCAAGTGATCAGCGTGTGTTAGCGACGGTCAAAGGACCAAACTGTGCCGCTCGGTCTTTTTATTTTTTATTTTAATATAATATATTAAGTAATCTGATGTATTATTTATTCCCAGTGCGCATTGCTCTGACGCATGCATGTAGTCAAAGAGAGAGAGGGCGTTTGCGTTTGTATGTACCTGCGCGCGAGAGAGCGTGCGTGCGTACATGTGTGTGTGTGTAGGAGTATGTGTGTCAATGTGTGTTTTTGCTAAACTTTTATTAGTTTTAATTGTCCTGTCTTAAACGTAGGACTATATTTTATATTGTGAAATTTTAACATAAGTTATCTACATGTGCGTGCGTGTGTGTGTGTGTGTGTGTGTTGTGTGTGTGTGTGTGCGTGTGCGTGTGTGTGTGTGTGTGTGTGTGTGTGTGCACGCGCAGGTGTGTGTATGTGCGTGTGTTGTTGTTGTCACAAGTTGATGCGGACGGATGTATACCCTTAACCCAAACTCCAAGCACTGGTTTACGACATCCTCCTTTCAACCACTGCCATAGTTGATTACGCCATAGGTTTTGAAAAACTGCCAGCTAACGAACAGTTTTACGACGATGCTCAAACGGCAGTAAATTTGTAACTGACAACTCAGATATCAGACGTTTTGAACTGACCACCGCGTTGCTTACGCCAGCACAAATAAAACCAAAATCGTTTGAATCGAGACGGAACTTTTTTTTAAACCCGGGGTGGATGCGTCTCATGTTTACGTGGGTGCTTGGGCGCTAGGTTGCTTCCACAGTCGTATTAATTCCCAAACCTTTCGGAGGGCACTGACCGCGTCGGCCGCGGTGGACAGCAGCGCGGAGATAAAGAGCGCTCCTTCAGTGGCGTAACCATTTCTGGCAGAGTTTGGAAGAAGGTGCCGGAAAGTGATGCTTGGAGTGTGCCCGTAACCATGTTACTGAGTTATGTCAGTGTTGCCGTTTTGTTTGTAAATGTTTGTTTGCTTACCGCTTTTTGGGGCAATTTCCTTGTTGTTAGACTAGTGAATAAACTCGGAATCTGAATCTATGATTTGCTCAGTGTATTCCGACCAGATCAGTGAATGAATGCTGCTCATTAACCGTACACTGAACCGGTCAGAGAGTATGTACTGCCAGCAACGACAATGACAAGCTTCAGTTTACAGCCAGGAACTCGCTCGCTTGGTTAAGTCGTTTTATTTTATTACATACTTGTTATTTCCGAGCTGATTCTCCCAGTACATCCCTCTGTGCTCTCAGCGTGAACTTATACTTCTAGACAAGAAGTTAGTCGCCTACAATGAGAGAACAACTGGAAAGAAGAATCGCTCCGCCACAGCCAGCTGCTTTTTCTATGGGCAGACACCGGCAACACCAAGTGCCAGCAAGTACCTGGGCATCACCATCAGCTGCATGAACTTGAATGACATCTGGTCCACCCATGCCGGTTGAGATTGAGCCGTATCACACTGACTGGCACCAAGTGGAAACCGAACAGTGGCCGGGTTCCTGCCAAGGAATTTCCGCAGGGAGTGTACTCCACTGACTCCAGTCAGCGGCCTATACTACAACAGTACAGCCTATGCTGGAGTACACCTCGCCGGGT